>PTEX01000306.1:710365-725900 GCA_003342815.1 Eudromia elegans | reverse complement strand
CCCCCGCAATCCCGGGAAGTATCAATCCATTTCATTAAAAAAAGGAAAGAAAATTCAGCTTTTCCTTAACCACATCACGCCAATCTAGGAGCTAGGATTGAAGCCCCATAGAGAGACCTGCGTCCAAGAGGAGCGATGTGGGGCTGTCACCTTGCCCTGAGGAGGCAGCTACTGGTGCGGACGGGCCGCAAAGCCCATGGGCTTCCCAAATCCTGCGTTCAGGAATGCCGAGGGGACAGCCCGCTTTGATTGTAAGCAGAACTGGGGCATTGTAAGATGTGAACAGCTCTGAGGCGCTTGTGTGACTTCAAGAGTGTAAGGAATTTGGAAAAAAAAMCAAAACACAAAACAGTAGCATGAAGGCTTGCCACACGATTGTGAAAGCCTTTCATGAAAAATGTGTGTTTAATGCTGGACAAGCAGCATTGGTGTTACATTAGCTCTGTGCCCAGGAAGTGAGGGGTGCAGAGCCTGGCCAGCGTGTGGTCAGGCGTGGGGGTCACTGGGTGGCTTTGCTGCCCCCGTGGGCCAGCGCCCAAAGAGCAAAGGCAGGCAGCGGCCAGGGAAAAGGAGGCCGTCCTGCAGACAGAGGGCTGCTTAGGGCGTTATGTGAGAGTGCGTGGAGTTGTGTTTCAGAAATTTCGTAACTTCACTGTTTTTCTTTTTTTTTTTTTTTGAGTTTCAGATATATCAATATTTTGGAAGGGCATAAAGCTCCCAACCACCACCCAAAAAAACCCAAAACCATTGTGTGATTGAATTTTCTAACCTTTTCAGCACAAATTCTGAAGTCATATCATGTGGCATGTTGTCCTGCCGATTTGTAACTGGGATATGACTTTTATATCTTGCATGTGGCTAGGAAAACACTAAGAATCTTATTTTGTTTTATGGATAGGGAAACAGAGGCAATGGGGGTAAAATGACTTTCTACGTATTAGGCCAGTGGCATGCTCTGAGTTAGAAACAGGTCTCAGTCCTAGACCAGATTTATCCATATGTAGCTGCATACACATTAGCATGAAAATCAGTTCCAAATTCCTAAATCTTGAATAGTTAGTGCCTGCACTGTCTTTATATTATCAAAAAAAAAAAAAAAAAAWTTAATTGCAGCATTCCCAGCAGAATCTAGTATCCCAACTATTACTCAGCATTCACAACTCATGTCTTCATGTCCTATCCATTAAGCCTGGATCTTCTGCCCTCTTCGGGCTTCCAAGCCTGGAGATGCACGTGGAAATGATATTCCAGCCTCTCATCTGGAGTTGAAGCAAAAGACTGCTGTGTTACTCCAATTTCACATTAACAACTGATGTGTTCACATGGACATCTGTTACTTCCACCAATTTTTTGGTTACCAAGTCTGACTATATAACATTCTTTTCTTGATGCCAATTTTGCATCAGTTACCCCAAATTTAGGCTTATAAAGAAGAGCAGGCTGAGGGACTCCCTCAAAGAGTGAGGACTTTCAGCACACAATGTTGTGAAGAGGAGGTAAAAGCGCTGTAGGGAGGTGGAGGAACTTCTGATTCCTTCAAACATGAAAGTCAAAGCAGATATGTGTCCAGGGTGGTGTGGAGTGCCTGGGTACCGGTTTAGCTTTCTGGGGTTTCCTGCAATTCCAGAGTTATTCAAGTTTGTACATAACAGTCCTGGCAAGTCTGGGTGATGATGCAGGAGATAGTGGCAACCTGCCCCTACTTATAGCACCCAACTGTCCCTTTCTCCTTCCCTCTCTCTGCTCCATCTGAGGGTGTGAGCCCTCTCACACTTCTGCCTTTCCCCAACACCAGCCCAGTTTACTATTCCCCTTTCCCAATATATCTCTTTATTCTTCCTTTCCCTTTTTCCCTCCAAAGGAATATTCTCACTGAAAATAGTATGCACGTGTACTTCGTTAGCTTATGTATTCAGATATACACTATATCCTCATTCATCAGTCGATCAATCAATCAATAAAATTACGTGGAATCAAACATCTAAAATTCTTTTTTGTTGGTGGTGGGTTTTTTTAATTTGTTTGTTTAGGAGTCACCAGCAAATCCTCCAGGTAGAAAATAATGCATACAGTCTAGCCTTTAACAAGAGACACCAATTCCTCCTCAATCATCACTCTTCAGACATTTTTGGTCTCCCAGATTGTCATTAAAAGATGAGTCCTCCTTTGGTAGATTCAGATCTCCTTTAACAAATTTGGACTATTTTAAATTGAGGGAAGAGAAAGTTCTTATATCAGATGAAAGAAGCCTTCAGGGAGAACATCTGATCCCCTTATTTCTGCAAGGCCTTTGCAGATCCCAGCAGATGATAAAAAATAATGAAATACTAGGTTGCCTTCTTGCTTCCAGAAATGAGGTATTAATAATGCAGTGCTGGCAATGAGGTACTTTACTGTCATTACTGTATCCATTAAAACAGTTGGAAAGTATTGCCAGTCCAACATTTTTAAGAYGTACTACACATGCATACAAAAGAATTATCTTAAAAAGGTCATTTTTAGAGCAAGATTATAAAGAGCTGAAATAATAACTGTGGTGTAAAAATGTCATGCCAGCTCCATCATTAGCATAATATCTAAACTACTTAGAAATATTTCAGCATATCAGGTCATGTCAAGCATGTCAGGTTTTCAATTATCTGAGCAGTCTGATGTCTACACTTCAGGTCCACACTTAGGCGCACAGTCTCTTGCAGGAATAGGTGTCTGAATCTACACTTCCATGGCGCTCTTCCACTGCTAGAGAAAAAATCCTCTAACTGCACGTTTGCTTTTAGAAATTAATCTTTGTTATTTTTCTGTAAAGAGCATTTTAGAGGGAGTTATGCAATAGGGAGTCAGCAGAGAATAGTCATACTCACATAAGCTACCYTAAAAGTATCATTCTTAGGTTAATGAAAGCTTTGAGTTTCAAAGAAAGAAATGCACTAATACAGAGCTTCCTCACCTAGAGGATAAACTCAAGAGTGAGTATGTTTTTAAATCATCCATCAACTGTGACTGGAGAAAGAATACTAAGAAATCCTGTATCTACATTTTTTTTCCTGTCAGTGAGCAGACAGTTAAAGCCATGACCTACCTGTCTGAATCCAAACACCAAACTCTTTTGTTACTCATCAAAACATCACCAGCTCTAGTAGGGAAAGTGACCTCTTCAAATATCCTTCCAAGGAGAATTGTTCCAGCTTTCAGGCTTTAACTGTACCGTGACAGCAAGCCCCTGTCTCGAGGATCTCTGCTCTTTCGTGTAGTATTATATTGTAAGCCATAAAGAGGAAAAGACTGAATGAGATGTCTCATCTGTTGTAAATTACAAAAAAAATATCTAGTATTTATAGTCTGTAAATAGTAAGACTTTGAAATAATAAGCTGCAGACTGCTGCAAGGTCTAGTGCAGTCAAGTGCTACTGGGTTCCGGTCAGGTAGTAAGACATTTTTTACATTCCCTGGCTTCAGTCTATTCATTATGGTTTTTGTTTGCTTGCCTTTCCTGATTATGTGGCATATATGGTAAAAATAGCAATATGAATATTTAGTAGAAGAACTTTCTGAATTTACAGATTACAATAAGATTGGAAAGGTTAAGAAATTTTAGGTTTGGATTTTTATTTCTGTAGGAATTGTCACACTAAGTAATTTCTGTCTTTCTTTTAGGATTGCAAATTATAGCCTGTGCTAGCCTGTGCATATCTTCCTTACACATACGATCTGAGTTCTGATGCAAAAACAGTTTCAAAGATACTGTCAAATTTTTATAATAGCTTTTTAGGTCTGTGCATGAAATCTGAGGTCGCCACTACTCGTAGACATCAAAGGTGGTGATGGGCCCTTCTCTCTTTCACTGCGGCAGGTGTTAGATCCGAGGGTTAGGAAAGATGCCTCTATTTCTGTTGCTTTCAGACTGACACAATAGTCAGACTGCTGCCTTCACCTCCCTCTGCTCCTGGTGTGAGAATACTAACATTGGCATCACTTTCAGTTAAGCTCTAGTCCTGCAACCCCACAATCAAACAGCTATTTTAACTTGAGAAAAACACATCATTTTGTAGATCTTTGTCAACTCAAGTTTAACAGGCCTAAAACAGAGATCTTCCCACACTTGACTCTGCTGTCTGCTTGCCTTTTGTGTATGCTCCATGACACYACCCTGTCACTCATGCCCATGCAAAGCACAGAGGATTCTGAAAGCTCATCTCCCTTCTCATTTACATCCATGGTGCTTTCTCTAGTTTAAGAAAACACTATACTCATGTAGCCATATCTATTTTGAATGATTTTTATCAGCTTAAACTATGTTCCTTTTTCCATTTTTATTCCTCTAGTGAATTCTCCTTTGATGCATCAGCTATAAATTACTTGATTTTAAGACTCTTCATAGATAACTCTTTCTTGCATGAGTCATTTCTTATGGCAGACGACATTTGCTGTTGGAATTTGATCCACACAGTGCACTAGCCTCCTGTTCTCTGTTAAAAAAAAAAAAAAAAAAACAACTTTTTTTTTCCCCCTCAGGCATTCATCACACTTAAAAGATTCCATATGAACACCTGCAAAAATATTTTTTTTTTCTCTTAAAACACTTTTACCCATGCTGCCCCAAATGTTGTAATGTTCAATGGACACTGTTTGTCCTATTATTTCATGGTTTACTAGTACATCCTTGTCATCCTTGTCATATCTATATGCTATCTTCTTTGATGCTTATATTTTTGATTTCTTTGGGGCAGGCTTAATATTTCCAGGTTTGTGTCATTTCTCTGCATATGATTTATTCTCAGTGTAGCAGAATTCTGGGTCATGATTTAAGTTCCCAGACATACAAGCTATATAAGAAATATTAACAATTGTTATCCTTTGACATTTAGATTGCAAACTCATCAGAGAAGTTTTATTCTCCTTGTAAAGTGTATATAATTTAAGCCACCATATGAACAAATAATGATAATAATAACAACTATTAAATAATATTAATAAGAACTATTAATAACAACTATTAAAGTGGGAGAGCATAGAGGTGTTGTACCTTTTAAGGACCCATCTAACCTAAGTGGGCAGCTAGAGAAAAACAGGAGCAGAACAAGCAAATATGATGTTTCTACCAATTTTCAAGCTTCCAATTATTTTCAGTTGTGCAGACTTCTTAATCCTGATGTAGTTTGCCCATTTAGTGGCCTCTAGTATGTCTTTCCTCTAAGAATCTTTCTTCTAAGAACTTATCCAGTTTGTCCTTACCCATGCAGCGCTTTTTCAACATTGCTTGGCACAGATTCCACAGATCTGCTATCTTAAGGATGAAAAAAAAAAAAAAAAAAAAGTTTGTTTTGAACCTATCTCCTGTTGTCTTCTATCCCCTCTTACATGTGCATCTCTTTCCTCCACTGAAGAATCTCAGCCTACTAAGTCACTCCCAATAGGGAAGCTCTGAAGTGTCTCCGATCGCTCTCTTTTCCTTCTTTGAACCTTTTCCAGACCTTTCTGTAATGAGAAGACAGCACTAAAAGTGTGGGTAAATAATGATAATGCATATATTCAGTTTTCTGATTTGTCCTCCATTCCCGTCCTAGTAATCTGTAAGATTTTTTTTTCTTGGGGTGTATGGGGTGCATGACTTGTTCCCTGCATTCATATCGATCCTCTGCTGAGTCCTCTCTCCCCACAAAATAGCATTCTAGAACAGGAGTCTCTTTATTTCTTTTCCATGGTGAATACTATTGCAAAAGATGCATTTCCCTGTCTAAATACACATATCATGACAACCATCAGCTAGCCCTGTAGACTCTCTGGCATGTTGCTTGTTCCTGCTGTGTTAGATAAATGATTTAGTACTAATTTTGATTCTTTTATCKAGTTGATTTTAAAATGCTTTCACCATTCTGCCTAATGATTCATATTTTTACATTTAATCCGCTAGGGCATATGTTCCTTTATATTTTTTTGTTTTGAATGCAATTTCAGCCCTTTGAAGGGTTTCCTTCTTGCTTTTAATAATCTCCCTTACTTTGCTGGCTAGTGGTTCCAACCTCCTTTTATCTTTTCCCTGTCATTTCCAAAAGTGGTAAGTGCTGGTACTGTGAAACCAGTACAGTGTTCTCCAGTAGCTTACATGCCAATGAGAATTAAATTCCTTACCCATCTTACTAGAAACTTCCTCATTTCTATATGTCCCTTTTGAAGGAGAGCCGAAACAGGGTGGATATTTTGAATGTTGTTTCCTTTGTAGGAATGTCAAAAATGTCTTTAATTAGATCCTGCTTGTTATGCAATACAAATTCAAGGTTTGTATTTTCTGATGTGAGCTCACCAACCACTTACTCTATGAAAGAGACATTTATAATTTCTAACACTTTCATCTCAGCTTTACATCTCCATATGACATTCATCCACTCTGAAGGGGAGTAATTGAAGTCTCTCATACAACCATATTTCCTGCCTTGCTGCCTTTTTGATTTTTCTCAGAATACTGCAGTCCACATTGCCCATCTTTTGTCAGTGGTTGTTAACAGAGACCCAATAGTAATAGARGCCAATTGAAATAAATCCATATAGATTCTAAGGTACTCAGTAAAGTGGTATATTTTTTAAAATGATTTAATACTAATTAACGTATACGTATACTACGTTATGTAACGTTTACTAAAGTAGTCTACTTTGTCCTGGACACAGATTATGCGATTCCTATGGATACTTTGTGTCTTAATACTTGTATATGATTTATAACTGCTTGTGTTTTTCCCACCAAGCCTCCAGCAACAGGTCTGGGGTTTTTGTTTGTTTTTGTTTTTGGTTTTTTTTGTTTTTTTTTTTAATGTGAGGGAAGATATTCTCATTTCTCCATCTCATTTCTTAGACTTTTAACATTTGTCCATAAGCACATGCACCTCGGTTTTGTTTCCATATTATGACCTCATTTAAATAACAATCAATTAGTTTTCCATTTCCCATTGGAGAATTTACATCTTTTGTTCTGTCTTTCACTTGAGGATACAGAACAACCAAGTTTTCCTTCCCAGCAGCATCACCATCTTAGACCCACCTTTTTTTGTGCATTTGTGAGCTCTTTCCCAGTCTCCAGATTAAAGCGTCCATTATAACTTTCTAGATTTTAAGTGYCAGGCTTAAAAATCACCTAGTCTGCGAAAGCAACACTCTTTGGTAGGGCCCAAAGTGCCCAACAAGCTCTGCAACTGCTTTACTCTCCAAGAGGGATTTGGTGGCTTGTGCCCAAGGCCAAGGTGGTGTGGTGACCAGGGACTTTGGATAGGATTTGGAGGAAATGGCTGGGCCAGAAGGTGCTGGAAGAAGCTTCTCTGGAGCCCTCCAGATCTGCATTTAAGCTCAGGCCCTCACCATGCTCCTCCATTGACTATGTTGCAGGTTTGTGTTTGGTCTTGTACGTCATTGGTCCTAACCCACTGACTTGACTTCCTGGCTTGACCATGGAGCTGCCTCATCGTGATGTCCTTGGCTGGCAATATTCAGACCACTGGCTGACCCTGGTTACCATCAACCCACTCTTCTTGTTTGGGTGCTGCAGACTTGTGGTCTGTTGGTGAYGACACTGCCCGGTTTGCCTGGCCTTCACCATTAGCTCCTGACTCACATTCCCATGCGGAGCAGCTTCTTCTTGCTGCTCCCTGACAGACTTATTGGCGCCCTGATCATTTAGATGAATTTCTGCTAAAATATTCATTTTATGCTAGAACTGTCCTCTATTCAAGATGATTTTGCATTCTTCCTCATCAAGGAGGAATGCTATCCAATCAAGGTAGTAAAACTCTGCCTTCCATCTCTTCYCATGGTCCCATGGGATGCAGGAAGCATTTTGCTTAATACTGGCATGAAAATCTTGGTCTTCAGCTTCCTTCTCATTTGCCTGAATGCCCTTCCCATGGTCGTTAGTACTCATGGACACCAAAGCCAKTTGCACTTCTTAGAACCTTACCCAGGTTCCTTAAGAGGTAGTCACTGCACAGGCCTCTTTGGGGTCACCAAACCACACTCATTTATTGAATCAATGACACATCCTTCCACCAATAGCACCCTCTGCTTCCTCACAGACAGAAAAAAAAAATATGTGTGGAGTCCAAGGAAAGAAAGTAATTTCATCCCTTTTTAATAATCAAGCTCCACTCTGTCTTAACAAGAAATGAAAAATGTGACAGAAGATTGTGTTTTCCACTGACTTTAGTGGATTCTCACTCAAGCTTTTAACGACACRTTCTTAACGATGCACATTTTCCAGACACTGTCCACAAAATTCTGTTGTTTTGCAGGAAAAAAAATATCTGAGATGTAAACGACAACTGGCATGAGCTTAAAAAGCACAGACCTGCTGTTATTAATGGAAAGTATTCTAAAGTCTGCAATTAAAAAGAAAAAAAAAAGTTTATTAACTTTACAAGAATAATTACTTTAAATTTGAGTGTCGATGACTCTTCTCACATAAAGCTCTTCCAAAATAATATAATTTTAGTCTTACTGAGGAGAAAACAACCTTTGGCTAGGCTGACTCTTTATGAGTTCTTATAAAATACATTCTACTAAAGAGGGTTCTATAGAGCTATTGCATCCTTTTAAATCCTTTTTAGTTATTATCTGTACATAAAACAAGTTGAGCTGGTCTGGTAAAAAAAATAAAATAATAAAAACTACTGTTTTAAGGAGAGGGAGTAATTGCTAAAATGCATTCTTTGTGCTTTTAATATTCTCTGTTAAATAATTATGACATTATTTTTCTGATATTTATTATCTCACTGGTTAGCACAATGTGGACTGAATATGAGAGAAATACGCCTTTATTATCATCACAGATTTCATAAAGAGTAATCTGGTTTTAATCTGTGTTTACCAAGTTATGCAGGCTTTTGTTGAAAAATGTGTTTTAAGAATTAGAGCTGATTTAAGATCCAATTTATTGCACAAGAAAAGTTATACAGTTGTGCTAGAGTTCCACTCCATCAAGACAAAGTTTTTGCTCGTTATTTAATAAAACAGAAAAACGGTCACCAAGACTCGTCTTTGCTCAGKTATGCTGTTGTTAGCCTTCAGCAAGAACGTTGGCAACCTGCCTGGAAAGTGCAGCAACAACTGATAGATCTGATCTCCTTCTGTGGCTGGGGAGGAAACAGCCTACAGTGAAGGCCGATCTTAATGGCCTCTACTGCCAACTGCCTGTTAAGGACACACAGGTTTCTCAAAACAGGTACACCTTGAACTGCTTTCCTAAGCCAGGGAAGGATTTTGCTTTCCTTACTGGTAGGTAGTAGTCTCCAGAACTTTCCTTATTAGTTAGGTCTTCAAAAATATCTGCCTAATTGTATAATACCGTAAAAAAATGATTCAATGCAAAAATACTTAAGAAATAATAATTGTAATATTATCTTACAGGTCAGTCTCAATTTCAATTATTTCTTGAGAACTGGGATGAAATATTGCAGCTGCATGATTTCTGAGAAGGAAGCCATTTATTCCTCATACTGCTGTGTTGCTGAGCCAAACTTTGAGAGATGTAACCTGGTCCATATGAAAAAGAGAGAGGCCCATTTTATTTCATTCTATGCTATTCAGTGCATAGCTTTGGGATAGAGAAGTTCTCAGTTTGGGAGGTTTTGTAATGAGGAAAGAGGGAATCTACAGTCATTGAGATCATAGRCCAGAGACCCTCAAGAGACTTGAACAACTCCAGTTCCAAACATGGGCAAGACTTCCAGCTAGAAAACATCAATCCATCTTCTATGAATAAGTTTATGCTAAATATTATCCTAGAGCAATGATCATTTTTATGCTTACGCAGATTAATCAGACACACCATCTTATAACAATCACAGGGAAAATAGCAATAATCCCTTTATTTACYTTATTTAACAGGGAATATCCTATTTTTTAGAAAATATCAAGAGAGCTCTTATTTGATACGGTCCCTGAGGTTAAGAAGGGACGGCATTGTGAAAGGAGATAAAAAACAAACAAACATGAGGATTTTTCTCATTAAAAAGAAAAATGGAATCAAATTTCAGAATGCTTTAAATGTTTTCTAATTCAGGAAACTCTGTAAAAAAATAAATAGAAAATTAATTTTCATTTACACTGATATGAGTTTTTTTTTTTTTTTTTTTAATGAGAACATAATATCTGACCATAATGATGCCTCCCTACTCATAGTGATGGTGAGGCATGAGTTTCACAGTAAATCTCAACACCTGTTTCACATATTGTGTTGAGGCAACTATACAGTGAGCCAGATTATTTTGTTGATCTGATAGAAACCTACCCTACAAAAAAAATAAAAAACCACAAAAACAGAACAAAAAAGGCTGTTCCCAGACAGAGAGATCCAGTGCAGAGAGCAGGGACATGGGGCAGGAGCCCCTGTTGGGAGGAAGCAGGCTCGCCTGCCCGCTCAGTCTGGATCAGACCAGACTGGGTGCAACACGCTCAGGCTGTGGCTATGTGGTCAGTGCAGCTGGGCAGGTAGGGAACAGTCGGGTCCCACTGTACCCACTGCTGCTTCTGGGTGCTTCTTACAGTCACATCTGTGCTGGCATCTGCTCAAGCTGGAAGGGAAGCAGATGAAAACTAACGTTCTGCTTCRTCTTTCTCCTACAGCCTCACCTGCAGCGGTGCTGGCACATGGGAAGCCAAGGCAGAGAATGCATGAAATTATCCCTTTGAGGAACACYTTGGACTTACTGTGCCCAAAAGGATTGGGTAACTGTGGCCCTAATGACTCCACATAGCCTTTGCTGCTCTATGATGTAATAAAACTGTACTGTCTGTCTCTATTCTCATGGATATTTATTTGTGACTAAAGGCGGCTCTACAATGCATAAGCTTTTCTGAAGCCTCTTCAATGACTCTCTCTCAAGTGCCATGCTGTCATGAAACACAGTTCTACTGGGTAGATTTAAAGGAGCTAATCACCTTGAAAATATATTTTTTTTTTTCCCCTTCAGACTAAATGGGAGAGGAAAGAGAGAGGGAGAGGGCAAGAATCAGAAATTCACACTGGCCACAATTGTTTCTTTAGAGAATTGCTTCTTTTATAGCCCATGGCATTGGAATTTTATGAATTTAAATCATGTGAATCATTTTGATTTCATCAAGTTTTAATCAAAACTGATTTTACGCTAGGAGCAAATACAMTAAATCCAAGTTTAAAAAGACACGTTATTCTTCTATTTTACTTTTAAAAAGTTAGTTCATCTCTAGGATGGCTTCTGTACATGGTTTATACGGAAATTGAGAGGGTTTTTTTTGTCATGAGTTTTGCTTTTTAGGCGTTCAGCATTTTAAATAGTTGAAGATACCAATTTTTAAAATTGTTAAATTAATCCATATYTGTTTTGCATTCCATGGACAAAAGTCAAGAGCATGGAGTGCTTGAACATCTTAAAAACACTACAAGTATTTGCTATATGGATCTTTCAGACAAGTTTTAATGTTTTGATCATGTCTCAGTAAATAGGGATGTCAGTCTGGAGCAGGAGTTTCTTAAGAGGCAAGTCCCAAGCAAGAAAAAAGGAAGGGAAGAAACTGCCTCAATGGAAACATCACAGAGTAAACAGGCAGAGAAGTTAGAAGTTAGCGAAAGGAAGGAGGTCTCATGGAATCAGCTTTTTGGAACAAGGATGTTCTGAAGCAGCAAGCAAAAACCAGAAAATTATGTTGTCTTTAATGGCATTGCTTATGCAAAGTAAGATGAAAACAGCATTTTATAGGAAAGAAAAGTACTTTATGAAAGTAATTTAGTTTGCTAGCTTGTATGTTCTGCTCATTCTCAAAGAAAATTGTTCATGTCACAGTACATGCCAAAAAAAAAAATCAAAATATTCTGTAGTTTTTCCCCTTCGCAGCATTTTCACTTCAATCTAGTGAACAGTTTGCTGTTCAAATGAAATAAGAAATTCTGGCTCAGGATTCTTTTCAGAGGTATATACTTAATGCAGTCACACATTGTGAATCTTACAGACAAAGAAGGTTGATGGACTTGGTCACATATCAGAACGTATCTTTATTCTTCCTCCATATAACASTAATATAATTCCCACCTTTTAAATTAAGCCATATTTAAAGAAAGGATAGTATGGARAAAAGGAAAAGGCAAAAAATAAACACTTCTGAGAAGTTGTAAATAACACAATAAATTTTTAACAGGGCAGAATTTTCCAGAAAGGACAAGGAAAACTAAAGAGTTACCAAAGCAATTACATTCATGCTCTTTACAATAAAGCTTTGTGCTTTACTAAAGAGAGATGACTGGATACTTTATACTTTTGTACTAATACAGATAAATTTACAGAAGTGTTACTAAAATGTCATGACACTAAATTGCTGCATTGGTTTTCTCAAATTTACGGTGGAGATATTTCAGCACAGTGTAGCACTTTAATATATATCTGGGCTGAAACAGGGACAATCTCCTTTCTCCTAAGTGGACTGAACACACTATATTTCTCCTGTGGCCAGATCCCAGAAAGAAGGCAAGCTAAGGCTTGAATTCAAATTCTAGGCACTCCACTAATTCCTCTGCATCCAGTACAGAGGACACAAGTGAATGTGCTATTTGGAGATATTTTAACTGCAAAGAGGTGATGGCTTGAAGATATAGTTGCTTCTTTATAACAACCTGGCATTATGCCTTCCTATAGAKATTTGGCTTATGTCTAAATTGTACTTCAGGTGGCCAAGCCAAGAAGTGTTTTTAAATACTGCCAGGATACTGAGTTTGTCCTCAGTTACAAGTGCAGCTGCATACAAAATCAGGCTGCTTCCAAAAATTATCTGCCCCTGCAGTGTCTTCCATCATAGCCTTTGGAGGAGGAACCCCAAGATACGTTCTGAAGCCTTTTGCATAGTATGAACCATGCAACAACACCAAGAAACGGGTAATACAAAGTCCAAAGGAAGCTGATCAGGGCTTACCAGGTTCATGCACGCTGCAGGACTCTTGACTGTGCTCTGAAGGGCAAGAAATGCCTGGGCTTTCTCCAAGAACTTTTTCTGGAATGCAGCTGAAGTCTGTCCCKGTGCATGGGTTTGTGTCCTGTGCGATTTTGGACTAAAACATCCTGGAAGTTAGGACTAAAACACCCTAACTTCAGGTTGGGATAAATTGCCTCTGGTAGCTACCTGTCTTTCTACTGATTTCAGAGGGAATCTTTGGTTAAACAAACCCCCTGAATTTTGCATGTCTAAAGTTCTGTGAAATTAATTATTCCCACAGTATGTAATTTACTGAAACACAACTGAAACACATTCTACATTCATTCTTTAGTCTAGATTGCTCTGCTATCTGTCTGTGGGGATCTGTCAAGTATTTCAAAAGTAATAAATAATAGTTCTCATCTAATATTAGCAGCTGCATTAAAGAGTCCTTTTCTGCTGCAAAGCCCAAAGCATAGTGGATATGTAAACTACCAGCAAAACATTTGGTAGCAATTTCTACTCAGTAAGCYTTACTRCTCTGGAAACATTTACCTTTCTCTGAAAACCAGAGCAGAAAACAGTGGTAAATAATGTTTTCTCTGGAAACTGTTTAAATAACATTCTTGCTTCCCATATGGCAGTATCTGACTTCCTGTTCATAAGCAGCAAGAATCCCCCTTTACCTTTTTCACAGAGAAAGTGAAAGCACAACACTCATGTTAGTGAAAGAGAAATGAGTTCTTCTCCAACCTAGATTAGTGGAAAACAACTTGATCAGAATGATGCCTAATCCTGTTCTCTATAGGTTCTATCATCGCTTAAACGAGASAAAGTTTTGGCTTACTAAAACTGTTAGATGTGGAAACCTTATTATTTCTATAAATTGTGTTTCTATTAAAAGACTAACMTTCTCCATTAAAGAAAAACTACAGAAAAATAAATTAGAATCCAAAATCTATTTATACTTTTCTAACTGCATAATCCGTTGTTGRCACAGTTTGTGCAGATAATGGCATAGCAATAAGAACAATACTTTGCAAACATATGCTGTTTTCATGCCTCTTTGTCAACATTATATTGTTCTTTTTAATATTTGGAATACATAGTAAACGTGAGGTCTTATATATCATTCCCTACAGCTGCTGTACAGTCAATTATACCTTTCTTTGAGTATTTTCACAGTTTAGAAAGTGCTTATAAAGCAGCTTATTCGATTTCCAGGCTGAGTGAGTCACTGCAGTGGCAGCCACATCAGTTTCGCTTAAGCAGGAACACATCCTAGAAAGGTCATTCGGTAACAAACTACTCATTTCCATTACAGAATAGTTTCATTCAGAGGACAAACTCTGATCAGGCTTTTGTAAGAAGGTGATAGCAAATGAAGTATAGTCATTTTCTTGGTAGTCTGCACTTCACCGTTGTGTCAGCCCTGGAAACTTCTGACCCAAGTCAATGTAAATTCCCAGCATAAAAAGTTTTTGGCAAGGATTTCAGTACAACTGTAGAGAAAGCTATAACCAAAAGCTGATTCAGTTTGGACCATCAGAATAGAGAATTTGTAGGGACTAACTATGTATTCACAAGCAAATAATAAAAACTTAGAGTGAAAAAGAAAAGTCCAGAAAGCATCACTAAACATGCTCCTCCTCACTCCATATTAGAAAATAAAAAACCATCCTTTTTAGGATGCTGTGACATTTTGTAGGCAGGTTAAGGCCATTAGGATGAAGAACTAAAAGCCTCAATTATGGGGAGAAGGCACTGGAGCCTGAATCACTTTTAATATGTCTGCAATAAGCTGTCAGGTGGTTGAAGTAGCACCTAGTTAAAAACAAAGCTCTAGTCTTTATATGTCTAGTGACTATTTTGACTTGCTATTAGGACTTTTAACTTTTATTTCTGGAGTTCAGTTTTGGAGACAGTTTTTCAAATTAGACATATGSGCAGCCACATGGAAAGACTCTCTTTGGATGCAGTTATAGCAAGGACATTATCTGTAAAAGGACGCTGAGTCAGCACAATCTTAGCAGGGAAATGCCAATGATTTTCTGTGCTCTTCTGGTCATCTCTAAGCCTTTTGGTAAAGTGCAAGTTYTAAATGCTTTTAAATGCTTTTAAGACTTTAAAGGCACTTAAAGGCTTTTAAATGCTATACAATACTYGATATGTTATATACTATTTGTTATATACTATATGTTACATACTRTATATCATAATTGTCACTCTATTATGCTTCTGCATCCTAGTTTGTGTTAAAAATATTTTTTTTAAGAAAATGCTACCGATCTGTTTTACTTGCTCTCCTGACAGAACCTATCGAGTAAGTGGGATCCACAAYATAGCTTCTCATAAGCATTTGATTCTTAGTGGTTTTACTTTTGCCAAGTCACTTTTCTTTATTCCAAGTAGTTATTGATTAAAAAAAATGATAAATTCTGATATTTTAAACCTGAATATTTTCATCCATTTAGGAACTATTATTTTTTTTTTCTGCCACTCATAACTATTGAAGTCTGTATATATAAAAATATACATGTTTGTACATAAATATTTTTTCCTGCTGCTACCCTTTCTGTATTTTTACTTTAACTTAGTTGCTTCTATGCAATCT
>PTEX01000306.1:640742-710184 GCA_003342815.1 Eudromia elegans | reverse complement strand
ARKWAWAGTTAGGAGCATTTTTATGTAGGAAATRCCCTTTAAGGACTTTTCTTTTTACACTTTGTATACATCATTTTATACTTGGTATGGATAAATAATTTTCCTTGACATTTTTAATGCAATTTCACCAGTATTACTGCCTGCTAAGAAATTTGKATATTGTAAAAAATATATTCACGRAATCAGAGAATAGTTGGAAGTGACMCCTAGAGACTATCTAGTCCCACCCCCCTGCTCAAGCAGGGACACAATATCTGTGGATGTTGTGGATGTACTGTGGATGTTTTATTAACGGAAACAAGRAATTAAAAACCACAAACCAAGAAAAGCCTTTAAAATCTAAATATTTGTTCCACATAAGACAGGGTATGAATTAAATGTTATTCCAAAGTTTTAAAATGGATTTGGTTCTCCTGGAACCTTCCTCTGTTCGAAACACATTTTAGGAGTCTTTGCATTTTTCACCCAGACTGGTATTTCTAATCCTCAATTAATACATTTTCCTGATAGCAGAGAAAATGTCCTTGATGATACAGGACAATTCTCAGTGATTTTATTTGCTTGATCTGTGAACAACAGAACATCTCCACATCTGTCTTTCCATTCTATTTTCTTCCAATTAAAATATATAGTAACTTCAAAAGTAGTTAAAATTATGTGTTTTTTATTATTTTACATCCAAAGATTCTGTCAAGCYTAAAGAATGCAAATCAAGTAATTTCTGATTTTATTATGACTTCATATTCTCATTCTTCAGATCAGGCAAGTTTACACTTGAGACTGAAATATATTGTTTTTAGTATACAGAAAAGACAGTGTAAATGCTGTTAAACAGAACAGGAATCTGTAGATAGATGAATTGTAATAATTGTGGAAAATTTAGGAAAGAAAGGCTGTATAAACAGGAAGGCTACAGAAAAGAAAAGGCYTCTGAAAAGCGCAAATGAGCCTAAGGATAAGAACAAGATGAATATTCGAAGGAGTGAGAAGGAGAAAGAGGAGGCGAATCTGTAGAGCAAAACGAAATAAAAGGGGGAAAAAAAAACATAAAGCAAGGGAATAACCTAAGGACTTGCTAAGCATTACTGCAAATCTAGCCCATTAGTTCTTAATGGTCTGGTTCATCACAAAACATTGCCAAAATAGATGAAGGATTTATGGATTCACTTGTTTAAAAAACACAAACCTACACAACAATAACTTTATTCAGATTAAAAGAGTGACTAGTCCAACTAAAGTGTCATAAATTTAACAGGTAGGCAGAACACAAAGACATAAAACTTCAAAAAGAAATAAACGTGTTTACTTTTAGATTGAGTAGCTATGTGATAGTTAAAATAGTAGTAAAATTCAGTATCTTTATTTAGCWTTTATTTTCTGTAATGAAATGGACATATAGTTGGGATGTAATAGAAAATTATTAGTCTGCAAGGAAGATCAATATAATGACAGCATTACTATAAACTAGGAAATGCTATAAATTAAATAAGTATTTCTAGGAACCACAAATCCATCACCAAAATAGCATGTCCCATGTAGCTAATTGATTTTATGGTCAGAATTTCACGTGCGAAGCAAATGAGAGTTTACATTTTAAGCAATGCACTGATTTTTAAGCAGTGCACTGATTGTACGTTAAAGACATTACATCACGATTTTTAAGATTATAATAAAAATTCGTTTTACTGCTTTTTTTCATATTTTACGTTTTTCTTCATTTGTAAAATTTATYACCCAAGTAACATGAATAACAAACCATGTGTATGAAAAATGAAGCAGGCAAGCTGAGCCATACAGGCCCAGGCACTWAAAGCTGATGTACACAGTACTTAAAATTTATGAAAGCTCATAAAATGCATAGCACATTCTGCAAATTGAGCAGGTACTATGCCTCTATTAAAATTCATAAGAGCATGAAAAAAAAAAAAGGCAAAAAGCACGTATCACTGTAAAAAAAAAATCTGGAAAGTATATTAAAAATATAAATATTTCCTAAAAGCAGGTGACCAAGACATCCCTAGTAGAAATAGTGTTTCCCAAACTTCAAAAGTGTAGAAATACATGGGCTATTCAATCCCTCTGAAACTGTGCCRCTGGGCTGTACATAAGTTGTGCAGAAGAGAGCTGATTGTTCTAATCTGAAGCAACTTTCTCTTAGCTGTTTCACGAAGGCCAGTGAACATCTATCTASCCTTTGGTCTCTCAAACACACATTCCCCTGTTATCCTGCACCAGCTTAGGCAACAGRTAATTTTTGTGGTGCAGACACATCATGAAAAATTCAATTTCTACAAGAGGGAGTGAGAACTATATCCTTCTAGCCATCCTTGGAGGTTCATATATTTCTTTGCTCTGTAGAAGAAATGATATTATTACTTACAGTACTTTTAACTTGGGGAAAAAAAAATCTGTCCTCAATTTCATAATGTCTACTTAACTGGTTAACGAAATCTTGGAGCACAACCAACTATGTTGCTCTCTATTTCTCAATTCTGAAACAAACACAAACGAGTAACATTCCTGCATTGCTCCAAATGAAACACTCTTATAATTGTTCTGGTAGCAGGAGGCTGAGCTGCAATCTTCAGCCATCCGATGATGACAAAATTCCTGAATTCCTGTCAACATTTTTGTCTTGCCCATGGTCATCTGTTAGCCAAATGAAACTGGTCTAGCAAAGAGAAAGAGACTGCATTAAGAGATTATAAACAAGGATCCACATCATTTTTTGAATTTGTTGTGACAAGGACAACTCTTGAAAAGATGCAGAAGCCAAACTGTGCAACCAGTGAAATAAATGACAACTGTTTGTTTAAACACACATATTCTCTGGCAYTCCATCCAGCTATGTAAACTTTCTAACTTTTATGTACACCCACACAAACCATTAGCAATCATTTGAGGACCAATCTATTCTGCTTTTAACACAAAAGGAACCCTCTTTGTCTTGGTTTAGTAGCATATTGGTACTGATGCCAYCTCTATGTAAAAATCAATTTTCTAATGACAGCAGAACATGTAACATCTCACTGTAAACTTCTTTGTCAAGGAGTCTAAAGTAATAAGTAGATCAGAGACAAGTGCACAAAAATGTCATGTTTGCAAGCATTTTTACACAAACCTGTAGTTGTTTTTATATGTGTGTATACATATAGAAACATATATATAATTATGATTAAGTAAAACTGTAACTTCTTTACTAATTCCAGATATAAGCCTGAAGCATCTCAGAAAAATAAAAAACAATAGGTATACCACATGTCAGCCAAATTTTAAAATGAAATATTTCTTAGCACAATGCACATAACATTGGTGRACTTTAGCAGAGTAATTCGTGTTGGTTAATTAGCTTGGCAGTTTTATGCTGAATCTCTTTTCCTACACACCAAAATCCTCATTTCCTCCCCTAACTTCCCCTCACCGTTAACCCCGATAACGAGGAATCCCTGGAGAAGGCAGCGCGGCCCGGATCCCCCCCTCCCCACACCGACAGTCCAGGGCGCCTCACGCCCTAACGGCTGCCGCGCGCTGCCTCCTCCCCTTGCGCGTGCAGGGGCGCATGCGCGGCGGGCAGCGAGGGTGCCCGGGCCAAGCGTTGGCGCCTGCTCGGCACCCGCTCGGGGTGCCCAGGGGCCGCCTGCTCCGCGCGACGGAGCCTCCCGCCGCGGCGAGCGGGCTCGGTGGAGACTCGTGGCCCCCAGCGGCTTCGCGGCGGCTCCTGCGCCGGGCTCGAGGCTGCGCGGCAGGGCAGGGCGGCGCGGCGGTAGAGCGCGAGCAGGCGAACGCCGCAGCCGCTACATCCGGGCTGCGCGGCGGCACCTGCCGCGCCGGGGGCCTCGCGTGACATTGGGCCTCGGCAGCCGAGGGGCGAGGAGGGCGCCGCGCAGGCAGGGACGGAGCGAGAGCGCCGCGTTCGCCCGCGCCGCCGCAGCCGCCATGTTCCGTGTCATAGTGAGCCACGCCAAGAAGCACCCGAGCGTGAGTAGCGGCGCCGCCGCGGCCGCCCCGCGCTGCCGCAGCGCCACGGGGCCTGCCCTGCCCTGCCCTGCCCTGCCCTGCCCTCCCTCTGGGACTGCTCCGCGGCACAGCGGGAAGCTGCTCCCTGTGTCTCAGAACACGCTCAGCGGGGACGCTCAGGAGCGCCTGCATCTCACAGCTCCTTGTCATGTCTGCCTCTCTGAGGGGACCTCAGCCTCTCGGGTGCTGGGGTATCCTGCACACCTTGAGCCTGTGTTTGGATTTCAGAGGGATATGTGTGACCCACAGTGGGGAGGCTCTGTGCCATGGCTTTTCATTGGTGAAAACACAGTGATTCACAATGTAGTATTTTTGTGCATCACGGCTATTTGCGACTTAACATATCTTTTTCTCCAGTTGATTCCTCTGTTTGTCATCATTGGATCTGGAGGGGTTGGCGCAGCCCTGTATGTCATGCGCTTGGCAATGTTCAATCCAGAGGTTTGGTATGTATAACATAATACACTGCCTTGTCTTCTTGCTAGACATGTTAAATAAACTTCCCTGTCTTGGTTTTTATGCTTCTGGAAGCCTCAGTATCTTGTTTTGTCATCGCTGATACTGAGTGCTTGGAGAATCCCTTCCCTGGGAGATTTGCTTATTTATATATGACATTTATAGACTGCTGACAAAGGGACTTGCCCTTTTCTGTGGAAAGTTATTTGCATGGATAACTGTTCATGGTCGATTAATCTCAGTGTGCATATAAATGTATTTCTTATGGAGGAAGCTTGGTGATTCTCTTAATATGTTTTCCTATCCTGTGTTTTTTCTCAATAGTTGGGACAAAAAGAATAACCCAGAGCCTTGGAACAAGTTGTCTCCCAATGACCAATACAAGGTAAATTGCAAAATACAGATTTTTGGGAAACTGCTAATAATAAAGATGTAGCCTAATTGCTGTTCAAATTTTATTTGTTTCTGGTACCCGTAGCAGAGAACACTGAATTCAGTTCTGCAGTTGAATATTTGACAAAACCAAACCAAAACAAAAAGTTGTTTTAACGATTAAGCAACCAGATGTAGTAGAACTGTTTTTCAAGTAGACTTACATTGTTTTGTCAAGCTAGTAAGCAAAAATGCGAACCACATTTTGCAGTTCATGGAAATAAGGCATTTGTCCCATATTTTATTCAAATGGTAAACACTTTTTAATGCTCCTATCTACACATATTTGTTTTACACAGTAATAAGTACATTTTTTGCTGTTGCTGTTTAGGCTGCTTTTTGTTTAACTTAGCGTATTCCAGGCTAAGAGTAGTTTTGGCTAAAAAACTACTAAAAAACATTAAGTTTGCCAATTTCTGTTCACTGCTTAAAAAAAAACCAATCCCCAAAATGAAATACTCAACCCCAGAATACTCTAAAAGTTCAAGAACTTAATACTGTATTTTTATCACTGCCTCCAAAATGTTGCAGACTRTTCCTTGAATATCTAAAAGAGGCAAATTCCAAATAAATTCTGCAGCATAGATTCTCTCAAAGCCTGCGTGCCTTCTGTAGCATTCCTACTGGGTCTTAGCATACAAAAACAGCCTCCAGGTTTACCATATTTGGGGGTGCATGCCATTTCCAAGTCTGTGCCTTTCTGTTTCCCCACAACAGAATTTCTAAATTGCAAATGACTGTTTAGTAAAAAGTCCTTATATAACAAGTTGTAGTTTCTGCTTAAATTGTTTTTTTTAAAAGACTTTTTTTGGAAAGGCTGAAGCAGTCTGTATCCCAAAGAAAAGAGTTAAGACCTAATGATTGTTTAAGAGTTGTATAGGAAGTTATAGTTAAAATGACAGTGCTTGTGCAATCATAACACCATTTCCAGATGTGGACTGAGTTTTTTGCTTATCAAGTGRTTACAAAGTTTTCAGGTTTCACTTGAATAAAGGTAATTGGTAGTTGTAATTATGGCTTTGTTTGTAAACAAGGGAAAATCAATCAAAAACTTTGTTGTTGTTTTTAATGGATTGAGTAGTGCCTGTTTGCACAGTTGTAGACATTTTGCCCAAATAATCTAGATCTTTAAGGACTATATTAGTTCTTCAGTATACTAGTATCAGTGGATTGGACTCTGGCTCAAAGTCCTTCTTAGTTCTACTCTCTGAAAATCATGACCTTTTGAAAGTGGAGTAAAAGTGGCACCATATTAAACTATAATAAACACAATACTTGGTGATTGATAAGTCATTTCTTAGTTTTGGGTGTACTTTAATGTCTGGTAGTTGAATTGTTTGTTCAGACTTGATCGCAAACTGGTCTTGTGAAAGGCTCATCTGCAGTGTTACATCCATTATTTTAATACCTTAACTGTAGCAAATATTTTTAGTTTCTGTGTGGTGTTTTGTTGTTGAGTTTGTTTTTATTCTTCATGTTTATTTTAATAAAAACACTTTCATGATGTCAAGTCAGGATGGAATGTCAAAGTATGGTTTTAATCTATAAATTCACTGTCCCGAGTGGCTGCTTGAATTGTTACAAGTTGTTTGGGCTTCAACTGGGTTGATATTAACTGAGTGTGTGGAAAAAGTCTATTCTTGCCTTTCTCTCTTCTTGTCATTTGCTGCAGTGATACTGTTCTAGATTCATCTATTAAGCCAAACTTGACTTTAGCAGCACTACTCTAAATGTTTCCCTTGTGGCACTACCTGTTCATATTTCTCATACTTTGTCCCACTTGGCAAGCTAGATGTGCTCTGTTGTTTTCCACACATAGGAGTGTGTAGATTTGAGGCAAAAAGTATAATCCTAGGAATACTATAAAAGTCTCCTGTGTATGGATTTTGATTCTGGGCATTACAAAAAAGATTCCATTTTTTTGTTTGTTTGTTTGTTTTCTCTGGTTGTGAACACCAGAATTGCTTAAGATTTTAGTTTCAGCAGATCTCAGGCCATATGCACAATGGAATGCTGTAAAACGTTACTGATCTTTAAAGGATTTTTTTTGCAGGAACTGGGAGAGTTGAAGTATTTATATTGATCTGCTGCACAGACTCCAAGCTGCGATTTATTTCTTACATAAATTTTAGTGATGCTTTTTATTTTTTAGTAGGTGCCATAGAAAATCTGTACTCAAGTTTCTTATTCTGATCATTTCTTTTCCTCTCTTTACCAGTTCTACTCAGTCAATGTAGATTACAGTAAACTGAAAAAGGACCGCCCTGACTTCTGAACAACATTCTCTTCTCCATAACCTGCACAGAAAGGTCTTCCGGAAGCCGTCCGCACAATTATCATGCTTACTCATCCAGGAAATAATTGTTTGCCTCACACTGCACTTGATGATGTGTTTAAAAGTTGGGGTTTAATAAACATGTGAAACTTAAAGTGTCTGACGTTTGCTCTTATTTTGCAAAACGAGAATATATTGACATTAAGAGGTTGTTGTAGGATCAGGCAAAAAGTAAGCAAAGGTTGATTCATGTTTGCTCAACAAGAAAGCAAAGTTGTCCCAACAGGTTTTATGCGTAGTCAGTTGACTCTGGAAGAATAATTGGGCATTAATGCAGTGTACTGAACTGCAGACTTTTTTTTTTCTTTTTTTTTCTTACCTGAACTTAGCAGAAAAGGAATCCAGGTGGATAGCTAGCAAGTAGCACTCTCCGGGGCAGGGAAAGCATTAGATGTGTCCCTGTGTGTTGTAATTACAAAGCTAAGCACTGCTGGAGAAATTCCCAAGTGCTTTGAAAAATGAAGTAAAGGGGTGGGGCTTCTGTTAACCTTTTTTACTGATTGAGACTAAGTTCTGTCTTTGCAATCCTCTTTATATATCTTATTCTGAACTACAGTATGGAATATGACACCCTGTTAAGTACCTGCATTCATTTCTTTGATAGATGTGTCACTTCCCCTACATATCTTGTCCTGAGTGGGTGAAAATAAAATGGTGGACAATAGCAACTGTCTGATTAATATTAGATTTCTTTGTAAAAGAAAACTATGTTTTTCTTATGTTTGCTCTGAATTTACATGTAATAATTTGCTACTCAGTTTCTTTGAAGCTCTTGCAGTGTATGTTAGGTGTCCTACAACCTTACACGTATCCTCAGGTTAGATAATGTTTGATAATAGGAAGAGGGTTTGATCTCAAAGATTTTCACAGTCCAATGTGGAGTAAATTAGCAAAAGATGATGACAAGAAAACAAAAGCTTCCTCTCTTTCTGCAGAGAGCTAGGCATGTATTTTCAGGCTGGAAACTCAATAGCTGAGAAGCTGTTGTCAAGTCTCGACAAGTGCAAGAACATGAAGTATCGTGTATTAAATAGCAAGTCTTACATTTTTGCAAAACATCATTTAAATTTAACTCATGCTGTTTACTAAAAATCAGGAAAAAATAGATTTCTTATTTTTAAAGATACCATACAAATTCAGCAGAACAGGGTATAGGAATAAATATCTTTTATAAGAATTAAAAAGTCAAGAGTAAATTCTCAAATACTTTGTTGGGGTTTTGTAAGGAGAGTTATCTTTGCATCTGTGTAAATAATAGCATTTTTTTTTTGTGCTTTGATATGAATATCTGATTTTGATCTGGATCAGGGATATAGTGCTACATTAGCCTAAGAGAATACAGCTGTTCCTATCTTGATACTTTATAAGTTCTTGTAAACCGGAGTCTATTGAGAGTAAAGATGACCATATGAATTACTATAAACAATAAAGACTGATAAAAAGAAACCGAGCAAGAATCCTCAAGAGAAAAAGAAAAGTTCGTCTATGCTCACTGCAATTACCAAATGAAGAGATTTTGTATACAGAAAGTCTTGCAGGTAAATTTTATTTTTATTATTTGGTTGAAATTCATTTTTTCCCCTTTTTTTTACCAGGATGTTGGAGAGTTTTTGTTTATTCCCTTAAGAGACTTCAATGGTTTCTGAAGAAGGAGTACTGTAACTGAGATACAGTTCTAGTGGTGGGCAAAGTCGCCCAAGTTTTTCAGTGACTAAATCTGTAGTTAGGAAGTAAACGTGTGGTAACACATTTTGTTCTTCAGTAACATTTTAATACCTTGTCAGCTGTAGTCATTCTGGATTTTACCAAGGTACTAATGCAAATACTTTTAATGTTGTTCCTGAAAACTGTATTTGAATTGTTTTTCTAGAACCAGCTGAAGACATTCACAAAGGTTAATATCCAGGAAACAAACCTACTTCTTAGCCACGGGAGATGGGGCTGATGGTTCCAGTCGGAGCTGAGCAGAGCACAGGCTTGAGGTTCTCTGAATAAAATYAAGAAAGAATGGATTTTTCGTCCATGACAATGTTTCAGAATGTATTTAATAGAGATACTTAAGCTATTTACAGCTCAAAATATGCATCGAGTGGAAAGTATAAGGCAGTTCCTACRGTGCTACTTCCTCTATTGGTGCCAAATATGCTTGCTGCTGTCAAGTATACAAAACAAAAATTTTTTAAAATTAAAGGCATCATTCTGAAGGCTGTTATTTTGAAGGGGATTCTTTTTTCCTTTTGGGGCTATGCTTCTGTCCTACTTTAAATGCCAATAGATGAAAGTTATCGTTACCTGCTGAATTTAAAACTAATAGACATCAAAAGCATTTTTCTTCTCCCTCAATCTTTTATGCTTGAAGTACTCAATAACTGAAAAACATTATGCATTTTCCAAAAAGAAATTGAGCTGAAGGAAGGATTCTSTAGCTGCTGTGCAGGTTTTTGCATGGGTAAATTCACAACTGAGAAATATTAATATTAGAATACGAGTACTAGCTCAGCCAGCAATATGTAGTTTCACACAAACACAATGTCATTGTCTTTTGTCATAATGTAGTCGAATGGCAATAGATGTTTTTCTCATTATTGAATCCTTGCACCTATAGAGACTTAAGGTTGTCCCCTACCTATTGTAAGTCTGAAAGAAATTGTTCTCTGGGCAAAAATCAAACAATTGTGTAAATATTCAGATTCGGAACATAGGAACTCTAAAATTCACAAGCTTTACTGATACTAAGGCAACGGCTTTCTTCACTAGGAAAAAAACCCACAGTTCCCACTGTTCTTGATATTTTATGAGTAACTGTGAAGATGCATGGTAGATGTAGCTTACTAATTTAATTCTGCAATCTGTTAGCGTTAATTCACTAATATTACTTTCATTATCAYACAAATGTACTAATTTATTTCCTATTTTCCTTTAATTTTTTTCATGTAAATTGTTTTTATTGTTAAAATTCTAATCCTGTAAGGTCTTTAATTCATGCTTACTTTTATTAAATTTAAGTTCCTCTTGGGAGAAGTGGAACTATTTACTCCATAAAATGCTAAGAACATATTTAGTCTTAGGTGATAACTGCCTGGTGGTTGTTTATCCAGTATATACATATGCACTTTATATGTATACTTATAACTATTCTTTTATGTAAGGGACTTGTTTTTACAGCTTGGCAATAATTATCTATATTAAAATTTTGAATTAGCTTCTTTAAAATTACCTTTTTTTTCCCTTCTTCAAAAGACAAAGATTGTATTCTCTGGAGCAATCATGAAGAGAGAATCACGGTCTGCTTTTCTGTATTCTGTCTATTTTAGCCTTTATTTTCTAATGTTCATCTTTGGCTATTAACTTTTATGAAACAGCTAAATTTAATCAATAAGCAGAAAATCAAGGTCCTTTTCTACTGCAGCAGCAAGGAATTTGCTTGGAGCAGAGGTCAGGCATTATCTCAAGAAAAGCTGTCTGGTATTTGAACCAACATTGATTCAACTGCTATCTTCTTTTTTTGATGTAAATTTTTGCAGAATGGTGAGTGTAGACCTGGCCTTCATGCCTTATTAAATGAGCCACATACATACAAAAGATTTGTCTATTATTCTGAAAGTTGGGAGCAATGTGCTTGCTACTATCAGGATTCTGTTGAGAGAATTATGCTGCATCTTCCTACCTGTGAGCCTGAGAAGTAGCAGGGTGATTGAATCTGAAATTAATCCCATTCACTTGCAACAAAGACCGTTACATGTTTCTGTATTTTTTTKGACACGAAACATATTTCATAGTGTGCTGTAAAGAATTTCCTTTAGCTGTATTTTAGTTTTAGGAACATCATGAGTTCCTCATGAGTATGAAATAACCAATAGCTTGTAAGAAATTAAACTGGTGTATTTGATATTAATTTTTGTATAGGATTTCTTGCCAAATGTCATCTGAGGAAATGCATTTCAGATCTATTCAAAAGCTCTGTCTTGCCTTTAAAGAGATTTTGGTGTATGAATACTGAATGACCTTTAAAACTAAGCAAATGCTGTGTTTAATTCTGATTGGGCCCAATACTTTGTCAGAGAGAAAGTTTGAGAAGTTATTACAGGAGTTTTAAAAAGACATTAAAAAAAAAAAAAAAAGCAGCTATGGAAAATATAGAGATAAATATAGAGATTCTTGCAAGTCCACAGGAAGACAACCTTTGCTGTTTATTAAACCAACTCTATGAGCTAGGAAGCCCTTTTCCTGGGACAAAAGGAAGTGAAGTATCGCAGATCAATGAGAATGCAAAAAAAAGGAGTGTTCTCTTGCATCCTTGTCRTGCTTTTGTAGGAAAGCTTACTATTCGCTCTTTTAACCCCCATAGTTAGTTGTTTTCATGCTTTTATCTGAAACATATAGCTAGTTGTTTTCATGCATCTGAAACATGGTGAATCCACTTTCCCTTAGAAARTGTTACTTGCATCAGCATTTAGTTACCAGAAGTTGCTCAGACGGACAGATAATCTAATCTCATCCTCTGATCTCAGAGCTTCCTCAGAGTTCGCGTCTCTGGCACTATGATGGCCTGATTCCCAAATAAACATGTGCTGATTCTAGTGTCATCAACATTGGTCATACTTTGTTTTTTAATTACTTCAAAATATCCTTATCTGTGATTGGTAAGCATAACACTTTCTCAATAAGAAGGACATCAGTCCATATGCTGAACAAAAATAGACACCTTGTCATTCTTGAGAAGCAAAAGTTCATTTTAAGGGGTCCGGAGTAACATTTACCTAATCCAGAAAAGGTAGTGGTTGGTTTTTTTTGTTTTTTTTTTTTTTTTTTTTTTTTTTTTTTCCCCTATCAGCATTAGCTACATTGCTCACACATCTGAAGTAATTCAAAATGTATTTATTGATAAATAATAGCCTTAGAAAATTAGGATCTTTTATTTCTACTCCTCCAGTGTGGATCAAAAAGCTTCACTAATCTATGCTTYGGATCTGCAACTTTAATTTGTTTCTCATAGGAGCCAGAGGGCAGATAAATGATCAGTCAGGAAACCTGAGGCTTTTTGGTCAGGTAATGATGAAACAAGAGCTTGAGTTCATGAATCAGGGAAGAAAATGATATTCAAATTTTGACAGTTTACTATATGTTTACTGTGTTTATGTGACATTCATTTACTACTGGAATTGATACAAGATGGGCATATAGATCACCTGGAAGAAATATCAAGTTTGGAAGATGCTCAGAGATGGTCATGGTTTATAAACACATAGAAATGCATTAATTATAAAGGAGAATAGGAATTCTGTTGGTAATATTCATGACTATTGGCAATGGTTTACTTCAAATAATATTTCTAGGCTCATTATTTGGATTTGCTTTGGACAAAAATAATGCACTACACCATTTACAGTTCATCACTATGTAGTAAAGACCAACTTTTCCAGTGGAACTGCACAACCAGTAGAAAAATTTATAGATTTGGGTTTTTTTTCATGTTGGAAGTAAGCTAACTATGAACATGAAATGTTTTCTAATTTTAGTTTCCTTACTGCAGGCAAATGAAACAAACTGCTGAGAAGGTAATGAAAACAGACTACTTAATGGTGAAAGATCTGAGTGCCGTTCTTTTTTCTACCAGTGGTGCCACTGCTGGAATTTAATGGGGTAGCATCAGTGTGTCTGAATGAAGACTTTGGACCTAGCAGTTTTAAAATGAGGTTGACTCTGATAGGATTTCCTCAGTACTGAGGACATATACGTAATTTTTTGCTGGGTTGAGAGCAGCAAAATGYTACAACTCATTATCGACGGGAAGAAAACTGAATTTCATTCCAATTTTAAACTTCCTGTTATGTTGTACCACATACATCTCATGATAGTCTGTGAGATTTTGATAGAGTATTGAGGGGATAATATGCTTCAGACATTGTTACAGTTTTTGAGATGTGCCCAAACAGATTTAACTTCTTAGAATTCTGGAAGCTTAGAAGGAGAAAACTCATCTCTACAATAGAGGCAATGTTCTCAGAAYGAGCATGGGTTTACAAAACGGTTCCCTCATGTGCAGGTTCCTGTTCTGCATAACTTTTATAAAATCCCAGATAGGATATGCCCTTTGCTGTTTTGAAAATCTAAAAGAAAACAACTGCAGTGTCAGGGAGGCAATTTCAGTGTCTGTACAAGGAGAGTCCCRTCCCTGTATGGGTCTGTCCATGCTGTGACAGGCTTTGGCTTTGGCTGAGGTTCAAAGCATCAATACTCCGAGGAGAAAGACAAGAGAGGTCGTCTCTGCAGTTATGCTGGAGGCCTGGGCGGTGGCTTGCTCATCCTCACTAGGCSCCAGTCTGTCCGTGGAGCTCTTGTACCTGTGAAAGTTCAGAAAATGCTTCTTTTCAGCTCAGTCTAGATTTTGGCCTGCATCTTAGGGCGTACTTGTGCCAAAGCRTATGAATGGTAGGAGATTCTGGACATCAGTGTGGGATCACAGAATCACCGAATCTTTAGGGTTGGAAGGCACCTCTACAGATCATCTAGTCCAACCCCCTGCTCCAGCAGGGACCCCTAGAGCACGGGGCACAGGGTGACATCCAGGCGGGTTTAGAAGATCTCCAGAGAAGGAGACTCCACAACCTCTCTGGGCAGCCTGTGCCAGGGCTCCATCAACCTCACAGGAAAAAAGTTCCTCCTCACCCGGAGATGAAATCTGCTGTGCTTCAGCTTAAAACCATTAGCCCTTGTCCTGACACCAGCCACTATGGAAAACAGTTTAGCCCCTTCCTCCCTACAATCATACCTCAGGTATTTGTTCATGTTGATTAGATCCCCTCTCATCTTTCTCTTCTCTAGGCTAAACAGGCCCAGMTCATTTGACCTCTCCTCATACGGTAGGTGCTCCAGTCCCTTAATCATCTTGGTCGCCCATCACTGAACCCTCTCTAGGAGCTCCAYGTCCCTCCTGTACTGGGGAGCCCAGGTCASTCCTATGCTAAATCGAGTCCACTTGCGGACGGTGTCTGAAATGTTGCTTTGTGCTTTGTTCCACAGTAGTAGGTTACRGAAAGTGAAAAATATTTACTCTCTCTGTAGCTGGCWGGGCATAGACCATCTGTCTTGTTTTAACTGAAATAATTACTGAAGGTACAGCAAGTTCTTGATTTTTTTATTTTTTTGCAGGAGCTTTCTTTGCTTGTGTCTATCAATTTCTATCTGCACTTGGGAAATGCAAAAGCTGTTCATTGCATGTACTATGGGGCCAGGTAGAGCTGTAGTTTGTCTGYGTGGCCTACTGGGATGCAGTGWGAATTAGGYGRGTTAAAAAACCAAACCAAACCAACCAACCAATCAACCAAACAGACAAACAAACAAAAACAATGATATTCCAGCTAATTTAAAAAGTCACTTAAAGAATTATTTAAAATACTGCTGGAGGTGATCTTGTGAACCACAGTCAGAATTTGGCAGTACCAAAGACAAGGTTGTAATGCGGCAGAGTATGAAAAAAAGACAAATTCACAACTATTTTTGAAAATGTAATCTTTTGCTATACAGAGCCTGAAATGGCATACTTTAAAGACTAATTTATTTCTAAAATATGCAAATAATATAAGATATGCATATGTATAAGTCATGGGTCAACTGTATATATTTTAGTTAGATATGCTTTCTCTTAATKATTTCAGTGTCAGTAACTTTTAATACAAGCTTAAAATCTTACCTTACATCATTATACCTGGAAGCAATCAGTCTTAAATTTTCAAGCAGGAAAAGATTTCACAAGGTCTTCCATCTTAAATCTAATTTTATTCTTGTCATGTATGGAAATGAATCGCCTGCATCGCTGGAAGGAGTTTATTAGCCAGTTCTTATTTAGCATGGCACAAGGGATCTTGTGCCTTCTGTTGTAATGGGGTAGAACAAAATACCTAGTTGAATGTATCTCACTCCAAAATACAGAGAGCCCAAATCTCAAGGAGCTGTTTTGTGCTGGTGTCCTTTAAATCAAAATACTRAATAATTCTTCTATGTGGATAAATTTTACTTTGTAGTAAAAACCAATCCACTCAACCTGCTCCTAATCAAGAGCYCATGGTAGTTGTCTGCTTTATCAGTCACTGGCAGAGGAAGGAAGGTCAGGGACCACCTGGTGACACAGATTACCAGAGCTGTGTGTGTTTTAGCATGTATTTTAGTATGTGATCTACATTTCTGCACAGTTTTTACATGATACCAATAAAAAGGATAGTGCACTCCTTGCCTCTTTGCTATATCAAATCAGATATTCTAAAACTGATCTGGTAGTGAAAGAAAGGATTAGTTATTTTTTTTTAAATGCACATTTTACGATTTTAAAAGATGAGCTTAAAATGATAATACATCGGAGAAGGCAGATGAATGGGATAAAAAAAAAAAGTGACTCTCAAATTCAAAGTATATTTCAAAAGAAATATTTCCATTAAAGGAATATAAGACGCAGCGGGCGGGAAGGCGGGTTGGATTGCTTAGCACGGAGCATTGGGTTTTGATTCCTCAGTGCAGCTACTTGGCAACAGGCGACTCAGGCACCTGGCTGCGTCCACACACTCGCTGAGCTCCCAGTRCCGCATTCGGAGCAAGGGAACTCTGCTATGGGCCTGAAATGCAAACTGTGATGTCCAATAGCATATCAAAAATTCTGCTTGAAGGCATTTTGCTGCATTTCTCAGTGATTACAGATAGCTTGGAGGGAAAGAAGAATGAGCTTTTTGAGGTCGCAGAAGAAGAGATTTGTTACAGCAAGGAGAATGCAGAGGCAGAAACAAGTGGCCTATGCAGGCTTGGAAAGGCAGAAGATGTAAAATATACAGTGGAAGAGTTATAAATTTCTCCATTACAAATTACTGTCACAGGAAAATGTTTCTGTACATGAATTTCAATGTAGAAAATTAGACAGATTTTTGTTTGTTTATACATTCTGTYCATTGAAAATGAGAAGGGCTCAGTGACAGCAGTATATAAATGTGTATAGATAYGCTGCCTAAGGTCTCCATTTTTCTTGTCTTCACTCTTTATTCTCTCATCCTTTCCTCAGCTAGATAGCCTGGGTTTCTGCTTACTAGGCTGAGAAATCCTCTTCASTCATATATCTTCTGCTTGTCAGGAGCTTCCCTTCTGCTAGGCYAGGCTATTTCCCAAAATGTTAGCATCACTGGCTACTTCTGTGTTAAAAAGAAATAGGATCTTTTCCCATCAACATCTCATTATAGCTGTGAAAGCAGCTTTTAGAGTAAGCAGGAAAGTTAACTGATCAGAGTAAAACTTAGTGGATTTTGCAGTAGAAAAACTGGCGGGATATAAAAATATCTAACAGCAAATGTGWGAGCATGGTTGGAAGCCTGACCTTGCTGAAACAGAAGGTGCTGCATGACCCTGGTCACAGCAGCAGTGAAAAAAAGGCATTCACCATAAGGTAAATAGCTGAAACACAGCAAAGCTAGCATTACATACACTAAGCAGATAATAGAAGCATATTTGACCGAGAAGTGCTTCTGCCAAGGTCATGATGGCATTTGCATTCATAGAATTCTGTGTTGTTTTGTGTTTTGTGTTTTCTGCTGAGGAGGTGCTGATACAGAGTACGGGTAGCATGTTCTCATATGAAGTTCAGTATTGAATGACATTACACCCTTCCAGGCAGGTCTCTAGAATCTTACACAAGGGCTGCTTGAAAACCTGTTACCAGCTGCTCCAGGTTTTGAGTTAAAAGCCCGTTGACTAAATTYAGGGTCAGAGAGGGAGGAACATCTGGACTGGAATTCTCACGGCACTGAGTCACATGGAGCTTTGTGACTGCTTGAATGAGGCCAACATTTCTCTTTAGGACCGGATTTGCAAGTATTTACAGATGGCTCACAAAGGCTGCTCTGCCTGTCCAATATGCCTAAGATGATTTTTAGAGCTAGTTTGTACAGCTTCTATGTCATATCTGCATATAGATATAGTTTTAGCAACATTTATTTTCATGTAATATTTTGACTCACCTTTAATTCTATAAAATTTATTCTATTTTGGAATTTCTCTCTGCTTCCTAAGCCAAATAAACAATAGCTTTGTTCAAGCAGTCTTGAACTTATTAATTTTCCTTGAATTTATTAATTTTCCTAGGACTAATTAGTGCATGCAACTTCCAGCAGAGAAGAAAAATTAAGTTCTGATTTCTGGTGAGAGGTGTGCTTGGATGTGCTGACTGGTGCTGCCAGTTAAAGGAACATGCGGTTCCCTTTCAAGCACACCCTGGGCCTTAAAGATCCCTACTCAACAAGACGCCACGCTCTGCAGCAATGCAAGTTAGGACAAACCAGCCATTTCTTCTCACTGCTAGCAGCTGAGCCGCATTAGCGTGGCGTACAGCACCAGGCAAGGCTTGCACAATTACGTACCTCCTTATCTCGTCTCCAGGAGCACTTGCTCCCTGCTGAGTTATCTCTGTGCAGCACTGCCCTCTGCCTTGTGAGTATGTGGGGACGAGAACATGCTTAAAGATTTTAAAAGCCGAGGTGGAAGGATTTACATTGTTTCTGTGACTTTTCTGATGTGAAGAGAAAGGATGTAGGATTTCTTTCTTCTGTTTATACACTATGAGCAGTATAAACAGGAGCAGCAATTGTCCACTGTGAATAAAGAATGATTTTGGTGTGGTTGTGGCTACAAAACACCACTCTCTACTGTAGTGTGCAAGCGCATGTGTTGTGTATATACAGAACCAATGAACACATGATTTTTTTGAATATTTGCAAATGGAGTGATATGTTGATCATCAATACRATGCCATGCACACAGCCGTGATGGAGCACTCCCGTGCCATCTTCCTTGGCACTGAATCACTATGCTCTTCTCTCCAGAGGAGTGCAGTGTGTGCCTCTGCACCGGGATCACGGCTGTGGGGACACCGACTCTTGAAACAGGGCCGATGGCTGCTTGCGAGAGGCAGGACGAGTTTCCAGGCTGAGCAAACCCCGGCGAACCTCGCTCCGCAGTGCTCCTCCAGGCCTCCCAGCTGCGCTTGCCGCGGCTCTGCGCTAGAGCTGGGGAGGCCACTGCAGCTCCCACTGCTGCGGTTAGCGAGCAGCCCTCACCACGTTGCTTCCCAGAAAGGAAAATTTCTCTCCCGGATTCTCAGATGTGGAGGGTGCTCCGGTCATGACCTTACTCATAACACACATCAGGAAGACAGCCTGCGTTGTAGCACGTTAGAAACTTCCATGTTGATACCCCAGGATGCTTGAGAATCACAGACTTTTTTTTTCAGGTATTTCTCAATTATTGCATAAAGTCCATTCATTTTTCAAATAGAGAAGGACTCTGTTGACGTGTTGACTGACAACTCTCGTGTTGGCAAATATGCTTTCAAATATGTAATTGCTGTTTAGTGGAAATTTTGTACTGGGTTGAAAGGTGCTTCCCTGAGAACTGACCTATTTCACAMAAAATTTTGCTGTGTGATGGTGCTGTTATAAATGTCAGAGGTTTATCATGAAACCTGTCCTTCTTGCRGGTAGTGTTTACTATACACACTGAATACATGCATCTGTGCACATTGGGAAGAATTTATTTAAGGGCAAAAAGTTATTCATTTGGCTATTTAGAAGTTAAACGAGTATGATAAAAATAGGTGCCTTGTATTCAGACCCCTTGTACAATTTAACATTTCTCTTATTTAATAGGGTTTACGCTGTGACTAAAAAAGTGGAGGTAAAATCTCAAGCATGCTGAAAGCAATGAGAATTTACAGTTGATTTAAATACTGCCAAGATTTYTTTTGGAGTTATTTAAAAATCATTAGTGGAAGCTTTTGCAAACTGAACTAGTGTTTGCTTAATCCTTGTGTTTTCAGCAGAGGAACATGTTTATGAAACATGCATGAGATATCTGTTTCTTGGCAGGAAATGTCCTGGCTGCTTTTTGCTGCAAAGAATCTCAGTTTTGGCAAAACAAGAGTAACAAGCTTTAAAGAGATTAATAGTTTATCTGATTCAGCAATCATCTTGCTGCAGGATAGAGCTAAAACCATCAGAATCCCCTTCTTGATCTTACTCGCAGAGCATTCACTAGGAAGTGAGAAAATTRCACTCATTGCAGATGTGCTATCACTGAAATGAATATTTTTTTGATGTAACTGTGATSTACTTTTTGGATGTTATCCTAGGGTAGGGTATATAGCCTTTTCTTTGCTAATGTGTATGTGTGTGTACATATATATATGTGAAAATTTGTGTTTTCATGGCTCTTAAATATAGTTACAGTAAAATATAACAGGGCATCCTGAAATCCTGCATATATGTTAGCATTATCTGTTTTTTTTTCTTTTTAAAAAAACTCTCTTTTTTTTTTTTTTTTTTTTTTTTTTTACTTAGAGGTATTGTCTGTTTAAGAGACAGTAACACATGCATTCTGGAACAAAATGACCAGTTGTGAAAATCCCTATTTCTACATAAGCTTTTGATCCTGTAAGTATCCTTTGACTACTCTTGAAGTCCTTGAGATCAAAGCATTTTAGGACACATCTTTTCTGTGAACTGCTATATTTTCCTGAATTCCCTCTTATGTAGTATACCCCCTTCTATCCAGTTTTAGAAATTCCACACTCCACTAACAGCTACAGTTTTTTATCCCTGTATTTATTTTAATCTGATTATTCAGAGGCTCAATTTTAAACATTTGCACTATGACAACTCCAGAATTTAATACAGACTCCTAATACTAGTTTTCCCTTTCCCAAAGAATAGGCAGCCTGAATAAATAAGATAAAAAAGAGTGGGAGAAAGGGCATATATTAACCTAAAACCACAAAAATAAAAATAACAATTTTGTACTAGAGTATAAAATCATACTTTTATTGAATGGATTGCTTCACTTTCATTTATTGGGCCTGCCATATGACCACAAGTTTTCTTCACAGCTAGCGATACTATCTGCTTTTCTGTGCCAGTGTCCTGGCCCTTGAGTTTGTTTATCCCTGAAAAAAAAGAAGATCAAACTTGTAATCCACTGCAGCAATAGTCTTCCAGACTCAATCAGATTTCTCGTTAATCTCCTTGACAAGCATGAGTGTAGCTTCCTTYGCCCAAAGACAAGCTTAGAGTTCACTGAATTTCTGCTTCCTGGCATAGTTATAATTCCCACTTTTGAACTCTATGAGCTGAAAATACCAAGTTGGTTCAATTTATTTTTAACACTGGAACTGATAAACATTTGTAAACCCTAAACTCAGCAACTCAGTTACACTGAGGATCAAAAGAGCGGGAAAGATGTGTTAGAAACATCTTTCTTGAACATCCTGAACATTTCTATACAAACCTGTTTGGTAAGGGGGAAGAAAAAGGAGGGGGAAAAAAAAAAAAAGCCCAGAAAATAATCCATAAATATTTTACTATTTTGTACTTAATGTTAGGGAGATTCAGGATTACCAGAGAACCAAAATCAAGCCAAGAACACAGATGTTGATCAAGGTCTCTAGACCACTAGAGGAATAGATGTTATTTAAGGATCTGAGACTCCACAGGGCACTTTCTCATGAAGGACAGTGCAGCAAAATCCTCTCCAGTGCTAAGTCCTGTAGAATGCATAAATATCACACATCAGCCCTGTAGTTTCATGTCTACATGTCTTATGGTTAAATCGTGATGCAGAGCAAGTCCAAATGCGCTTAGGATAATCCAGCTGTGTCCTGTGCTTCCATATTTCTGGTTTTGTCAGGGATAATCAAGTGTCGGTCAAAACCAGAGGATGCTGATCACTAGGAATTTTCATTAGAGATCAGAGCTTGCATTAAAATCTATAGCGAAGCTACCATTTAAGCTTGAGATTCCAATCAAATTAAAGCGTAGTTACCTTGTCTTCAGTGCAATATAACCAATGTTCACAGTGTAGATTTGAATTCCCCTCAAAATGTTTTGAGCAACCATTTAATGAGGCCAAGGTGGCCTGAGAATTTTAGAAATTCTCATAAACACTAACTTTTCATAAATTTAAATTGTTAAACTAGTGTGAGCTAAACACTTAGAGATTGCTTTAAAAGTTGACCAGAACAGACTAAAAACAGAGCAAATGTATCTGTCTAGAAAAAGATGAAAATGAAATATATTTCACAGTTGTTGAACCCATGCTAACACAGAAAATTGTGTGTTTTCAGGTTGTCATATTCTGAGGCTTGTATTTTTTTCTGTGCTAACACTTTTTTTTTTGCATTTAATATGTAGATTGAACAAAACCAATTTGGTAGTAGACCCTAACTACAAGAAATGATGGTAAAAAACAAGGTGATCTGACAAATAATTTAATCAGTGAGAATGGAAWATTCAATGGAAATAAATGTCAAAGTGAGACTAACTAACTGAAGAAGAAATACTAGAGCATATATAAAAACTCCTTTGTCTGTTTAGTGAAGACTCTGGACATTTTTGTAGCTATCCATCTGCACCAATTAGAGCATCCTCTTGCCACAGCTGTAGTTACAAATGCGTCAGCACTTCTCTGAGAAGACCTTTCTCAAGGARCATTCAGCTCATTTGTAAAAATTTGTCTCAAGATGAAAAATGACAGAAAATCTCAGTCCAGAAACAGTTGTGTTTATTTTATTTCTTTGCTTATTTAAAGCAGAAATCTAGAAGAGGAAGAGTTAGCTACTTTAAAATAAGGCAAATTACAGAAATATACACAGAGAGTGTTATTGCCCAAATTTWAAAAAATATTTTTTCTCTTCTTTTGTAATAAAAAGGATTGTTTAATAATAATGAAATTACCAATGGAAATAACTGCTGTAGCAATGTGATCCAATGTAATATATGTAACAAAAGCCTGCTCACCTTTTTGTACATGATGAAGCCTTCTGACACAAAAAACATGCAGCTTTACATCGAGAGGAACATTTGCTTTGGAACACTATCATGGGATCAAACTCATAAAATCTAGCTACTGGGTACCTATTTCCAGTTACCAATTTATAGTGACTTACTTTTTTAAAAAGCCTCTTAATGCAACACACCATGAGCTCCCAGTTGCAAATCAGCAGCAACTCAAGTRTTTGAAGGGGTTTGCAGTGAATTACAGACTGAGGGATGTGCTTACTGAACATGGAAAAGTTGAAATGATGTGGAACTTGCTTTCCCTGCTTACCCGTTCTGTTTTGGGGGTCCACATTGCTCCCTTTCGTGATGCAGTTGAAGATGTAGGTGCCCCTGAAAAATTCAAATTATCCTGCATGTGAAATGTCTAATTCCAGAMTTCCTCATGTCTAGAGTCCTTTCTTCTCTCAGCTATCATAGCTGCTACTTAATCTGAAATTTTGCTTATTCTGGGTTTCTTCTCCTGTAGCATGGTTTGCTCTGTTACTACTGTTTTCAAACTTTATTAAAGTATAGTAGCTCCTCTTCATCAGTTGTCCCATTCCCACTCTAAAATGTGTGGGATCTTGCTTAAGATGTGTGGAATACTTAAGTATTGGCCAATCAAGATAAATTCAACAACTTTCACACAAGGTGTGTGTATATGTACTTTCTGGAACTCRCTACAATACCACAATGCCAAACACTCGAGCAGTAGCTTGTAAAAGCTCTAAATGACTTGTAATTATCAATAAACAGGAGAAAAGGGAAAAAAGTAAAATAAAAAGAAGCACTTAGCCAGTCGTACAGCCTGTGAGCACCAATAAACAGTACTACTGTGGGAATTATCTGTCATGGCTAACAGGAGACACGAAAAAAAGAAGATCTGAAGAAAGGGGGAAAATATTTGATGAATTATTCTTTACTTTTTAAAAAACAATCTTAAAATTCCAATGAGGTATTATGGTRTTATTAGTTCGACTGCTTAATTTATATGAGTCTAAGCATTGTAGTCATTAATAGTTAACTATTCCATCTAATTTTCAAAGTTTTCTTTACAATGGAGTTTCAGTAATCTTGCTAAAGTCAATGAGTGGTGTTTCTAAATCCCAAGGAACTCCTAGCAAATTTAGCAGTTATATCTCCAAACTCCTCCATTTTGTTTTTGTTTTTAATGAGCATGATTTTTATAGGATATGCTAGAAGAGAAGGATAGCTTCATAAAATCATAACAAAAAAAAACATAACATTTAGAGAAAGAAAGGAAATAGGTCAGATTGCAACCTTATTCCATTTTTCTRTTTATGCATCTGTATAGTCCACATTTATGGATATTGTAGCCATATAAGAAATGGTATAATCCCGTGAAAATCTATCTAATATGCAATGCTGCATATTTTCTCTGTCATCCTCCAGCTATTCCTAGCTTTGTAGGAATTATTTTACTATTCACTTAGCCCTTAAATAGCATGAAGTAGCGCTAATGCTGCTCATAATAGTAATAATAATAATAATACCCAAACAAGCCTGCTGCACAAAAGATTTTTCCTGTCTCTATTCTCMAATGTTGCATTTCTCCCAGAAGATTTGCATGTCAAACAAGAGGATCAGCAAGATTTTCTCTGTGTTAAAATTGTTACAAGAATCTAGGGAGAGGAAGGTGTGGGAAAGGTTACAGTTGAAAGCTCTGCAGTGAGGCAAGATAGAGAATTAGTTTCTGGGAAAACAACATTCTCCTTTCACTAACACAATTCCCTACCTGCTCTTAGAGATGGCTTCTGTGATTCTTAAAGTACCCCATTAAAGTCCACTTATTCTAGGAACAATTTCTTTGTGTTCTATTTTAGAAATAAATATTCACATTTAAATAGATTTCATACTGCCAAGTACTTGAATAAACACTGTACAGACAAGTTGTTTTCTGAATAATAGAATTATTAAAGCCTCACTACCTGCAGATTGTGACTTTGACCTTAGCTTTTCTCAGGAAAATACGTCCAAGCTGCCTGCCATGTCCTGACAACCCCACGAGCAAGTGCCGTGGCTGCTCAGGGTGCTCGGTGCCTGCTGCTTGGCCAGCTGGCTGACTCCAGCCAGCATCCTTAACGTCTCAGGTTGTGCCTCCCTTTCCAGAAGAGGTGCTTATTTGGGTCTCCTCTTTCCAGCTGCCAATTTTCGTAAGCTGGTACTAACTAGCTTTGCAGATTGCAGAAACTTACATCACTCTTCAGTTCTGTACAAAGGGGCTCACCAAATTTACATGTTGATAAGAGCTGGACAAATAAGAAAGAAAACACTTAATTTCTTTAACTTTACATAATTAACCTTAATTTCCTTTCAGATCTTATTAGAAAAGCAAGCACAGTCAATCACCAGGTATATATTTTTTTATTTTGACAGAGTTCAAGTTTAATCAATCCTGATTCTTAAACATACTGAACTTTTGTAAGTAAGTCACAGTGAATAATAAAAATAATAATAATAATTTCTCAGGAGTGAGAAGAGCTTACTACATTTGCATTATGGAGTAGGGGTACTATTAAGARCCTATTGCCGTGTGAAATTGGCTTTACTGAAGGATAAATCAATGTGTCACAGGATTCTTTGTAATTCATTCAGCTTTCTGCACTGGTTGTGCACTATACTACTCATCATCTACCAGCTATTTTCTCTGAGACTTCTGGTTCTAATTGTTGTCATGTATGTTGTATGTTGTAAATGAGGTGTCAGACTAATACATTTAGAATAGAATTTCTTTGTTCATTTTATATGAAGTTCTCCCTTTTCAGTGCAATGTTAATGATGTCTGCTATACCTTTTGTGGAATCTTGTAGGATGAAGAACTACAAAATCCCATTCTCAGGGCATCAAGGAACTTTTAATCTTCATAATCTTCTTTCAAGAAATACTGAAAAATTGGAAAAAATGTATTTCAGATCTATAATATTTTAGATTGATTATATGCATCATAAACTTTCTTTCTGCCCACCAAATTAGGATAAAATAAAATAGTTGTGACTGTACAGGAGCTTCTGTTATAGGTAGGCCTCCAAAGAAGAGCATTGGGAACTCACTCAGTACTCAGAATAAGAATAAAAAAAGGTAGACTCAAAAACCTTGGAAAAATTAGGTCAAAAAACTTGACAGTGCTATGGTCTGTACAGACTGACCCAAAGATTTTCTCTTACCTCCATTATAATCTGGAGAAATCTTTTTACAGATAGTAAGGACTCCATACAACACCTAGGAAGAAATAGACTGAAAAGGAGAAGCTTTGGTTCACTGAATTGCTCAGGTGTGAATGATAAGACTCCAGAATTGCCATTTGTCAATAAAATCAGACGCTGTTTATTTGTATTTTCTGAAGCAATGGCAGAAATAAAAGCAGTAAATACTAAAACAAATAAACACTGTATCAGACTTTAGAGTTGCCATATAATATATATAGAGTCTGACAGACCTCTAAAAAACCTGATTTTGGAGGTTAGAGCTCATGCTATTTTTTTTGGCAGAAATTAGCACCAAGTGTCGTATGTACCATGTTAACATTTTTAACATCTGTACCATGAAATTTTTTTATTTACTTCTGTAAAGATTTGTAGTGGATTGGTTGTGGTCAACAGTAAAGTTCATATAGAATTTCATAGAAAATTCTTATTCATAACTAGTAAGAAATTACTAGACATAATAGTTTTAATTGTCCGAGTATTTTATAAAGTTATAAACTTTAATTAAGAGAAAAACTATAAATATGTGTAATATAAACAGAGCTCAAGGCGGAGYTCATGACTACTTTTCTATGCTTCCACCAAGAGGAAGTTCAAGAAGGAATAACAGCTGGTGAGGCATTTAATACCTAAAGATGACTTATTTAGCAAAAATTTCTGCTTGTTAAAGTGAGGCTGGCCATTTACCCTCTTGAGAACAATTATTATCAATATCATCAATAAAAAGTCCATGTTTCTCTATTAGTTTTAGTCTGTTATGAAGGAAAGGGCTCCACATCACAGACATGCRTCATGATAAACAATCAGATTGTCTTTAATTCCTTTAACACACTCATAAATTTAGTAAGTGATATTGGCTGAAACCCAAAGCCAAATTGAAATCCAAATGGCATAGTTCCTGCCTTCTGTTCTCACACTGCAGGCCAGAACCTCAGCTACTGACTATCGCTGAGGTAATTAATCATCACAGTTCTGATAAATTCACCAGGTGAGGATGTGGGCTTTATGGTTTTTGAACGTGGAGTATCGTTCATTTTTATTTTTTGTACTTCTTAGTCTAAGGAAGTAAAACTCTTTTAATAAACATTCAAAACAGAATCATTATATTCTTCAATACTTTTCACCGAATGTAGAGACACTGTCTGTGAGGTACAGATGTGAAGTGTCCTCAACCTAAATAAATAACATAGAAACACTTGCTTGTATTGAACTTTGTATGAAGAAATAGTAGTTTTTTTATTAGTAATAAGCTGGGAAAAAACAGACATATTTTTAAGCAAACTCCAAGTTCAATAACAGCTAAATACACTAACCCATCCCAAGGCCGTCATCTTGCATCTATGTGCAATTACCAGTGCAAAGACTGGGAACCTACACTGGTAACACTGTGAACAGAAGGCCTCCAGACAAACATATACATCACCACAAAGCCAGCAACCATCAAATCACACTCAAAAAACCAATCAAACAAACAAAAAACCCMAAACCTGTGCTGTAYGTGGTATGTTMACATAGCTTCCTAGTCTTCATCTTTGTACTACTTTTATTCAAAATGTATAGCTACAGCAATTTCACCCTTTTTCAGACAGAGGAAGTCTTCTTGCTCCAAAGAGTTATGATCTATATAGCTATAATAGAGATCAAGAATGAGAGAAGGCATGTAATGGTGACAGGAACTYACCCTATTGCTCACAGGATCTTTGATGGTTAATGTGATTATTATCACTCTTATCTGATACCCAGAGTGTAGGTAGGCTGTCACRTTCTGGTCCTGTCGCAGAACTAGGTCTTCATATGGTGACAGGAAAATATTTCACAGATGTATGGAAACACAGGGTTTGGATGAGAAAAAATGCCTTGGGAAACATGTAAGTATTAAAGGCAGGAAAATTTCATACAGAATAAAAACAAGGATGAAAGCAAGAAAGCGGARTTTTATATAAAGATGAGAATTTCACAGATTTCATAAGTGTTAATTAGTGTGAATAGATGTCTGAATAATTTCCCCTATTCTGAGTTCTTGTCACATATGGCATTTCATGTTTGGGCTTTAGTAGAAAATTATGGCTTGAATCACAATTTGTCATGAGTGACTTCTAGGGGCAAATCTTGGTAGGGGTCAGGGGAGGAAACTTGCATCTGGCATGCATTTGGAGCATCAAAGAAGCAAATAGCTTCAATCCATTTTTACAGTCCTTTCAACAAAATTYGGTGCACTAGTCAACCTAGTTTAAACCCCTTTCTTTTGCTAGGCTGTGTGCAGCATCTTTATGACATTTTTAAGCCCTCAGAGATCCTTTATACTGACTCAAAAGAACTCGCAGATCTGTGTCAAACACATTAGTGAAGCAATGTTAAATGAGTATAGTGCAGTTAAAAGTTTCTCTTTGTAGAGTGTTTTTACTTTTCTCCAAGCTTCTTATAATAGGACAAATAATGTAAGAGATAAGAGTAAACAAGGTGAATCTCATATGGGCCAACAAAAGCAAGACTTTGACTAAATTGACCTATACACTTAGACACAACAATTATTTAATTCAAGTGCATCTCCTGAAGGCTCTATAGGAGACCACTGACTAAAGCTGTTCTTCTTTGGCAAAGCCTTTGAAGCAGGGAAATACTGTAAGCACTCTCTTAAAGTTTGTGTAAGGAGCATCAAGACTAAAATTCATGCTGAAACATGAAGTTGGATAGAAACAAACACAGGGACCTCACTGTAATGTTATGATTGAGCTTATTCTGCACCACTGAATACCATTACTTTACGCTTCCAAAGTCCTGTTGATAAGGCATAATTGTGCAGTGTTTTAATCTGAAAAGCTCTGAGGAAAAGAAGCACCAGCAGTCAAATAAAGAAAAACCCAAATAGATATCTTGTTTATTYTTGTTTTAAGTATTTTTGTTTATTTCCTGTTATAATTGGTCACCTATATTGTAACTAATAAAATAAATGACAGAAGAGCAAGTTAATAAAAGAGCATCCACTCCTTTCTTCACTGCTGCCTTCAGGAGGCCTTAGACTCAGATGATGAGCTGTTGCTAAGTAGGAGAAGAGATTTGCTTTAAAACATCAAGCTTTCTTTTAAGCTTTTATATGATGCAGAGGCAGAAACATTATATACAATTCTTAAAGTATAAAACTCAAATAAAGCACTAACATSTTTACAAATCAGCAGAAAATTTGGACAGATATGCAAATACCCAGCTTCTTATAACATGGAGCGATTTACTTCCCTGTCGTATTTCAGGGCTGCTACTAGGTGACTRGACTTAGTAATTGACATGAAATGAGTCAAATAGTGGGGATGCCAGTTGAATTTCGTTCTAAATGAGAAATATAATTACTTTGATCAAGACTTCTTTATATATATATATGTATATTTACAGATATGCATATTTACATTATGTATATGTGTGTGTAATATAAAAAAGATATATAAAATATGCATAAAAACATATATATGGAGCTAATGAGTTAAGAAATAAATTGAAAAAGAATTGAATAAGGCACATTTTTTTCACCTTTTATTCCTAGAAGCAATGCAAGAAAAATTAGGAATCTTGGGTTAATTCTGATGTTTTAAAAATGTGAGTGGTAACTTCGTTACTATCTTTAAAAGTTACCTTCATATTAAGAGTTCATGCAGAAAGAGTTGGTTTTGTTTGTTTGGTTTGTTTATTTTTCCAGAAAACTTAAAGAATTCTTTAGCAAAATGAAAAATGAATTGCTCAAAGCATATATCCAGCAGATATTGACATGTCTAATMTTTCTGATTATTTCTTCAATAAATCTTAATTTTAGAAGAAAACTGCCATTTCAAAGTCCTATATTTAGCTAGTAGAACAATAAAGAGGGCAATGAAATTCCTACTCCGTGAATCACATAGTGGAATATATATATACCCATCTCAAAAAAGTATATTGAATATTTCTCCAATTCTGTTTCAGATGGCTGGACTGTTTAAAGACAATTTTATACTTTGTAATATTCTAATGATTTGCCTATTTGATCARTAGATCCTATCTATAGTGATACCTTTCAGTTCAAATGTTTTTCACTCTGACATTTAGAGAATTCCGTTTTTACTCTATCTAAACACCCCAGACTGAGTAGCTCCACACCACCGTGATGCCGGAGAATACGAGATGCCAGAAAAATCAAATACTTTGGTTTTTTTCCCTCTCCCTCTCCCTCCCCCTCTCCCTCTCCCTCTCTTCTCCCTCTCCTCTCCCTCTCCTCTCCTCCCCTCCCTCCTTTTTTCTTCCTATGTTGAAACCACTGAAAAACAAACAAACAAGACCCAGTAAAAAATACATTAACAGAATAGTTTGTTTGAGCATCACAGGACAAGGCATTTTCATTGTGAGTAGRTTTCACCAGTTTGATTCATTTGTTGAATCAGATGTGCAGAGAATCAAGGCCTCTCCAAGACACAATTAAAGTTCCATTATAAGACCTGATTATCCAAATGTCAGCCAGTGTTTTATCTCAAAATAGTGAGAAGTGCTGCTGAACTRTATTTTTTATATTTCTCTCATTGCTGCCTAAAGTTGCTCTCTATGAGCTATTTCACTAGAAGGCTTAAGATTAGAAAAGCAAAAATTCTTAGTCATTAGCTGAAATATGGAAATCAGCTTTGGCTGGCCTCCAAGCTGACAGGTTACTGAATAGATTACTAAATATTCAAWTGTAAACAAGAAAATATGAATTCTTTACGCATTTCATTCTAAATGATAGGGCATCTTCACTTTGGTTTTATGCAATGTGCCTTGAGATGTGCTCATATGAAAACTATTATGTTGGTTGTCATCTTTAAAATRCACTATTTTATGACAAAACATTTCCATGGAAACATTACCATGAGTCAGCAAACTATTTAAACCATAAATCACTTTTGATAGTATACTTAATTTCAATATTACTATTTTGACTTAAAATAATTTTTGGATTTAAAATTAGATATATGCTTTTTACCAAGGCAATGAAACTAGCATTTATACTTAGATATAATTCTAGACTATAGAATCATATTCACAACAAAAATGAATCTTATTTTGCAGGCAATATATACTGGACTTGTCTGAGTAGCTGAGGGATAATGTAAAAAAACACTAATAATGGAAATGAAAATAAATAAATGTCCAGTCTGCCCCTTGAGGAGGGAAAGTTAATAAATCTCAGTACAAATGCATTGAAATTGGTACAGCTCTATGCCTTAGAGATCAGAGCATTGAAAAGGTATATAAGGTTTTCATAGTGCTTATATTCTAGCAGTTCTTCAGCAATACATTTCAGAAGGCAGTTTTTCAGTCTGGTCTGGTAGCTTGAAAAATTTTCCTCCAATTTCTTTTGAATTAGTTTATCTGAATTTTCATATTAGGTCTTCCTGAATATTTTTTTCTCTGTAACATTTGATTATATGCTGTTTGGGTCATCTATTTATTTGCTTTACACGTCTAAGAAAAGAAATAAATATTCTCACTCTCTCTCTTCATTTTCTGTGATGCTCAGTTCTCTTTGTTGCTCTGCAGTATGGCACCTATGCATGCTATTTGCAATTGGCTTCTTTCTATACAAACAACTCATGATTAATATAAACGAGCTCAGATTGACTCAGATACAATAGGGGCTGAAGAGTGATGGCTGATGCAAGCAGGAGGGGTGATTAGTATTGTTCTTGCCACATGATGAATTACACTACATCAGGTATTAAAACAATGAATTGTCCTTCAGGATATCAAAGACATTAGCAAATGACATGATGGCAAATATATAGTCTTTTATCTGATAGAAAAAGGTTGAAATTGAAGAACAATTTGAAGATTATTTTCTAAGTTTCCAGGAGCATGAATGACAGGATATGGCAGTGTCTGCAGTATAATTTTTGTCATTTTATTTYCTTCCCATTACATATCTCCTGGGTTCAATTCTACATTTCTTCTTCTGATAAAGTTCTCAGTGGAGTTTTTTGAATTGTTTTGGCTTGAAAATAATTGGATCCCCATTTATGTGGAGAGACACATGTAGAAGTAACCTTGTCTGATTTTATTTGATACATCACTTTGTATAGGCATGAGGTAAGCTGGGAGAAACAATCCTCTCTATATATCTAAAAGTCATGTTTAAGTATTCTAGTGGAGTGTACTTTTTAATAAGAGTCAATAAGTTTTTTTGACAGCTGTAACCAATGAGGACACAGTGGTKCATCCCACCATCCTAGGATTTCTCTTCAAGGTTGGAGGGAACTCTTCAGGGCCTCTCAAAATTCCCTTGCCATGACAGCTGCAGAAAAAAMTGTAGGTGTTTGGGTCTAAGGTATCTGTTTCAAGCGCCTGTCACACCAGTCAATGCTGTCTGCTTTACTACATGCCTACCTGCTATTCAATGTTCCTCTAGCCATTATTTCAGGGTTCATCACTGATCATTTAACATCCTGCACTGCTGAGTGTCTCAGACGTATGGCTAAAGCTGCTGAACTTGATCGATAGTGATACAATTTTTCCTGTAAGGATTAATGCAATATAGGGGTGATGTGTGCAAGGTCTTCATAAGCATTCACAATGTAGACACACTGTGACAGTATACTTTACAGAGATGGAAAGGCTGAAGCAGCAGGACCATCAGGATCACGAACTGTCTTGTGGAGGCTGATTGTATGGGGCAGATCAGCTGCTTCATCTGGGAAACTGACTATAGCTGTGAACATTTTATAATGATTATTCTTTATGCCGYTTTAGGAACAGTCTGATTTTTATCATCAGCACCTTCTTCATATGAAGAAGGATGAAATCAAGGCAATCAAGAGTAAAGGCTGGAAAAAGGAGCAATGGTCAGGGGTCAGTCTCTCAGCTGAAGCAGCAGAAATATTTCAAGGCAGTGACCTGCTCCTCAGAGTCAGGCTCTAAGAAGTCTGTATCTCCTCGTATTGATGGTCCTGATGCTATTGTTCCTCATCCTCAGCCAGGTTTACTTAAGCTGTAAATTGTAAGTCAGTGCACACATCACATCTCTCTTACATTAATTTTTATTTAAGAAATTGCTTTGGTAGTCATTGTATCACTAACTGTTGGTATTGCTAACTGCATGGTAGAAAGCAAGATGAAACAGATCTGGAACCACGTCCTGACCTCAGCAGACCTGGCCAGGTTATGAGTTGCATCCCTACAGCTAAACTCCCTGGCCTGAGTTAAACCCTGCCTCATGTCAAAACATGGCCTGGGAGGGTGCTGAACCAAGGCTGCAGCTGGGGTCTCACAAGCCTGTGTGGGAGGGCACTGCCACACTATGCCCTGGTCTTGTTTAGTTCACTGGTACAGCGGTCGCCGTAGTTTTCTTGATAATACGAACACCCTGCAACAATTTTAAAGCTTTCTTCATTATTGCATCTGAATAGATAATTTATTTTAGTGCTGGACTACGTTTTGGCGAATGAAAACTAATCATACTGATCAACTCTAATGACATAAATTTGAAAGAGGATTATATTTTTTGATCTTCTGCAGAGCATTAAAAATTATATTTCCTTCCAGGATAGACTACATTAGTTCTTGTTCACTTGCTTAATTTCAAGGGAAACTTTAATAAAACAGATACTGCTTCGAGCTGAATTGGAAAGCTAATAYTTTCTACTCTGAAATACTTCACTTTTTTCAGATGTCAGGATTTTTGTTGTTTAAGATAGTAATTTATTTTCATATCATTGTTCTGCCATTAAGGACACAGCAAGGACACAAGTCTTTTTAAGGAAAAATTACATTCATAAATATTTGCAGTGTCATCAGGTAATGCTTCCAAGGCCTCTAAATTCTCTCTAAAAATCTAACTCAACTACCAAGCCAAATCACAGCAAAACTCCACTACTCTTTCAACAGCTGCCAGATGGTTAATAGGAATACGGAAGTAATGAGCATATAATACTACTCTGAAAAAGAAACTTTAAATTTGGGAAGAATTTATAATTAGCAGATGTCAAAAGGTTTGTAGAACATGCAGGGTAGAGGATCCTGGAGCAGGTGACCATCTGTCACAGTTCACTCACTGTTACTCTTCCAGGCCTCCAAAAGAGCTAGCAGTGTGCCAGATAGAAGTATTCCATGGGAACTTTTTGTTGCTCGCACTGTGGGAAAGATTTTTAAATCAAATGTTTAGTAATCAAGCCCCTACCTTCATTATGAGGGGTCCCTAAAACTGAAGAATACAAGGTTGGTCCTGACTTTCCTTCTCTGTTTCGAAGTCATTTACTTTTTATCTTTTCTTCCTGAGACAGCTGTTTCATTTTACTGATAGATGTTATGTCACCTTACAGCTATCTTGCGCTTCTTTCACTTTAYGAAGGCTGTTTTCTTCTGTACATTTTCATTTCAACTCTTGTCTTTTTATATAAATGATGAGGTCTTTAAAAATATACTACTGTAATCTATTGGTGCAGATCAAGGAGCCTTTGCAGTCCACAAATGAAACTTGTGTGTGGGTTGTGGTTATCTAAACCCATATGCACTCTATTCTATTCTAGACACCAGAGTCATAAACTTTTGACATTTCACTGAGGAAATGAAATGGTCTTATATTTTATCTGGTGTAACTATTCCCTCATTTGTTTCAATTGTCTCAAATTACACTGGCAATATATACTGTTAGTAGCAAGACCTGTTATATCAAATATAATAATAAAAATATGTTTGTTTCAGACTGAACTGAATTTTCAATTTGGTTGCTTTCCAAAACAGAGCAATAGTAGAGGAAGTATATTAATCTGCACAATTTAAGCTTTAATGGTCTAGGAAACATGCTTTTACATTAATATGATTTAAACTTGAAGTACTGCAGTTCTATTAAAAATAAATCAGCTTCTGCATGCACGTTTGAATAACCAAGGTTTTTACAACTTATATTGCTTCTTCTGGTTTCTAAAAGGAGGGGACACTCTGGAAGGGATTGACATGGGGACTGCAGGCGGCATCGCGTAATGAAAAATTTGCCTAACTGCTGAGGGATAAAGCAAATAATTTGAGTATCTTTAACACTCTTCTGCTCTCAAAGAACGTGCAGACAGGCCACGCTAATTTGGGGGATTTGGGATTGTTTCTGCTCACGGATCTGGTGTTTAATGCTTCATTCAGGCATGCAAGCAGGACCAGTGCACAAGTCAGTGCAAGTTAGCMCCAGAGGCCCCAGGCACCGCTCTTGCCACACTAACCTTACCTATGCATTTGCTCACACAACTCTGTGGGGCTGCATTTCAGAAACACTATAAATATCCATGATCTTATTTTCTGATAAGGCTTTTGTGAAGAGTCTAAAGGGGAAATTGCTAGTGTGGGGAGAAGTGCAAGGCAGTAAAAATAATCAATCCAAGGCAAAAAAGTAAAAACAGCGAGACCATTTCTGGAGCAGAGAAATTCTGGCTTCCAGGAATCAAGGTCTGGAAAAAACGAGTTGGAAGCTTATCTTAGTTCAGCACTGATTTTCACCCACATACATCAAGGAAACTTGAAGTTCACTATAGGAATATAAATCTTGTCTTACTAGCTTCACTCTGGGGGAGGTGGATTGGACCCACATTTTTTACTGTATGCTGGTGGTGCTATAACTATTTTTTTTTTTAATTTGAGGGTTATATTTCTATGTTTGCATTAAATAGTTTTATTACATGATTTATGGATTAATATGCAATTAATATCTATAAGTAAAACTATGAAGTTATAAATTTGAAAGTACAAGACTAAAACTAAGGATTCTGTAAGGCAAAACATATTATAAAACTGCAACTTGCTATGAAGTATACAAAATAAAAAATATATTTTAATTTATAACTAGTGAGTGAGATGAATATAGCTTTAGTATAGCCTGAAGCATACCCCAATACACCCTAGATGGACTTGGCAAACTCTGAATATTCACTATCTTATAAAATTCTACAGAAAAAAAAAGATTTTAAGATAGCGGTGGTAAAGCTAAAAAGCCAAGTGTAGAGACCTTCCTGTGTGTGGTAAAAAAAGGAAAAAAAAAAAAAAAAAAGGTTTTACTAATGAATATTCCATAAATAAGAGAGGCTGTTCTAGTTCTTGAATGACTTCTTTAGAAATACTGAATCAATAGGATTCAGTCTGAGTCCTTGCTTGAGATACAGAATTACTGTAGTAATTGCAAGTATAGTTATACTATACCAATAAATGCCTTAAGCACAAGTCGGAACAGGATTTCTGAATTACCTTCTGCACCCTTCCCAAGTACTTTGAGCCTGATGAGGAAATAAAAGAAGATGTAAATGCCATTGTCSTCCTCCAAACAATATGGCTACTGTTGAGGAAGGATTCTAGCAGCTTCAATGCACAAAGGACTAGGTCACTCTACAGAAAAGGACAAGGATGGTCTAAAGTTGTATTGTCCTCCAAATCTTCTYCATTCCTTGCATGGATTATGGCTTGACTATACTGGAACTGTTGAGACTTCTCCATTTACTTACATTGCAAGCAAATTTATTTTGTATTAYTTGTAGGAATTTTGTCCTTGGCTTGAAAAAATTTTCATCATGAAGACAAGTGAGATTTGGATAAGTAACCAGTTTCCTCATTATGACCAGTATGTGGACATACTGGGAACGATTGTTTAAAGTATTGCATGTAAGTGAGCATGGTGAAATGTTAGTAAATAGGTCTAGGACTTTTACAAATCTGTGACTTGCTCACAAATGCAAACAAACTTGCATTTTTATTTTGTAATAATTATGAATACTGAAGCTATTTAAAAATGAGATGGTGCTTTCTAATGAAGCCTCATTAGCAGTATATATGTTTATATATAGCCCTACCGMGGATAAAGTCCTACAGTCTGCATTGGCCAATTGTTTTCTCAGGCACTAATTAATGATATGTCTATTTAGTAATCATGAGTTTTTAATAAGACTATGAGCAAGTATTCAACCTTAGAGAGTAACACAGATGCCTAAAAGTAATTTGCTTTAAGAGACAACATCTAAAAAGATGGAGTGGCTTTTGCCCGCGTCTCCAAAGTGGTAGTTATATATAATAGACTCCCAAATACGTACAATGTATCCTACTGACATCAATGAGTTTTGGATTAGGACTATTTGAATAGCAGTTATTCACTTTATCTGAGTTTGGAGCTTGAAATGATGGTTCAACATAGTAGAACAATTTAATTTCTTAATAACTCAGCACATGCTTAGCATTAGTCTCTTTAAAACCTACACGGAAAGATTTTTTTGTTTGTTTGTGGCAGGATAATTCCCTAAAGCCTAGATTCCTTTGTYTCTTAGAACACACTAATGCTATGCAGCTAATTTTTGTCATTAAACCCTGAAGCCTTTACTAAAAGGGTAAAATTCTAGTTCTATCTCTTGCACAGAAATGAGAATTTGCTAAACGAAGATTAGGTAGAAGACATTAGCATGTGCACAAGTATTTAATTACATTAGAGATGCAAATGTTTTGCAAGATTATGCTTTTGTAAACAAAATGATCTCATTGTTATAGAGAATTTGAGATAACTGCAATGTGAAGGCGCCTCAGAGKCTATGATAAATGAGGAGTGCTGCCATGTTCAGTGTCTGAGACAAGGGTTTTCCTAAAAATCCGCTGAATACTCAAAACAGCATTAACAATCTTTGTTTAATTTTACATGGCAAATTCTGCAAAAAAAATCTATTTTAATTTTATTCTTGTTCTGTATGGATTACTTCTACTGTAATATAACASAACTGGAACAATTATTTCTTAGATAGCTAAACTTTTGGATATTTTAAATCCCCAACAATTGAAAATGTTTGTGAGTATAGAACCAATTTCATACCTTCAAGACTAAAACTTKGAACATGTATTCATACATTTATTTCACAGRACATTATAAAATATATTATGTGGCACAAAATATGCTGCAATGAATAGCTAAGATTCTTAGGAAATAGGGAAATGATTTCACATTTACACTGCTGGATGATAGCCTGCATCTTGAAAATTGGTGCTTACATGTCCCAAATATTAATATTATTTCCATTCATCTGATGCTGTTTACTAAGTTTATTACATTAGCATTTTTTAATGTCAAAGTGTTGATTATTATTCCTTATTAATAATCTTTTTTTTCCCTTTATTTTTGCCACATTTCTTGAACACATCCATGTTTCTGCTAAACTTTTTGGAAATCTTATATGAACAAAGATATTAGATCTGCCTGTAAAATATTCAATCACTCAAATACAAATTGTTCTTGACTAGAAAATATGATAATATGTACATAATTCTTTTTTGGTGACCCATGTAACTTAGGGTAGTTTTGCAGCTACAGTGATTCTTTCAGTCAGGATGCAGGAGGAATGCTCTGCTTATGTTGTGCAGTTGTCTGCAGTTGCTTATGTTGTGTAAGGCTGAGTGAAAAAAAAAAAAAGTAATGAACATTATTTAGCTAGCAACATTACATTATGTTCATAGAAATTGGTACATAGCTCGTGCAAGCCACATTCTGCTTCCCTGCATGAACAGCTTGTGTGCTGAGTCAAGGTATTATGTAAAAATAGTTATATGATCTTTAAATCCATCCTCAGAGTTGTACAGAAGGAGAAAAGCACATATTTGACACTTCTCAAAAATGAAATCCTCATTTTGAAAGTTAACCCACCTCCATTTTTTTGCGGTAGACCTTGAAGTGTTATTTCTTAGTTTTCTTAAAAGAACTTTTAACTATACCATTTCACAGAATTCCAGCAATCCTATTTTTCATTTGACTATGAGCTTTAAACTCGTATCTTCAGTTTGCTGAGTTTCAACATTGTAACTACATGCCAAGGGAAAGCTAGTATTTTACTGTATTTTGTAAGAAATTTGTTAGGATTGTCAGAACATTAATAAATGTCTTTTATTAGTTTAAATTTAACAAAATTAATTATTTTAATAGGGTAACAAAACTCTATCTGTGTCCAGAAACTGTGTGACCTCAGGCAGTTTGTGTTGTTTCCAATACAGTGTATCATGTTGCTGTGGTAAAATGGAACCAATTCTGAAATTTTTGTTGGGAAGACTGTCATAATTTTCCTGGGTAATCCAGGATTCGCTGATCCAGTTGGAAGATTACTGCAGGAGAAAACATGATTTTAAGTGTCTAAGAAAACAGCAAAAACTTGAATGGAATTTTGAAACCACTTTTTTTTCSCCACAGTTATTCCTCTCTCCTTTACAGTTTTTTATCTATTACATCAGAGAAGGTAGAAGATATGAAAAAGGACATATGAGTATTTTATAAAGAAAAATAAAATTTAAATATTGCTCTCAGTTCAAGTTCTCTTATGCTGTATTTTGGTATATATAAATATATATAAAAATATATATTTACATATATTTTATATATAAATATTTATATATAAAAATTTATATCTATATTTATATAGATTCATTTTATATAAAATATACATATAAACATATATAAAAATTTATATTTATAATTATAAATGCATGCATGTTTGTATCTGTATATGTCTGGTTGTATATTTATATGTATGCATGTATGTGGTGTCAGCTTCTTAGCAGATGGAAAAAGTAGTTATTAATTATACAAATTTAATTCATTTGAGAATGAGTGTCTGGTCTATAAAGTTATGTGTAGGGTTACATGTATAAATAATAAGAATAAAATAATATTTTCCTGCTTTCATATTAAAATCTATATATAATTACCTATATATACACATATTGAACAATCTGCCCTACATCTATCTGTCTTTCTATGTATTCATCCATTTATCTATCACATTTCAAACAATTTATGTAATACCATGATTTTTACTGCCATGAAACTCATTTCATATTCCATCAGTCCCTTTGAAAATGATGAAGTGAGATCATTTACCCTGCTCTTGTTAATGGGTTGGGCTTTTTATTCTTACTACAACAAAATGAGAGAATAGCTTGGCAAATTCATATTCATTACAACAGATGTACTGCAGTGATACTAGTCAGATCATCTTTAATATTTGTGCTAATAAAGAAAAATATTCCTTCATTTGATGAAGTTTGAAATGAGAAAACTTTATATATTTTTTTTCTGTTCTATAAAGACTCGTGTTCTGAATGAAAATATACTTGACYTGCAAATGTCATATCTTAGTGAAAGCTCCTGCAAAGTTCAAGAATGRTTCGTTGARTGCATATGAYTTTGCTTTGGACTTCTGTAGGTCTGAGGATGTCTACTTTTAGTGTGAAGATGTAATTAATAATAATTTGCAGGCATCCGAATGTCTCCAAGCTGTCTGCAAAATTTAATTAACACTTATAGCAAMCTGGAGAGGTAGTCATGGGAGATAAAGGAATTCTTTCACGTGAACTGAACTGCAGCCATCCTTTTGCTGGCAGGTGGCAGCKGTTTAACAGGAGGAGGAAGCACGGCTTAAGACTAGAAACATTCTAAGCAAGAGGAAATTTTCGTAGTAAAGATATAGTACYCAAGGTTGATGGAAGGGTGGACCAAATGGCTAATTCTGTCTTGATTATATTGTGACCCTTGATGGCTGGCTTATGATAGCTATAGCTTGTTGTAGAGTGATTAGAGAAGTTGATGCTGCATTTGGATGAACAGATAATTAAATAATTAATCAGATCAGATGTAAACAAAACTATCTTTTAATAAAAACAATAGGAAAAAAAGAGGCAGCCCTGGGTTTTAGAGAATTCAGTTGTACAGGTGACTAGAAGACTTTGGGCAGATAAAGGTGTACATAAAATGACTTGCCATCACATGATGTTTGAAGCAATAAGTATGTTTGTGGTAGTGAAGTCATCTGAATTCATGCAGCTAGGCTGAAAGGCTTCAAGAGAAAAGATTTCTTGCTGCAAAAGACAAGAAACAGCCTCACAGTTTTACTGGGAACAGAGAAATCTGCCTGTACCGTATGAGTGAGTACTCCCTTAGCACTTGCAGGGGAATCTCTGGAGCTTTCAAACAGGCCTAGTTCCCCTATCCTGCATCTTAGGACGGCCCTGATAAGATTAAATATCACATAATTGCAGAATGCTTAAGTTTGGAAGGGACCTTGTGAGGTCAGCAAGTTCAAACCCCCTGCGCAAACAGGGTCACATAGGGCATGTTGCACTGGATCATGTCCAGGAGGGTTTTGAGTCTCTGGAGAAGGAGCCTCCACAGCTTCTGATGAATAAATCCAACGGGACTGAACCCATGACTGACCCCTGGGGACACCACTGCCTACAAGCCTCCACCTAGACTGCCACCGAGCACAGCCCTCTGAGCTCTGCCATTCATCAAGTTCTCATCCTTCTCACTGTCCACTCACCCAAACCACATTTCCTGAGCTGGCTTATGAGGATGTTACGGGAGACAGTGTCAAAAGTCTTGCTGAAGTCAAAGTAGATAATAATAAAAATATAATGTAGYTAACTTTCATTAATTAAAGGCTTAGAAGCTAACATAACCTACCAATTTCTGCTGTTGTAGCTCTGTAAATATAATTCCTTTCAAATGACTTGTCATAAAAGGACCGGCAGTATTCCCCTGTGTTACTTTTTTTGTTTAGAGAAAAGCTTCTACCGCAGAGCAACAGTGGCAGTAGCATTTTGACAAACAGCTATAAAACAAGAAAAAGTCCTGCTTTCCAGTATTAATCCATCAGGAAGCTTTCAGGGATTCATCTTGTCTAAAATATTCATAGGCAGCAAAATGTCCTGAATGCCCTACAGAATTTGTGCAGAGTCAGGCACATGATTGATAGTAAAGTTCTGTTCTGAGTCACTCACAGTATGTAATTCTATTTGTCTTGCCAAACACTAAAGAGCAAGCAACTCATAAAATGTAAAGGTAACAGGCCTTGTATTTTCCTGCATTTAAAAAAGAACTTGGTGTCTCCACTTCACTGTACTTCACTGAATGTACCAAATTCCCATTAAATCAAAAGAGCAAGGCACGGTGTTCCCAAAGGAGGACTTAGAAGCTGTGTTAGGCAGGTGTCATTTATTGTATCATATATATTTATGTATATGATTTCCAAAAGCTTCTCCATAATTTTACATCATAAGCATCTGAGATAAATCTGTAGATAGCTCTCTCATTTCATTAATAATGACATCTAAAATACACTCAAGAACCTACCATTCATTCCTGAAGTAAATAACAAAACAAAACCGAAAAATAGCAATCCCAATACTTCACCAAAATAACATTATGACTGTAACAGTTGTCTTAATTTACCTGGTTGTATTCTGACAAACAGGCAATAAGATATATAAATCAGGTTTGGCTACACAATTTTATTCTTATTTTTACTTGTATCTTTTCCCCAAGGAAATGATGGTCATATTTGCATGCCACATTTTAAAACTGACCATCCTTTATCTATTTCTGCTCTATTACTCTACTACTCAACAAGCTTTTTAGGGAGAGATGCACGGATGAATACAAATGAATAAACTAAAAATCAAGTAGCAGCTTAAACTCTACCTTTCATTGTTTTTTCCTACACATTTTAAGCTAGGGTATCAAAATGATTGGACATTTTATATAGCATTTATTTTTTATTTCAGTTGGTATCCAGGCTCTCCCAGTCACTATCCCAGTAGGCTTTACCTGATAACATGCMTCTACCTTTTTTTTCTGCTGAGCCCCACCACAACTCTGTCAAAATCTGTTTCAATAGAACTCATGCAATGTCCTGCTGTAAGGACACTGCTGGGAATAAAACCCACCTGTTGTGAAACATGATGTAAATGSTCTGCAAATTCAGAACTCAACATGGTTAACGCTGTGTCATACTGGGAAGAAAGTTCTTCACTCAAAAATGGAAGTGCCCTGTGTGGTTTTGTTTACAGTCAACCAAGGTGTTATAGCCAAATTGCCTGCTTGCCACATTTCACCAGCCTGGGGAATATCTGAAATAAGGTATTTACATGAATAAGGTAGAGACCTTCTCCAGCTTCCTTGAGAATTGACAGCATTCGCCAAGAATGTGTTCAGAGATGGAATAGGTAACTTGTGGCTTTCCATGTAACTTCAAYACAAATAAGGTCCCCAATGACAAATACCACATTTGTGCTGACTATTATATACTTGAACACAAGTGAGGGAAGGCAGAAAACTCTACTTTCATCTTCAGTAGGGAAAAAGTAATTTCTGAGCCTGGTTTTCAATCTGCATGTTGTAAAGGAGCTCCTGCTGTAGGAAACTSCTCATAGCTGCTGAAGAGACTCCTCCTGGGAGGACCCAGCCAAGTTCTTGGCTCAATGAAATCACCTCAGGAGGCCCAGCAAAAAAACTCTGCAGCTATAGCAATGAAAAAAAAAAAATTGTTCCCCACAGTACTCCTACAATTCTGTAATTAGAATAATGAATTTAGGGGAAGAAATATCTTCTGGCTAGACTGGGTGCTTTTTCTTTGCACTGTATGGAAATCAACAGAGACTGTGTGCCTCCGATCCAAGAATGTATCAACCTGAGAGCGAGATGGGCCCTGTTAATGGGAGCAATGACTATCATTGCATTAGAAGCATGTCATGTGTTCTCTGCAGGGGCTGCAAGCTCTGGGGAGGAAAATAGGACCTCACTCCAAACCTTCTTAGTCAATCCTGCCATTTCAGCTGTACTGAGGGCAAAAAACTTTGCGAAAGACTGCAAGTTTTCCTAACTTGTTCTGAGGAACTATTGTGTTTATTTCCTTCTGCTTCACACAAGGGTCATGTAGTTCGAATAAAACCCCATTTATTCCAGATTGAAAATGTCTCTCTATTGAAACAGGAAAGGTATTTAAAATGTGTTCTAAGTGAGAAAGTGATCATGTTAAAAAGACAAATCCAGTTGCAGTTGGAACAAAAGGAAAATATAGGGGAAAAAAAAGAAGAARATAAAATAAAGCAATGAGAGGTTTACCATCGCATAAAGAARAGAGGGAAATTTGTTGGAGTAGAGCTGCAAAGGAAGAAGAGAGAAAAATAGGAAATTACGAATGTAGAACAAGACAGATTGTTCCTGTGAACRAATTATTTCTAATTGAGCAGCATCTTTCCATTGCCATGCAATATTTATGCTTCCTTTGCTTCCTGGATGAAACTCATCTGTTAGGTTGTTTATTGAATAACACACTGTTTTTTGAAAAACTGTATTTCATTGGCATTTTTTTTCCACTGTTTGCCTATTTTTTTTGTTAATGATACAAGTGGAGGAACCTGTAAAGCTTCTTACTTTATCTGAAACAATCTGCTGGTAAAATTAGCATAGCACACAACAGCTAATAGAATTGCCACAAATTACTCACCAAAATCTCCTCTAGAAAAAAGTCCTGCAGTGTAGGTGAACCAATAAATGTAATAAAAAAATAGAAATATCTCCACATGCAAGCCTGTTTTTTTTTTACATTCTTAGTACTCTAAGCCACATGCAACCCCATAAGGCAAACACTCCCTTTCAATAATCAACACAGAAAACTGAAACATTAAAAAAAAAAAAGAAAAAGCTGAAAAAATAAGGTTGCTACCTACTGGCAAGATACTGATGGCACTGATTATACTGGCCCTAACAAGAATCAACGGGCCCAGTCCTGTGGTGTCAATAAAATGATGTCATCAGAGCTATGCTGCTTTAATGTACTAGGTGAAGATCATGCTCCATAGCACTATATGGGAAAGCCATTTTGTATTCTTGGTTCCAGAATTTAATTATCTGAAAGTGCTGGAGAAGAAACGTGTTACTTAATATCTCCTGGTCTGCATAGCCTGTGATTAGAGTGCACTGTAGTTAAACAGAAGGATATCTGCAAAAGGTATAGCTGACTAAGAATAAATCAACTGGTATTTTGCTTAAAATGTGAAGACAAAACTCACACTCACCATTGCCTGGCTAACGGAAAACCTTCTTCAGCCCTGCCATTGRGCCCATAGAACTCCCAGAACTCCTACTCTGGGAGCAGCTGATGGTTGAAATCCTGTTTCRTTCCCATGTGACTCACAGCACTGGGCAGTAAGTTCACCAAAAAGACTCAGACTGCGATTTCTGTGTTCTCAGCAAAGTAAAGGAAGATGGAATAAATGCCTTTTGGAGGAGTTTTTGTGGGCAAAACTGAATGGTAAAAAGGTTAACTATTTACACTGGCTGCCAGCAGTGTGAGAACAGCCTGTKTTCGGATGTGGAGTCAGACTCCGGCTGAGGAGATTGATCAAGATAAAACAAATGCCAAGAGACTGATAAAACAATGCAAATGACAATACCTGTCTAGCTTTATAGAGATGATGGAATATGATAAAAATATCAATAAAGTGAGATCCTTCTATAAGGATATCAACCTACRGAGGCAAGAATATTAACAACAACAAAGACTGATAAATGACAAAAGTGGAAATATCACACAAACAGAATACATATTTACACAGACTGTAATTATAGGTAAAATGGTGAGATATTTTGATGAGTTTGTTAATGAAGAGCTCAATAAAGGTAAATACCAATTGGTTGAGCTCACTGTGGAAGAACTGAATTTTGACAAGTTCCAAGAGGCATCATGAATTTTCAAATAATAAAGCTCCAGCTATCACCTACTGATTCCACTGAAATGTTTAACATCTGATGAGAAAAGTCAAACAAACTCTCCATACTCATTTCATTTGTTTAAAAATTGGAAAAGAAATCAGAGGACTTTTTAAAAAGAGAAGGTCATATTCTCAGTTTTGAAAAAGGGACATGAAATGGAAGAAGTGCTAAGATATGTTCTCCTTTTTGTAGTTGATAGCAGCTTATCTCTAAGGCCCTTCTTTACAGACTAAATCAACCTGTAGAGTAGCTATAAATAAATCATAGCAGAATCAACGTGAATTCTAAGGAAATTGTTCRAATTTCCAAATTATCTATGAGTTGAGAAAAGTCAGAAATATAGTCAGAACAGATTGATATTTTTATGTCATTTTCATAAACAGGTAATAATACCCTATGTAATGGCTTTTGAGACAGAAAAAACAATTTAGAATCATTTAATAAAGTGATTAGGTTGGCCTGATTATATACCTGTGGTTTTAGAAGAAAAAAACACTTTTTTTTTTTTTTTATTTATTTCATTTGACACCAGACTGTAACTTACTCTGGTGACTTTGGAGAAGCATAAAATAGACAGTTTTAACAACTAATTTCAACAATGAGATCATTCACTCAAGACTGAACTTTAGCARGCCTTGGGAATGGTAAATGATTCCATACTACAACTTCATGCATGTCGCCTGCACAAGGAACTCATGGTCAGGCTGAATCAGGAGCTGCACTAATGCCCTGACTCACAGGTATCCTCTGCTAAGGCAATTCTTTTGAGCCAGTTTAAAACATGAGTGTAGTGGGAACCATAGAAGAACAAAAAAATATAGCCGTGACTTAAATTTTGCTACTTGCTCAGCAAAGCAAGTAGCTTTGCTACTTGCCATGTTTTGTGTCTTCAGTTGTTGTTTGGATGCATTTTTTTACTACTAATTTATTGCCATACATATATGTATCCTTGTGCAGTATTTCTCTATTTTTGTTTTCCTACTACAATTATCATCACCATTATCCCCTACCTTTGTTATAACACTTTTTAGTGRAAGTTTACATATCACACATATACATTTCTAGAACTTATTATCTTATATTTAAAATGAAAATGTAGTSTCTCATTTCTCTTTTTGAACAACTACATTTCYGTTCTGACAGTAGCTGATGYAGAACAAAGATTCTCTTCTCACARTGCTCTTTTTGCTTACCAYGTTATCCGCAGCTTCCTTGTTTTTYACCTTTAGTACTTTAAAAGGCAGAAATGAAACTGGGTTTGATGCATTTTGTTTCATCTGAGAAATAAAAGAAATGCAAGGCTGAAAGCTTAGAAATGGACAAAGYGTTATTGGAATCTCTGATACCTCTTGCACTTTGTCTCCTATACGACTTTCCCTTTAATATTAAAAGCTGATGATTCAGTACAGAGAATAGCACAGAAAAAATTACTCAAAAGTTGCTCACAGTAATTTCAATAAATACTCTGAATGTGCTATCACATTCTAAAAATACATGAAAGATAATTTTGACTACTTTTATGAAAAATAGATGYGTATATGTCTCCATATATATGGACAGATTACAGAGTATGCATTTATGAAGAAGAATTACACATGCAAGATACAACGACTGTGACTTCTTTTCCCTCTTGCATGTTGCTTTGCTACTGCTTTTTTTAATCCTGTACAGCTATTTACTTTGAAATGGTAGCGAGCAGAAATAAACCTCTTCCTGATCCTGATAACTTGCACTCTGTTTGGTATCTGACAGCTCCCTTTCTGATTTCTTCTTGATGTTATTCTGCATCCCAATACAGAGAATGTTACTATTTTAGCCTGACTTACAAGAGTTTAGAAATGCGCTTTCATTTCCTTCCCAGGGGGCATTGTTATCCTCTCGCAACTCTATTGTCTGATCTAGCAGAAGGAAGCTTACCACGTTGTGCTTTTGATGTGGATCCTATTTAAAACAGCAGAGTATCAAACTAGAGAGCAAAGCCGCAAAAACAAACAGCATATTTGTAGAGAGCATTCATGATTTCAGCTGCAGGAAAAACATTAACACTCAKAGTGGCAAGAGCAGAAACATTAAGTTTTATCTTTTGATGGGTCAAACAAAAATTAGTAATACAAACGGCACAAAACTCAGGACATATTATCCTTGTGATTAGGCTGTGATTCATGTGTAAAAATATCTTATATCATTGTGAAAAAATCACCCAGGAGATGATCTACTTCAGTTTAACTTTGAAAGAGAAAGATGACAAGTTAATGGAAGCTACAATAACACTTTGGTTGAGACTCAATTAGTGGGAGTCATTAGACCTTTCATTTTGCATGTTATTAATCTTTTTCTATTGAAAATGTTTTAGCAAATCACATTTCACAACATTCTGCTTCTCTCTGGCAGCTGAATCCAAATTCTTTGGGATGAAATTATTTCTGGTTGCTCTGGTTTACTCTTAGATGTGGATGAAAAGTTAAATCACACCCAATTACCACCTATTTTGGCATTAGTGTACATGAAACTCTTTTGTACAAAAGGCCAGAATTAGCATAGGCACCACTGAAGAATGAAATGAGTTCTCTCTAGGAGGATATGTCTTGGCACTGTGATACTCTTCTGTATTGCTTGAACTCAGTAGTAAAGCTTAACTTCTGGGAATGTGTACAACTCAGCCTGGGAAACAGAAAAAGAAACACTTTCTGTGTGTAGCATAGAAAATTGCTTCTGAAGACCTTTGTTGAAAATACGCAAATGATAGTTATGTGATTCAATGACATACGGAGGATTTTGTGCTGAAACATTTGTTCAGTGTCATGGATCAGAAATAATGGTTGTTCCAAAACCTACTTGCTAGCACTTCTGGACTCTTTCCTCATCCTCTCAGCTGACATATTGGTAGAAGGTTTTTCCAGCCAATTCCATGGAAGTCTTTAGTTGAGAGTCAAAGAGAAGACTTCTCCATAAATAGCTGATCTTAAATCTCTGAGTCTATTCCTTATGCCATGGAGATGGACATTAGTTTTCTAAATGAATGTACCCCAGAGCTGAAATAGTAATGTTGTATTCCCTTAGCCATAGACAATGGGAACGAGCTGCTGATGTGACATCCCTAGATGGGAAATCAACAGTTGAAATGCACATTAGATAGTCATATTCTGTCTCTTGGCTGCTTGACCTCATGCCCATCTGTCAGTATGGCAGTATGCCTGCTAACAGKGCTATGTGTCAGTTTTCTAGGTCTTGGGATAAATTGAAGACACATATAGCTGGGAAGCATGAATATGATTTCACTAAGTGTACTCTCTTCTGCAAGAGACACTGCTGGGATGGTGTTAAAAAAATGTTGACACTTGGGCCTTCTTGTGATCATACCTATTAAAATTATTGCCAACCCTGTGATACAGAAGGATCTTTTATCCTTCTGGAGAAGGAGAGGAAAATTAGCAAAAAGTTTATGAACATGTGTAGCTGCCAAAAAGACAGTTTGTATTTTGAGGACAGTGTGAAATAATACTTAAGATTGCTAACAAGGAAAGCATAAGCTTTGAGATCCAGGAGTACACAGAATATTTCCTTCAGAAAGCAATGGATGTGGATAGTATTCAGGACACAATTTCAGCTACAGATATTCCAGATTAACTCTGATGCCGTTCTGTGGAGCTGAAAAACTAAGCTTCAGTGTAATGAGTGGTACTGGGCTGTGATTGTGCAAAATGTATTTTGCTAGTTAGTTATATAGATAAATATAGAGATAAATATAAAGATATATAGATATCATTATATAGATAAATTTCAAGAAATGGATTACTCATGAACTGTTTGCTTGGTATAAGTGGCATTTCAATAGTGTGTGAAGTGTCCTTTCACAGAGGGAATATTACTTTTCCTTCTCGGTCTGAATTCTGCTTCAGCAAGGAAATTAAGTTCTTGACATTTCTTATTAGTACAAATTTAAAATTTGGTGTGAGTTTAAAAGTACTTTACTGAACTGAGATATGTATCATCATCATAAATGGCTTGAATTAATCAAAATGTGCTAATCAAGAAATAAACTTCATTTTGGATAAARCTGCGTTCATGTATTAAGTTTAAATAAAAGACCTCTTTCAGCCCTGGTGAGGCCGCACCTCGAGTACTGTGTGCAGTTCTGGGCTCCCCAGTGCACGAGGGATGTGGAGCTGCTAGAGAGAGTCCAGTGCAGGGCCACAAAGATGATTAAGGGTCTGGAACATCTGCCCTATGAGCAAAGGCTGAGAGAGCTGGGGCTCTTCAGCTTGGAGAAGAGAAGGCTGAGAGGGGACCTCAYCWGTGTGTATAAGTACCTCAAGGGAGGAAGTGAGGAGGAGGGGGCTGGCCTCTTCTCAGTGGTGGCCAGTGATAGAACTAGAGGAAATGGCCACAAATTGAGGCACCAAAAGTTCCACAGGAACTTGAGAAAGAATTTCTTAACGGTGAGGGTGACAGAGCCCTGGAACAGGCTGCCCAGAGAGGWGGTGGAGTCTCCTTCTCTGGAGATCTTCCAAACCCGCCTGGACATCACCCTGTGCCACATGCTSTAGGGGACCCTGCGTGTGCAGGGGGGTTGGACTAGATGACCTCTAGAGGTCCCTTCCAACCCTAGCCATTCTATGATTCTATGATTCTTCTGAATGGCCCACATAAGGAAGATGAGCGATCACAGCCTGGATGTTAAGGGGAGCTAAAAGCTCACTGTCAAGTACTTACCACTCCAGAAGTCTAGAACCCACAGATCTCACTCCAGAGGGAGGCTGAGCTGCCTCATGTGTCATTCTACCTTGTGTAATGGGAAGTGTGGAAAAGCAGGTTAAAACAGGATTTCAGAGAGCAGCATAGTTCTTGTTTCTTGGGATGTTGTTTTGTAGCTTTTCTTTTCCACACTGCACAGCTTCAGCTGAGAACTTCAGATCTTGCCCTTCGTGATTAAATGGATCATGTTGATTTGAGTCCATGCTCAAACCCTGTTGGCTGTAATCACTTGGAAGAACAGAATTTATCTTGCATGAATGTATGTGGACACACAACTCAGTGGAAGCAACCCTCTTCATGTTCTCTGAGCTCAAGTCAGAATTGTATGTTCATACCRCTCTTCTGAGTGTGAAACAGAACTGTTCATGAGGACTGGAGGAAACATAAGGAGAAAGCACAAGAAGTGCTTTTGTAGTTTGAATAGTTCTGCTTCAGAAAGCCAAAGATCACTGACGGTGAGCAGTAAGCATGGAGGTACCTACCAGCTTTAAAGTTAAAAAAAAAAAAGAAAGGAAGAAGAAAAAAAATGGGCTTATCTTTTTAGAAAATTGCTGCAGTGACAGTATCAGTCTGTTGGAGTTACCTCACCTTCCACTCGTGCACATGTGCATTCACCRTATAGAGAGGAGGATCTCCCTGCATACGCACCCTTCGAGGCCATGTACTGTGGTCATGGGGAAAAATGGCAGAGATGGCTCCTCTGGGATGATGTGACATGGTAGAGCTGTGCCACAATAGAGGGTTGCCCGCCTACTTGTCCATCTGTCTACATATTGTTCCTATATTGCTCAGGTGAATGGTGAGATCRCCTCCTATATTCAGTATCTGAATTCTCACACACTCTTCCTATCCCTCAGTGCAGAAGTATTGTGTTYCCATTTTATAGACAGGGAAGCTGTGCTTTATACTGAAAACTGATTTGCTTGGAATATTTGCAGCAAGAAATTTATTTTTGCAACAAATTAAGCTCTGCAGGGAACCCAGCATTTATGATCTAAGCTGAGCTGGAGAGCAGTCCACTCAAATAASTAGTGATTTCCCAGAAATATTTCTAATGACATGAGTGCAGAAAGAAATAGAATTTCTGTCTGAATTGCTCATGATATTGCCACTCAAACTATTATTGAACTGTTCAGCTTGAGACTACCAACAGATTTGACAAGAAATACTCTCCCTGAAATTTTATGGGATATTCATTCTTCCTGCCAGAACGTGAATATTAAGTGTATAAAAATAGGCTTCAGTCTGTAGTTTTAAATAACATTCACATTTATTTTTCTTTTAGTGCCTTTTATATAAAGCTACAACTTTTGCTGTCCAAATTTACCTCCTATTATATAAGCATAGGAGGTAAAACTTCTGTTGTGTTTTATAGCAGATTTCCTAACATACGTCAGGCCTTCCTGAACTTGACCAACACAAAATCTAAGCAGCATTTGTCTCTCAGTGTTTGAACATATGACATCTGGCAAAATTTTCTATATTAAAAAAATAAGAAACTTAAAGTATAATAGTATTTTAAAATATTGATGATCATAAGGGAGATATAGTTTTAATCATGGGATCAGAAGTCTAATACCTTCCTTATTTATGCTCTTGTAAGATCATACAGCTCAGTTAACAAATTCTAAAAGTGATATAACAATAATTTAACAGCGTGAATGTGTTATTTCTGTTTTTATATGAAGCTGAAGAGAAAATGCTGATTTTTCTTTTACGGCAGTGACAATGCTCATCTTTTCATCTTTCTATTTAGTGCACAGTTTTCTGTTTATGTTTTAGAAGTTGAGTTTAAAAAATTCTGTAAACGTATAAATGAGAGTAAGTTTTCAATTGATGAATACATCATTCCAAAATGAAAAAGTCAAAAAAAAAAAACAAACAAAAAAATCAAAATGTCTTTCCAAAGGAACACCAGAGAGCTTTCTGTGCAAGTTGGCAGATATATAAAGGCATTATTTTGCAGATATTATTCTTGATAGGTTTGATATACAGCAAGGTTTGTCTGAGCCAATGGGATATTGTCTTCTTAACAAATCTCATCATGCCAGCAGTGCTGCTTCTAGAGGATGGCTTATCAGCTCCAACCAGAGTCTGCTGTACTTGTACTTGCATTCGTAGCCTGAGAGGAAAATAAATTGTACCCAAGCAGTTAATAAGAAAGAATTATTGTGAGTGAGATGCATGACATTATGAGAAAGCATGGTGTTTTACCGACTAAATATTTCTCTGCAGCCGTCTCCATCTTCACTCACTTGGCAGCGTCCCTTCCTTCCTCCTCAAAAAAACACCCGGCTCAGTGTAAATGAAACGAGCATTTCATTTCTGCAACAGAGTCTCTTTAAACACTGTTAGTGATGTGCTATTCTATTTCAAGAAGAATACTTATGACATTTATCCTCTGCATTTTAATATAGACATTGGAAAGGGCTGGAGAAGCAGTCAATACTGTCTGTGTTATGACAACATGCATCTTCATTTCTGCTATCGGTGCAGCTATACATGCATATATACAAGTACATTACTATAGTATATGACTAAAAAGATATGAATAACACCCTTCTTTCTCTGTGGGATAGCAGAGCCACTCCTGTAAAACAAAAGGTTTATAGCACTCAAGGTATGCAGTTTATGGGCCAGTGCTTCTCATTTTGCATATATATATAGAACCATTTAAATAATTAAAGTTACATATGTAAGACGCATCATCAGTCCTTGGTCTTTCAGGCAGTTCTAGGAATCAGAATGAATTTGTCTTTTAATAGACCCTAGGAACATATGGTGTCTAATAAACACAAAAGCAAATGCAGGCATATTGTCACACCAGTTTACTATCTTTTATGGTGGTCTGTACATAAGGTCTTGATTAGCATACATTTAGCTTTACACTCCTACTCAATTCACAATTTCAAGTCAGGTGGAATGCAAGTTCTTTGCCAAATTGTGACTTCTATTGATAGCAAGCCTGAATAGGAGAATCAAATATGATATTTTTAATTGTATTTATGAAGTTTGACTTCTTTGTGGTTCAGCTACATGCTTATTTGTCACCCCAATGCTGTCATGTGAGTGTCTCAGAAAGAACTTAGAATTCTCATGTGGAAACCACATCTGAGGGAATTGTTCAGTATTTTATTACTTTGAAATGTAAAGTGACTGTGAAGATCAAAGTGTAAGAGAAAAACATTGATAAATACTATACTATTACAACTCCCTAATGTTCTGGACTTCCATAGTATCCCTAATATATTGATCTCACCATATTCTCAAATATAAATTAATCCCAGGTAGGCAATACTACAAGAAGAAATGATCATCTTTCATCTCTGAGGAGCATTGTATGACACAAGCGAATAACCGAGAAAGTACCATATACTTCTACATATCTACTTTCTTAGACCAACAGTCCATTTTAACATATTTGGGAATTCAATTTGTACCCTTCTTGCTAGTACCTCCTTACTTTTGGCTTTGTCATGGCTCAGATTTAGAATTTGTCATCATAAAAATTCATGAAGGGAATTTTGAAGATCACAGATTCAAAATGTGATTTCATTTTTTTAATTGAAAATCTGCATTTCTGAACAACTGTATTCTGATTAATGCAGTCTTTCTGAATCAATATTGACTTTGTTAAAACAGAAGGAAAAATGCCAAACTATTTAGGACATCTAGTCATTTCACCACATTATTTTGGTAACTCATAGATGAATTTTGGAGTTTCTCTCATATTCAGCTCAACTTAAACTTTCATTTGGTTAGCATTATAAGAAGATTCTAGATCCATTTAGTGGTGAAGCGGTTTATTATATACTGTTCACTATGTGTATGTATATGTATATGTATGTAAAATATTGAAGCATTGCACCAAATGTGCATAAGCTCATATATTTTTCTCAGGGGTCTAGTTGGCTCTTATCTGTTCTCTATACTTAAGAAAAGAAGTGATTAGGTGTCTGAAATTTGCAGAAACAGTAATCATACAATGCATCAAATCTGTATGTGTTGGGGAAAATACAGTCTCAACAAAATGTATTATGCAAAGCAACCAGTTGATTTGATTAATTCCTACTCAAAATAAGAAAAGTGTTAGAAGATTTATTTCTTTTTATTATTATGCACCACTAAAGCAAGTAAAAAGAGAAAGGGATAAGAGATGAATTGAATCCAAATCAAGATTGAGACAAGCAACATTCATAAATTTATATCCGTGCTGTTCTCCTGGAGCTTCACAACTAATTGCTTTGAATTTTCCTCCTGTTCTTATCTAGGCCATCCTCCATATGGCTCCATATGCCTGAGTTTTTTCACCTTGAATTTGTTCTTCATGCTTTTTCCCTACCTATCTGTAGTCTTTCTCAAAACTCTTATCTTAAAAGTCTGAGAATTTAAGCTTGTGTTCTTTATAAAATCAAGAAATATTGAAAGGAACCTGCATTAAAATGCCTTCTAAATAAATTAAGGGGTTTAAATACATGCTCAGTCATTTTATGGCTATTTGCACTCCAAGTCACTATATGTGATCATATCGCTAATGAATTCCATCCCATGCTGATTCTTGAATATTGCCATGTCCAGTTCAGAATTTGTTTGAGACAAAATGCACCGAGTAAATAGGAAATCAACAGCCTCATGAGACTATTTTCATGAAGAGAAGCATCTGGTCACAAGTTTAAAAACAGATAGAAGACAACGTATGGTCATTAAGCATGACCGGATAGAAGGACATTAAAAGTGAACAAAAAATAAATCTATGTAGGAAGTTTTTGAAAAAGTAGCTGAAAATGAAAATTTCCTAAAATGGCTGGGAATAACCAAGCACTCAAGAGAAGAATTTGCAAGAAGAACCATTAGGAAAAAAAAAAAAAGTGTTGTAGTAGAGTTGGCTGGAGCTTCAGCCAACAAAAAGATGTAAGGAAGGACTGTGGAGTAGCATGGTTTCCCTCCTTTCCTGTAATGCACACATATGCCACTCTTGCTGCTATTAAGACAGGTGAGTGTGTGTATATGTGTGTATTAAATAAATAAAGTCACTATGTCTTTTTTTTGTAAAATATATTTCTCTTTTGGCACTGGAACAACATGTTCATAAAAAATCATGCCTTCTTGGGGCAGTTGTAATCAATATGGAAAGATAAAAAAGGCAAAAGGAAAAGGAAAGGGAAAAGGAAAGGGAAAAAGAAGAAAAAAGAAGCATCGGGCCATATCATAGAATCATAGAATCATAGAATGCTTAAGGTTGGAAGGGACCTCTAGAGCTCATCCAGTCCAACCCCTCCACACATGCAGGGTCACCTAGAGCAGGTGGCATACAAACGGGTTTTGATATGGGACATGAAGTTCAAATCTGCATTCAAATACTGAATAAAGAGATGCAGATTAGAAGAAAACACTGATTAAGATCACTGTATGTTTGCAGTCATCCAAATAATATCCAAATATTATTTGAATATAACTAGGTGTATTCCATGGAGTGAATCTGCTTTGCAATGCTGCACATTTTTTTCCAGTAGGAAGCAAATAACAGCAGGTCATTTTTGAAGTACATGGAGGAAAAGAAGAAGGAAAACTGTGAAGTTAGGTCTCAGAAGAGGTTCTCTCTTCCTGGAGGTTATCAGTCCCCATCAGGTCAGGATTTTAGCACCTTCCAGAACCACAGGAATAGAATACATGGAATTTGCCATATTTGCTTTAGTCCAAAATCAGCATACCCACTGATGAAGGTTTCTTGGGCTAACCTTGTTGACTATAGCATGATAGCAGGTTCTGTCCCTATGAAACTCAAATGCAACATTTCAAAGATTATCAGCAGGAATCTTCATGGCAGCCACCGGTGGCGTTTATTCTCTTAGTGTAAGCTACTTAATGACACCTAAGTAGGTATTTGTGCAAACTACTGTCATTTTCCTTGTTTACTCTACACCTTTTAATCTCAAAGGACCATCTGATCTGCTGAGTTTGCCACAAAGTTGAACTGTATTCATTGACTTTTTCTATTTTTCCCACTGCACAGCTCTGATTTATGCACAGGTAACTGCCCATCTTATGTGCCAAATAAGACTAAAGTTTCCTAGAAAAGTATTCTGAGGTTACTTAATGTAAGACTATGTGTAAAAACACCTGCTCAGTACTCAGTAGGGAACTGAAGTCCTTTGTGAGAAATACCATAATTCAGTATAGCTATCAAGGAAGACTTTATTTAGCAGAGAAGTGGGATCTTGCAAGACTGAGTAGTAGTTTCCTAAATGATCATCAGGTAGGTGTCTGAACAAATCCTAGTGTGTTAAATTGAAGGTGGATTTTTTTTTTTTATCCTCTCCCCTTCTTCTCAATCCCACTGCTCCCCAAAATGCCCACTGTGGATTAGTTTATGCTTTCAGGTTTTCTTTCCAGAAATTTACTTCTGATCGGTTGAATTACCTAACTTAGTTAAATGTATAGTGCAGCTGGTTGTAAGCTGCAGCAATGAAACCCTTAACCCAAACAAGAGAAGCAAAACCTGTTATTTTTCTCCTTTATGCCAGATGCAAATGGCACCCATGCTTTTTGACTTTAGGTACATAATTTTCCTACACACCTGATTTCTGAACACTTGAATTTGTAATGTCTCTCGTCTGTCACCTGAATGAGCTAATCTGCTTCAGCTGCTGCATCTAGTGGATGTCCTTGATAATATTACCTGGTTCCCAGGTGTGCATGTGCAATGCAAGTGATCTGGTATCACTGTACTTATGCCAGTTTACCCCATCTGAGAACCTGGCTTATACTGCCAATTAGGAATGGACTCATTTATTCACTTTGGCCTGGGTTYTTTGCTTAATAGTAGCCCTTGTTCATAATACTAATGTACCATCCCAAACCTGCTGAAGCAGAAAAGTTTAATCAAAACACTTGCTAATACCCCTCTGCTATGTGTATAACTTTCTCCACATGTTGCTTAACACGATGCTTATAGTAAACTTTTCTCTATAGGAAATGACCATATTCCACATTTACTTAGAAACCTTAATTTAAAAAGTAGAGAGAATGAAGAAAATAATGAATAAGAGGAACAGAAGGCAGAAAAACTAATGAAAGAGAAATGTAGGGGAGGGGAGCTTGGTCAWATGAAAAGCAAGGTGAAAAAAAGACAAAAAAGAAAGAATTGAAGGATTGAAGGAAGAAAACAAAAATAATTGTCCATTATGCCAGTGGGTTTCTTGCATGAAGGAACAATATTTAACTCTCAAGAATGAATATGTTTTAAAGATTGTGAAATTAATGTCAGAATGGAGATTTATGTACTTTGTACAATGTTCCCTTGCCCTGGGATTTGGTAATAAAGAGYGGTTATTAGCTAGGTTTCTGTTTTTGTTGAAGAGGTATCTTTCCTGTTATTACTCTRTTCCACTATATGATCATATTTCTTTGCATAATTTACATCTGATATATGCAAGTGCCTCCATTTTGAACAGAGCATATGGAGAGCTCCATGAGAGCCCAGGGAACTAGAAGTATGCAATAATTAACCACAGTTTCCGTTATTTGTTGAGCAGATGAAAAGAGCTGTGAATAAAAGGCATTTYTTGATGGTTTCTGTGTCCTTGTACTGTCCTTTGTTTGGTTGTGCTGCACTAAGATAAAAATGGCTAGCTTTAATATAGCAAAGGAAATTGCATAACCATCACAGCATCTGAAGTCAGAAACAAAAGAAAAGAAGGCACTGAACTATATAATAGGTCAGTGAAAATAATTAAAAAGAGAAAAGATATAGATATGCATATGTATATGTTTGCTTAAATATACAGGATCCGAATTATTAATTACAGATAATGAGAGAAAAGAGAGACTCAGAAGAGGTATAAAACAACACTTCAGAATCTAAAAATTAAAAACATCTTCTAGAGTATTCCTAAGAATGTTTCTGATATCTCGGAGACAGTTTAAGTTTAATAAATGGTTTTCTGTTCACGGACTAAACTGAAAGAAACAAAAAACATGCATAGAGCCTTTCTTAACATTGGTAATTGACTGCCAATATAAAAATTGTGGTTTATTTTATTTTATTTTATTTTATTTTATTTTATTTTATTTTATTTTATTTTATTTTATTTTATTTTATTTTATTTTATTTTATTTTATCCAAATATTTAACTACTGTTTTGTCACTGGTCTGATCCACTGGACAAAGAGTGACCCCTGAATATTTGCACTGTCTTTAAACTGCTGAAGTTCTTGGTTGCCATCCTTTGTAACTCCTGGCATTGCCTGGATTTCCTTGGCAACACCATCTGCCCTCTTAGCACACACTAATACGAGTAAACAAAGAGTGGAGCAGAATGGATACATAATGGACACACTTTGCTGGCTTCCTTGCAGAGATGGTAGTCTGATGGTGCCCTGCAGCTGATGAGTGAATGGAGGGTGCAGTGGAGTGAAGATGCTGTGGCCAAGTTCTGTTGTACTCCCTGAAGAGGTGGCAACCGGGTCATAGCAGGCAGCTGAAAAGATGCATTGTACGATAAAGTGTCTGGTGCTGGGCCAACAATAGCGGCAGATCAGTCCCTTCCAATGGACTTTGCTGAACTTCTCTTCATTCTAATCCTATTATAATACCAATACGCAACTCCATCCTAGAAGTTACCTGCGTCCAAGAAACGCCCACTCCTCACTGAGCATGCTCTCTAGATTTTCAACKAACTCGGAAGACTTTTTTAASCAATCAATAATGAAAGTATGTATGACTAGAGTCACTCAACCTCCACCTAAACGTAAAGGAAAATATATAAAAGGTGAGCTAAGGAAGGAGAAAAGGAGGAAGAAGATGGAATGGAGAAAGGACCAAGATGAACTAAGGAAGAAGGAAAAGGAGAAAGGGAAGACTGCATCGTATCTTTTGGATCAGTTGACAGGCAGAACCCATTTCCTCCCCTCGGGCCAGGACACTGCCCGAGGAGACTCCTCCAGATTGAGAGCCCTCTCCCATCTTCTGAGTGAGTGATGAGTGTGCACCTGTACATTAGGTACTAGCTAAGAACCCCACCATGCAGTAGAGAATCTCCTGTACTGACAACTGAAATCTGTTCTCCAAATGTTGCATTTGAATAAATTGTGCTATTTGGGAACTCAACTACTTGTTTGGAAGGCAAGTGGACCTACAGTCAACAGGCTGTAAACTTGATACTGCCAGAGTCGGGCTTATATGATCACAGTATTTGGGAACTCGATTCACTGTTTGGAAGGCGGAACTGCAGTTGTCACACTGTTGGTGAATCTGGTACTGCCACAGGCAGTTATCACAGTATTTGGTATTCCTGTTGAGTCTGGCTGCCCCTAGTCCGTCTAACCYTTGAGGGTTGGCTGGAATACAAGGGCATTCATCTCTTACATAATCTGCCCCCCATCAAACCACAACATACTGAACAAAGGGATAAGAAACAGGATCTGGGGACATGGTGTAAGCAGTCCACACTATTTTTAGCACAAATGTCTTGTTTATAAATCAATCCTTTCACCATCAATTAAAATTTTATCCAGTGTCTCTGCTAGTTTGGACCTCATAGATTTGATTGCCCAGCTTTAGGTATTTAAGCATGATGACAAAGGAAGAATGGAACAGCAACAAGGAAATGATTTTACTTTTGACAATTGTACTAAATTTATTTGATGTAACTTCTACAGAAATCTATATGATTACTTGTTCTTTCTCTATGTGAAATCACTGTGCATTATGTTCTAGCAGGCCTGTGTATACAGCACATATCACGAAGATCGGAAAATGCTTTTCTCAGAAATTGATTATAGCTCTTCAGACTTTTAACTGAGACAGGGACACTGAAGACAGAACAGATCCATAAATGCTAACAGAGAAAGGAATCATGCCACAATTCATCTGACATAAACTGTAGCCTTAATCTTCTCTGCTAGCAGAGAAATCTTTATTTTCTCCCTCAGCCCCCAACTTCCATTCTCTAACGACAGAGCTACTTGAGGAATTTGTGACATTCTGGCAACTGCTCAACGGTTGGTTCTGAAAATCATATTCTGAGAGATTTTGTGATAGCAATATGCTTAACTGTGAATCCACCAGTGAAGGATAACACTGCTTATAACTTCTTCTTCTTCTTCTTCTTCTTCTTCTTCTTCTTCTTTTTTTTTTTAATTGGAATTATGCAGGCAGATTTTTGATATTTTGTCAAGCCTTTGAGAGTAATCAATGGAACTAAAATATATTTCTCAGCCAATATCTTTCCAAATATATTAAAAGAAAAACAGTGGACACATGTCTATCATACCTTTACAGACATACCTTTACAGAATTGTGTGGTATGATTATATGTTCTTATCTAACACTACAAATACTCTAATCAACACCTACTCATATATGGACAGATGGCTGCAAATGATAAGTTTTCTGTAATTTAAGGCACCACTCTAGTACAGTACAGATTTGTATTAACCTGACCAGACCTGGGAAGATCAGTCAGTACTACCTGTTTGGTGGTGGTATCAAAACATGATATCGCACTGTAGGAAGACATACAAAACAGGACTAATTTGTATTTATATATGCACACTGTAGCTCTGACTTGGCTGCCACAAGGCTTCCTCTATAGTCAAGGGAGTAAAACAAACCAAAAAACAACAATGAAAACCCTTTGAAGGTGAAATTCTGTGTCTTAAATAGCTACTTTAGCTTGCACTTAAATATAAAAGCCTACACTTGGTAAGATAAACCCTAGTGGTTTGGGAGGGTGGTAAGGATTTTGTGAAAGATTTTATAGATAATCTTTATTCCARCTCTTCTACAATTTATTCCATAAAGGAACAGTATTTAAAATATATTAGAACTACCTATTGTGTTGTATTATTTGGCTTACTTTTTGCTTCCTCTCTTGACTATATTTTAAATACTTAATAAAATATTTTGCAAATATCCTTTAAAAGTACTGTTAAGTACTAAAAGTACTGTTAAAAGTATCCTTTCAGTACTGTTAAACTTCGCCATTTTTCTACAGATGTGTGATGAACATACTTGTTGCTTCCAAATGGAAGCTCATAATTTAAGGACTCAGAGAAAAAAAGCACACCTGTATGACCTTACATTCCATAAGGGATGCACCAAGAAAGCACTCACAAAATTCCGTCAGTGTTTTCAGAGGCATATTTAAAGAATTTTGCTTTTAAATGCAAATGTCATATAACAGTTGAATAAAGTCCTAACATTCCTCACAATTCTAAAGTATTGTCATTTCCAATGACAAAAGCAATAGTAATACTGTTATATATGCAATAGCAGAGCATCAACTCAAGTGTCAAATGTGCTGACTCTGAGTGTCACATAAAAATGCAGGATTAACAGGTGATATTTGTTAGCATATTAACCCCATCAAGTCATTCCATCAAGACAACACCATCAAGAATGAGTCTTGTCTTTTCAATAAATAAATTCTGTCCTCAGAAATACTAAGAAGAGGTACTTTTGTTCTCTCTCAACTGATATTCACTTTTTATTTTTCTTACTCTTGCTACATTGTCACCCTTACTCTCACTCACTATCATTCTTCCATCCATTTTATTCGTATTGTCTCTACAGAAAACAGGAAAACAATATGAGCATGTGACAGTTATGCTCCTTCCCCATATATTTTCTGCAGACTATGCCTGCTAATACCAACTTAGCAGAAAGAGAAAAGAAAAAAAAAAAGAGCAACCGCTTGCGCTTGCAAGGCCAAACAGATGCCACCTGTGGATAATGAAGGGAGAAATTTATCTGTTTTGGAGAAAAGAGAGGATCTATCTGCTGTCTAACGAAGGGAGGAATTCGTCTACTGTCTGCAATAAGTGTAAACCTGCGGATAATGAACTTATTTGCTTCCTGAGGCTGGTTTGGACCAGTCTTGTTTTCGCGAAGTGGAATGTCACCCCAACTGGGCATGCGGGAGCAGAAAGGGTCAAAAGTTTAGTAGGAGAAAGGTGTCTTTTTACGTCAAAACGACCCCCGGAGACCACCACCCAAAACCAGTGCGCAGGCGCCAAGAGGCGGAGACTAATTTGAATAGGAAGCGGGAAAAGGAAATGAATACGTATTAGTATGACTATGAGTCAATCATCTTATCCCATAAATATGGACAGCCCGATGAGCCCCTTTGGAGCTCTCCTTGCATAGCAGCGGGCTGCATGCTGGGATCTCCCCTTTAGCAGGGACGTCTCTCGAGATTCCTCCCCGGGGATAAGAGATCTTTTGCACGACAGACTTGTGGTAAGTAAACTTTGCGCGCTTCTATTAGACTCGATCGAGAATAGAGGAGAGCCTTCTTAACTGAAGGGCTCGCCTGCCAGGAACGAAGCCTTCCTAACGGAGGGTCTGGCATATAGGATAAGGAGAGCCTCCTTAACCGGAGGGCTCGCCTGCCAGGGAAGAAGCCTTCCTAACGGAGGGTCTGGCGAGTGAGGAGGAGAAGTCTCCCTCACAAAAGGGATCAATTATAAGAAAGGCCTTTCTACAGCAGAATAGTTTGAACTATAACGCGTTCCCTATAGCATGCTATTTTCTTCTCTCCTTCTCTCTCCTTTTGTGCTCATTTTTATTCTGTAACTGTGTATAAAATCCCTTAGACAAAAACCGTTGACCAGGTCTGGGACTAAGATTGGATCCGTCCRATCTGAACCTCGTGACCCAACGGGAGGGCTTCACAAATAATTCTGAACCTCCATACGGTAAATAATCGAAAGTGTCCTTGCCATACCTYGCAAAATCATTAATCAATAAATCTATCAATAAATCTATCATTATCAATTTCACCCAAGCGAAGTGCATTTTGTCGCTCACTCCCTCACCGCTCGTTCCGTGACAGAGCAACAAGGTACTGAAGAACATGCTCCTACAGTGGAGCATCCCATAGTCGCTAAAATGCAAGGTCATACTTGTGTGCTTTCTCTCTCAAAGTCCTTAAAAAAAGAAAAAGAAAGAAAAAAAAAAGGAAGAAGCTCTTTTAAAAACTTAATTTTCATTCTTGTGTTTGGGACATTTGATGTTGTTCCTTTGTGCAAATAATGCGATAACGTCTCTGCCTTTGGGAGACAAGATTTTAATAGCCAAAGGGAAATACATTCTCTCAAAGGATCCTGTCTGAAATCAGTTTTGGTGTAAATAGATGCAACCCATTGTTTTTCATGGAGTTGCATCATTTTACACTGGACCTAAATCAGATCTATTATAAGTCCAGTGCTATAACACTCAGTCAAAATTCCCACTGTTGTAATCAAAGTATGTAGGATGCAGCTATAAAGAAAGATAACTCCAAGAATCACGTCCCATTTATGTTTCAAAGAGAAAGTGGGAGTGTTGAGTCTTGTATGACAAGGTCAAAAAGTATTTCTGCCACTAGACAGAACATGAAAATACAAATGAATTATGAGCCAAATATGTCTTAGTAAGTACAAATGCAATTACAACAACTCTGAGTTTAGCCTCCTAGTCTTCCAAATGAGGGTATATTATTACTGTTGACATTTGTTTTTCCCCCATATCATCAGTGTGCCAAGAAAATATAAATAAAGCAAAATAATACCAGTCCTGTTAGCTTCAGGGTTTGTCTCTATCAAATTTCATCCTTGTTATTTAACTCTTCAAGTCAACAATATTTATCTTTTTGCCAATGGAAGCAATTGAATTTTCCTGTTCTAGAGAGTATGCTGCCTTTTAAAATTAAAAAAGGCTCTATATTAGTGTTGATTTTGTTAGTTAACTAATGTTCCAGTTTATTCTGTTCTTCATGAAAACTCCAGCTCTTGGAGGTGTGTGACTCTGTGAAAATCACAATACTTGTATTTTCTAAGTAAATTTCTAATCTTTTTGTTTGTAGTGAAAACGTGGAATGAGTTTGCACCAAAATAAAGGACTAAAGTATATTTTAAAGGAATATTAAAATATATAGTTTTAAATCTGATTTTAGGTTTCATTGGAGCCTGACCTGAGATTTATGAGCACTTGGAGTTGGTAAAATTCTATCTACCTGCAGCTGCCAGGTAAGAAAGGCTTACTGGCAGATACTGTGGAAGAAGAAAACAGGTATACAGTTGGCTATCTCTGAATTAATTACAGATGACTAAAGCATCTGAGAAGTACAGACAGTTGGAATATGTGTAAGAATTTCAGTGAATAATTTCATATATAAATTTGTTTGTGGGAGGTAATGTAGTTAATGTAGGTGAAAGATGAGAAATTTCACATCCTGCATCTTCAAGCTTCTCCTCAGGAAATCCTCACAGCTCAGAGTTCCTGTCAAGTAGGATAATGTGTCTGTAAACCTCCCCTGACAGAAAGCATATCACTGCATCAGCAGAAACAAAAAATGACAAAACATCCACAGTGCAAGAGTAAATGCCAAACATCTTTGCACCATGACAACACACTTGTCTAAGAAAAATAAACCTAAAACAGTTGGAAGCTTGTAAAAGGCGCTGAAGAAACAGCCTGAACCAGGAAGTTGTTCCAGTGGCTTTCTTCATAGATATATAAACCACCTTTAATAAATGAGAATTTTGTTTTAGGCGCTGTAAGCAATTGTTTTGCACAGAAGACAACACAGAAAAACACTACAGCAGGTAGTTTCCCCTCCCTCCATTATAGATGTCAATCCACAGTGAAAAAGCACATATCAATTACCAGTTTGATTAAAATCTTAAAAGTGCAAAGTAATAAACAAATATTCAAAAGTTGTGAGAGAAAAAAAAATCCGATTTTCTCTCTCATTTGGTTATTGACTTTTCTGCCTTTCAAATCATGTTTTAAATTTTTTGCTTATATCCAGAAAAACAGAGACTTAGAGAAAATTAATTGTAAAGAAACATTAAAGATTTGAAAGAAAAATCAAAATAGGAATTCTCTGCTTAAGAGATAATGGCTCTCCTCCTTCAAAACTGAACAATTTTGTCCACTTAGAAGCTCTGCTAACGTTCATTAAGTAAAAGCATAGAATTTTTCACCTGTGGAAATTACAGAAAGGAAAAGTAACTACATGATGGCCGCATGTTCAGCCTTGTCTCTGATGAGGGTGTAACTTGAAAATTCCAGTTCTTAGAAAGAAATATTTTGTGACTTGCTCTATTATTTTTAATGACAGTAACACTCATGGTCTAGATAGCTAATCCWTAAATATTAAACAGACATCTTGCTCGCTAACTTGATTGTGACTGAGGAGCACTGCTGATGAAAACGAGGGGTAAAGGTAATGAGAGTTGTGAAGGTTATGCAACTGAATTAGTCCTCAATGAGTATCACGACTGTATTTGATTTCCATGTTTAAAACAAATCCAGGCTGAATTATTTGTAGGCAATGAAAAATAATCTTTCCCCTAAATTTGAAACATTTACATTTAATGAATGATCCACTTATTCTTTAAAACTGCATGAAAGATTAATTTACACATTAAATCCCCTCATGAGTGTGGTTAATTTTAAATGCATATGGGTTTTGAAATTTGAAAATTGATGCCTTTCACAAATTAATTCTAAGGAGCAATGCAAAGAAAGAAAAATGGTTTGTAACCGCCTATGGAAAAAAAAAGCAAAAACAAACTGTAAGAAATATTCCTCAGAAGGATGGTTATTTCTTTATTAATAACCACTAACAAATGCAATCACTGCTGGGCACTGTAAGTATAGTTGCAAATGGTGACCTCTTGTTCTACTCCAAGCATGTGCAGCATCTCTAAAACATCACTGCCTTTTCCCTTGCAGCAGCAGGAAAAGGACGAAATCATGTCTCATTTTAATGAGTGATTCTTGTTTTTTAATTGATGAAAATAACGGCAAATCACTTGCTAGGTAAAATTAGGCCTACTAATCATATAGACGCTGCAGTATTATCTTTCAGCCTACTATTTTTAGTAGAAGAACTTGCAGAAATAATTAGCTAGTGCAGTTTCCTATATTCTTTAAACACTATTTTGACTTCCTGTGCAACCATATGTGAAATCATTCACTGCTCTGCTTATCCAAATCCTTCAAGAGCAATAGGTTTACAAAAATAAATGTGAGGTTATGTCAAAAAAAAGGCCTTATGTAAAGTAGCTTTATTTAATTTGTATTAAATTCTGGAATGTATGATTTAGTCATTTTAGTAGTAATAGCAAATGTCTTTAACAACACTTAACTCTTGCATTATGCTTATGCAATCTATATTTGTTTCATTTAAACACATTCAAAGCTTTTTTTCAGTAATCCTGATTTGTTATAACCAAAAGATGGCAGCACTCCATGCAGTATACATTGCCTTCTATTGTTATTTCTATTCACAGATCTTTCTGCATATTCTGTTTTATAGTGCTGCAGTTCAAGTTATCCTGGTAGGAAACTCTTAGTAAGGAAGCTTTCAAATAAGAACATATATTTATTAATTTGAAAGGGCTAGCTAATTTTTGTAAACTTTGTACATAAGTACCTATAAGGCTAGTTCTTCTAATGTTGTTCCAGACTAGTCAGTCATTAGTATCAGATAAACAGAATGGAAAAGTTCCAACCTGAAGTCTGTTTTAGGAAAGTCTGCCCCAATGGGGCATGTTCTGGTGACTCGAAAACCAGAGATTTTCGCTCAGATGAGTCTCTTGACCTTTTTTCCCTACCTTTTTTTTTTTTTTCCCTTTTCCTACATTTCAGTTTTGCCATTCTTTTCTTGCTCGCCCTCATTTATCACTGGTGCCCTGTGTCCTGCAGGCCAGACCTCAGCACTTGGGTCTAATATGTGTCCTTTGATGCCGATACCCACTGCATTATTTTATAGTTCTGTTCTTCTTGTTATACAGAGCCATTAGGCATTAACTAATGTCCCTACACTGTTGTACCTGGAGTAGTCTGAATCCAGTTTCCTCGGTGATACTTCGGAGCGAAGCAGCTCTTACCTAGTGATAACCCAATTTGACGGAGGCAGATGCCGAGCAGCTATACGGCCTCGACCATGTCATGTAATGCAGAATGGTCGATGAGAGGGCTGCAGACTTCAAGTGCATCCCTGCCTGTTTGGCATATAGGCAAGAGCAGTCACAGGGAGAGATGGAATGATTCCTAGGAAAACTGCACTTTCAATTTTGAATTAAAAGGTGAAATTAAGAACTGAAGAGTTACACAGAACAGATCAAGAGGGGATCAGACCAGAGAGAATGGAACCAAGACTTTACTGCACAGAAGGGTGAGGGCTAAGAAATGAACAGCAGAGATTCTGCACAGTCATCATAACAAGTTCCAGGGACTCTTCATTCAGACTTTGATCCTAAACTGGAGAATAAAACAATGACACACTTGCTTACATAAAGACTTTGGCAGCAAAATAGAATTACAAGCAGGAGAATGTGAGAGCCTTGGCACACAAAGAATTTTGAAAACATATAAAAAAGAATAAATTATTATGTAYGGTCTACCTTATTCCCACACAGATACTTGTAAATAAATGAGAGAAAACCTTCCAAATGGCACAGGATGSTCTGCTATAAAAGAAATAGGTCAAAGCAACTGAGTCCTAAGAACAGYGCAGAATAAGAGAATTCCAGAGGCAAGACAAAAAACAGTCCAGAGCATAATTCATTTTACATACAATTGGGTATACATTATATGTACAATATATACAATGCATAGAAAAAGAGCTTCAGTGAAAATGGTATGAGGAGCAGAGATGCTTCAAAAGTGAAGTTATAAGAGAACCACATGAAACAGTGAGTGTAGAGAGCCCTGAACTATGTTACCTATTACATTAAATGAAGAAACTGGCATCTGCCATGTAGCTTTCTCTCTTCTTCACTTTGTGTGTGTGTGTATATATATATATATATGTATATATATTTTGATTCTCATTTTATAATAAATTTATTAACAGAAGGTTATGCTAAAGAGGACAATTTCCAGGCCTTTCCACTTTGGAGCCAGTTCTATTTGACAAGGTCTTTTTTTTTTTTGATCTTAAAAAGCTATGTTGCACAACTGACCTGAAATCCAAGGCTTTGGGAAAGAGGAAGTAAAAAGGGAGCTAACAATCAGTATTCTGTGAGTTTAAGCTATTTTACTATTTTGAGTAGTTTCTTTACTATCTGGAAATTGCTGTTTCATGGTATAATTTCTAGRGATAAAACACCTCACAGGAAAGTATTAAATTAAGTATATATTTTTTTATATTGAAATAAATATTAACAGCAAATCAGTATCAGTGGTAACTTCATTTCCCATTAAACCATAAAAAAGTTGCAACCAAGTAAAGCAGAAAAAGCCTGTTAGTGTTAATTGTTTTTAGTAAATTGTTTATGAAGATGGGAAGTTGATACCACACCATAAAAAAAACTCATGACAAAAAATATCTAAACCAGGTAAAATTTCTCACTAGAATGAAGTTATTTCATGTAATAAGATAGCGCAGATGATAACATCTGACAAACTTTTAGGAAAATGGGGACAAGAGAAAAAAATGGAGCCATATCCAGATAATACCATCACATTTCCTAGAGGAGAAGGATTTAATAGAAATGACAGCTCTGAAATTAGATCTTTACATATATCCTGTATGAAAATGCCAAGTAGCTGACTGATGTAGAGGGAACAGCATTCTCAAAAAACCTGCACATTGTGAAAAGGACAAGGAAAAAAAATCAACTGGACTTAAGAAAAGTTTATCTTTGAGAAGTTGCGCTCGTGATCTAGCCCTGGGAGAAAGTGGTCCCAACTGTCATTCTTATTTATGTATGACTTGCAATTGTGCAATGTGCAATTGTGATTACTGTCTGAAATGTTAAGAGTGAATCTTAGAATAGAAAATAGGAGGACTTTTCAAGTAGTAAAAAAAACTTGAAGTAAATTCGTGCATAATCCAACCCTGGAAATTTTCCTATGCTGACTGAGAATCAAGGCATTTCCATACAATATGAATATTTTTTTATTGTATGTATTTATGAAATCTATTAAGCATGAAATACCCCTGGTGTAATTCTGTACTGCACATATGTACCAGGTGACTTCTTGACTGCACAGGCAGGGAGTATCAGGAAACCAAATGAAGCAGAAGAGTGTTCCACTCATGCTACACATAATAGTGGCCATTAGCCCTGGGAGCAATTAGCTTTTATAATCCTTAAGACATAAATGCTCAGAAAATGTCCAGCATTTAAGCATATTGGAATGTGAAAAGAAACTGTAGAGCAGACTGATGACAGAAATGGAAAAGTCAGTTCAATTTATGCAGCAGCGCTTTACCATTATGTTGAATAAAGTACAGTTTAATTTTTAATCAACTTTGAGGCCATTCTGTATTGTAACCCAGCACAAGATAAATGGAATAACTATTATACAGCAAAGTGACCCTTTYTTGAATAGACAACTGGGCCATAAATCCTGAAGTACATGCCACATAATCCAACCTTGTTCCTGAATTCAGCTCTTTCRATACTTGCTGTATGCAATATATCTTTTACCAACTTCCCCATAGTAATATTAGTAGTTGTAATCAATAGAGACAGCTTCTTGTGAAGATATGTAGGCAGAAAATAATAAAAGAGGATTTAACAAACATTCATTAACACAGGAATTTTCAATATCTATGCAATCTCTGCAGGACTGCCTACCTTCTGCTGTATTCATTATGGTTTCCATAGGTATAATTTCAAAATAAATCTACTTGCCATGGTCTTTATGACTATGATAAACTAAACTAAACTGCAGTCACATGCATCATATATGTAATATGGCAGTGAAGAGCTCACCGGAATTTTTGATATCAGGACAATTCTGAGTCTCTGTTAATATGATCATACGAACACTTTCTCTGATGTCTGCCTACTATAATAAAGAAGATTCAGAAAATGCCTATGGCTAGCAAGCCTTTTTTTT
>PTEX01000306.1:396366-640683 GCA_003342815.1 Eudromia elegans | reverse complement strand
TTAATTAAATAACCTCCAATAAATATTACTAAAGTTTCTCTATAGATCTTATCTAAATTTCCCCTGGTTAAGGCATGGGGATTACCTGTTTAGCTGTGACAGCTTACACAATCATAATTCTGGGTTTTTTTTATTTTAATGTAGAATATTTGTCTGCAGAAGCCTTGGATTCATCTATTAGTTATTCTTGTTTATTTAATTTATGAAGGGTTAGTCCTGTGGCTAAGGGACTGCTCTATGATTTAAGAGGTCCAGATTTAGGGTCAAACTTAGGCTTTCTGTGAGAATGTCACAAGTCAATTGAACTGCCTAGGTGTCAGTTTCCTATTTGAACTTATAAATTAATTGCAGATTTTTCTGTGTTGATGTACACCACCATCACTATACCTTAAAAAAACAGGTATGGATAAAAATCCTGAAAGTTGTGGGTTTGTTTTTTTTTTTTTTACATGTTATTTTAGACTATTGATTCCCTTAGAAAATACATTCTAGAATCATCACATGACTTCAGGCTGTAAATAACACTATCTGTGATTATACATACAGCGAAATCTTTACAACTGTTGACAGAGCCACCTGTTCATTAGATGTCACGCATGATCTGGCCATATCTCTTTTGACACCTCTAGGAGTAGCTAACATAGGAAAATTAAAAAATATTCAAATTATGTATTAAATTCTCCTTTAAAAAGATACTGTATGGCAAACTGAGCCATTGAGCTTAGTCTCTGTAACTGAATGAGCCCTGTGTACAGTTGTCAKTTCTTTTTTTTGGCTTAGTTAGTAGATACAGGAATTCACTTCTGAAAGAAATCAAACAATACTGTTTTGAAATGAAATCTTCCCATGGAAAACAGTGTATCAGTTCTTGTATAAAAGCAGTATTTTTCCCCAGCTGGCCATTAAAAAAAAAAAACAAACCACATTGACTTTATTTCTGCTGTGCCTAACCTCACAGCAGCAGTATGTGCCCTTGTGATCAAAAGGTATGTTTGCTGTAATTCTCTAATAGCTTATGTAGGCTTTTCTGTTCCCTGCAGCTTCCTGGAGCACAGAAATATGCTGGCTTGCTTGTTTAAGCAGCACTGATCCCATGACACCATCCCTGTATWCTCTATGTTGGCTGCCCAATGGGTTTTAGATGGCACTGTTGGCTTGCAATGACCTAAAAAAAGGTTTTAAGGTAGACCTGTTTAARGTTTCCTTCCTGGACAGCTACTGTTGATATCTCTTTAAGGTAAAGCAGTGGGAATGCTTCAGGTGCCTTCTAATTAATGGAGTCAACAGTTTGCCCAGCTGCATCAGACAGGTACACTATATAATAGACATGAAGGGAAATATTATACTTCAACCCTGGCTAATTTAAGCACAGAAGGTGAAGCTGTGGTATCCCAGCTTCATGGTGAGTTTTGCAATCCAGAACTGGGACCCTGAATACACCAGAGATCCAGCCTGGGCCAATCTCAGTTCTACTCATCTCAAAGTAAGATTGCAGCTCAGTCACCTGCATTGACTTGTTCGGGAGTGGAAAGCCCTGTTGCCAGATAGCTAAACTTAAAAGAAACTGGAGAGAGAAGAAAAGGTGCCAGGCAACGGGTGATGCTTTTGAGTACAAAGAGTGGGACATGGCAGATGAGCAGAGACAGTAGAAAATTAATCTGGATGAAAGAGATGTACTTTAAACTCTGGTCCACTAAGGTAATGTGGAAAAGGCAACATGTCACTCAAGACCTCTGATGTAGGTACATAATATGAGGGATGTCAGCAGAAACTTTGCACAAGTTGATCATTGCTACACACAGCTTTGTAGAATGCAGAAATGGTTTTACAGGCAGTTCATTTTCACTTGCTAATATCTCTTTAGGCACAATCATTTCCATCTCTGCTACTCCAGGGTACATATATTATGAGATTAGTGCTTTGCTGTATTTATGGAAGCTGATCATAAACACCAAAGGAGAGAATTATGCTTTTGTTCAAATGCATCATTATATTTCATACCATCATGAAGGAGAAAAACTGCATCCTCTCTGCATGAAGAAATTGAGTTTGATTATATTTTTACAAATATTAAGCTAAGTAGTAGATAATATTTTTGCCCAAAGTGATTTTTGTACTTGACAGCATACCTTGTTTATTGCTGAAAATCTGCCATGATATTATATATAAACTTATATATAATCACATATGTCACACACACTCCACTATATTTGTCAATTAAATGTTGGTACCTGTGCATCAAATAGCTTATGTTCATTTTAATTGATTAATTGCTGGGAGATACCTGGACATGTCAACACCTAATCCATAGTCTCTGAAATGACATTCTTTGGGAAGTCTGAAATCTTCATGGTAGCCTCATAAATGTCAGCTTTAGTAGTTACTACCATGTGGAACATCAGGTAATTTAGTAGCTAATTGAATGCAAGATTACATGCAAAGGAACAACAGTAATATCATTTATGCCCCTTTGCATCCATTGCTCATGATCTAGTTTACTAAATGAAGAGCACACTTGCTCCATGTGCTGTCTTGAAAATATCTTCCACCATGCATAGACCTAGCAATGGAATTCAATTGGAAAGTATAAAAGGAATGAAATGAGCAAATCTTTTTTTTTCCTGTTTACAGAAGCAGTTGATTTGTGCTGGTGCAAAGTGTAGCAGAATTTTTTGTCTATTATTGGTGCTTATTCTTCTGACCTCTCAAAAATGTGGGCTTAGTAAGTTAAGTTCAGGGTTAACCCTCCTGAAAACAACTGAGGTGCAAYTTACAGTATTATCTCCTATCTTCACACCAGAATAAGTGGAAATGTGTAAACACTTGAGAATAAAAGAGATAATAAATCACCTGTGTAAGGCTGGAGGACTAGGTTTTCCAATTTTACTACCTTCTCTATAGCAGTACATACAGTAAGCACTCCATGCTCTTTCAGATTTCAGAACAAGTGACCCTGACAGTGTTGAAAGAAAACAAACGTGCCATTCTGTTGTAAATCATTGTTTTAATAGATGTTCAGCATATCTTAAAGCAGCTTCTGAACTATAACTCCCAAAGCTTAGGTATCCTGGGACAGGATAGCTGTGCCGCTGATTCCAGTCCCTCACACATAACTTGATATATTTTTCAAGAAGGAAACTGGGCTTGCTGCTAGTCTGGTTCTTTAAAATGACAAGGGGTAAAGCAGTGGCTGCAGGATTGGAATATTCTGAGAGGTAGAAAAGTGGAGCAGAATAAACAAGGAAAAGTGAAAAATAAAACACCTAAATAGACAGTTTTGAGAAGAAAGATGTAAGGTGGAAGTATGTTTGAAGGCCTCGGGCAGTTCAGTTGTGCAATCACACAGGGTTTAAAACAGTGGTAGTGAGACTGYAGGGTGACTTACTGTAGGATTTCAGGTTTCAGTGTGAAAATGTGCTATGTAACCACAAATGGGTTCCGAACACATGCACCAGACTACATTTCAACCAATATGTTCCTGTGTTTTTGAATATATCAGAAAAAAATATTGAGTAAACAAACCTGAAGTTCTTGTACCTTTACTTTGTGTTGCRATTAATTTTACATTTATTGCAAACTAATATGACCTCAATTTTTAATTATTCTTGAATTTTCTCCTTATGACAATTATAGTTATATGCTCTCAGATTCCTTCACCGTCTGCAATTCTGCAAAACACRTTTTTTATTAGCCCTTCAAATATCCATTTAATGCTCCCAGCTAGCTTTGATCCATTTCTTGGTCAGGCCACAAATATTCATTATTAATTAGTCTCTAATTAGACCATCCTTTAATTATTCAGATTCATCAGACTTAACTTAGACATCTTGTGCATAGTCAATATCCACCCCATCTGAGAGCAAGTTTAGTGTGAGAATGAGAACCTTGCCCAAGTGATGTCTCTCTCTCACGTGGGGAGCATCATCTCACCCYACCACTGATGGCAGCTTCCATCTCACTTTCTTCATCTACCAAATGCTGTTAGTAAGTCTGAACAACCGAGCCTGGTACTAAAGGTTATAGGGCTAGAAAAACTGTGGTGCCATGTTGAAAGTATTTGGAAAGGACATTCTGACACCAAAGGCCCCTGCTCTTATAAATATCACTGGTGATCCAATACACAGGACACTTCAATTTCAGGGAAGTGGTTGAAAAGTGTACCCTTTTCTAGGGCACTGATGCCTCTAAATGATAGAAATGGATGGATGTTTGCAATCTGTGTTTGTACTGAAAAAAGTATTGACAGTTGCAAAAATTGGACCTAACGCTTTTATTCTTCATTGATCTGTTCTACTAGAACAAATGTGGAATTGTCACAACTGTTTCTGTCAGTTTCTTTTCAGGCTAAAGGAGCAAATGTCTTCAATTGGTCAACTTTTGACAGGCAACCTGACTAAACCTATTAAGCACAGTCAGGATTTTAAATGGYCAATACTTTGTTATACAATGAAATTAATCTAAAATGTGATACCGTTAAGTGAAGTAGATCATACAAATAAATACAGGCAGAATGGTCATGGTTTAGTTGTTGCAAGTTCTTCCAAATTTATATTGTTGTTTAGTGCTGATAATGTTACTTTCAGCTTCTCCAACTATATATCTTATAATATATACAGATGATAGGTTAAAATGTCTGAGCATTTATGCTATATATAATGGCATTTCATTTCCATTCCATCTTTTCGTTGTTCAGCCCGGTCTCTTCTCACTTGCTATGGATCTCATGTTAACTTTTCAATTACGGATTTCAGGGAATTTGARGTTTATCTTTGAATGTGACTCAGCAGTTCATGAATACATAACCTTGTCAGAACAGTTGGAGCGTGTCTCTTACCTGCTCTGTGGGATGTGCTAAAGACTTTGTTCACAAAACAGGAATTTTTAAAGTGTTATTCTCATACAATAAAAATATAGAACTGGCCTTGGAAATGGTTTTTTTTTTTTTCCTTTAAAATTCTTAATGTGGTTAATGCTTTTTTCTTCTTTTTATTGGAAACCATTGCTCCAGTGGGTGGGTATTGCTAATGGCAATTCCTAGTGACTGTCTTAAAGCAGAGTGACTTAAAACACTCTTACTAACATGGTCTCATGAACGTGTTTTATAAAGAGCAGATATTTTTAGAGCATAGAAATTCCGTTCATTTAAAGATTTTGAGATTTTGAATTCTGGGATTATTCAAAGGATACAAAATCTTTTAACACTTTAACAATTTTTTAAAAATCAGAAATACAGTCAAGTCAACTTGAACTTCAATTTGAACTTAATTCCTTTCWATTTTGGAATGTTTTATGTCATGCAAAGTTAAGAACAGCTGAACTGAGAACATTTTACAAGGAAATGTTCTGTATTTTCATTGTATGGTTTGATACTATTTGGCAATATGTCTCCCTACTGCAGTGAAACTTTAGCAGAGTTGACACAGGAGGCTGGTTGTACTTACCCAGCAGCACAGTGCAAAACTGCCATGGCTTAAAGCCAAGCTTGAACATCTTCACTGCCCTTCACACTTGAGCTTGTTGGAGTTCATGCCACAATTTTTTGTTTATATAAGAGATTTAATGTTGCCACTTGACAACTATCAGCTAGATTTGTTAAGATATTATTAGCATGTACTATAATCTATTCTAGGTATGGAAAATGATGATATGGTACTGAATCATGAATCTCCTTCATTTATACTCTTATGATAATACAAAAATCTCTGTAAGCATGTATGAAGGCAATATTTAACAGCAGAAACTCTCTTCTGCTGAAAACTTGCCTTTCACATATTTTTACATCTTTTCTTTTCCCTCTCATTTGTACATTGGTTCTCATGGGTGATTCGGTGAATGCCACACAAAAGTTTTGTGTTGGATTCCTTTCTGACCAAGATAACTTACCTATCAGCCACTCCCATCTCTTTGCACAAATAAAACAAAGTCACTTCTGTCTTCCCTCATCAACCTTTCTGCAAGGTCTTCTGAACTGTGTAGCAGACAGGATTCAGGTTCAAATCTAAGATCTTCTCTAAAGCAGTAATGCAGAAGTGGACTAAATTCTCCAGCAAAACCTSAGAAAACAAGATCTTTCTTAGACAACCTTATGCAATACTCTTCCTTTCGTGGACTGAATCGGTGTATTAACTAAGGGCACTTTTTCCGGAGGGAGGAGGCGTGGTAAGCACACTAAGTACTAGTTTTTATAAAGTAGATCCTGTGGAAAATGGGTCAACCACATAAATTTAGCCCATACTTTACTGTTATGTCTGAAAAATACATATTTTGGAAGCATGCTACATATCACAGACAAGTCACACAATACATGGAAGGATCCATTTTTTTGGTAAGTTGCTTTGAGTACAGCAGCATGATGGGAAAGGATGTTCTGGGGAAATCTATTTATATTAAAAATAATTTATCTTAAACAACTTTTTGATATTCGTTATGGAGATGTGTTATATTTATGCAAAATGAAAATTATTCAGAGCCTTGAACTGGCACATTAAGAAGATGATTTTGCTTTCTTTTGGTGAAGTGTAGATCTTACAGGAGCACACATATGGTTGAAGTCCAGAGTTGTTACTACAATGGGTTTGCTGCTTGGAGTGAAAACAAGATTGTTGGAGCGAAATCATAAAAACTTAATTCTACACCATGCTTCAAGCACAGGTTTGTAAGTTTCAAATTTCTAATTCAAAAACTTTCTTTTCTCTTTCCCTTGTAGCAAACACTAGTTTACATTCTGTATCTGTATTCTTTTCCATTTTGTATTTGTTTTTCCATTTGTATCTCCAGCTACAGACACACACTGAAGTACAGATTGCAGTTAACAACTGTAGTGATGTTTAAAAATTCCAAATGAAGGAAGAGTTTGTTTTTACCTGTGTATTAGTTATGAATTAGTTACATTAGAGATAAATGTGCTTTGTATTAGGCTCTTTGTCAAAAAGTCTTTTTTATTGAAAAGACAATTACCTTGTGAAATTATTTGTAGTACAGATAGCACTTACAGGAATGGTGCTTTTCTACAGAGTCTAATATATCTGTTTTAACATACTATTGCTAGAGAAGTTCTGACAGTTTAAGAAAGAAACAAGCATGAAAATGAATATCCTACAATCACCTCAGTTTTCTTTCCCTCCAACCCTGTATGTAATGTTACCTCATCACAAGAGTCAACAAGAGATGTGTATGGAATTAATCTACCGACAATAAGGTTAGAAAAAGCAGAGGTGTTCACATTCCCAGGAACAGGGGAGTAGCATAATGATAGCTGCTGTATAGATTTTCTTTCTGAACTTCTGAATTTCCTCACCCTGAGTCCTGGACTGAAGTGACTCTGTGTTCCTACTGAACAAGAGACCTGCACTATCTAGTGCTGCAGCTGACTCTGCTTCTAAAGCAACAAAGTCAAACCCTCGTCTCCGCTCTCTCCAAAAAGAGTTCCATATCATTCATATAGCCTATACCCTGGCAGGAAAGTAAGTTGCATCTCAGGGTAAAAATGGAAGGAAAAGTAGAATCAGACCAATATTCAACTGGCATAAAACCATGGAGCTCTCCTGCAGTCTGTACATACGATTATCCAAATAGAATAAATAGAATAGTTACTCTGTTTTGTCCAAATGAATATTTGTTGCATATTTTTGATTCTTAAGGAGGTGAATGGCTAATGATATTTCTTATATTACCATGTTTGTTTTTCGTGATGACTTTTCAACAAGTTGAGTTTGAAATATCATAGTAAGTCTGCTCTTAGAGCCCTTATGAAAAGTAACCGTATACAGATATGTAGACATTACATTAAATTTAGTAAATACATAATAAAAAAAATCAGGTAGTTTTAATCTCTTCGAGCCAATAATTTTAGAAATTCTTTAGAATTCTTTAGAATTCCAAATATGCAAGGAAGATTAGYCATAAGTGAACCAATACATAAAGATCAAATTGATTATACAAATCATAAAATGAGTTTATCTCCTTTTTTTTTTTTTTTGAATAAGATAGTATATACTCATAAACTTACTGAGACAAATATTGATATTATTTAAGCTGACTGCACTGGTTTCTCCTAACCTATCCTATGATCCAGTCTTTGGCATTTGATATTTGGATAGTTACAAGAGGAGAATCAATAGCAATTTCTAAAAGACAAAAGTGTATTTTTAATGTCTGGAGAAAGCGATCTATTCCATTATTAATACAAGTTATCCTCTAAATGAAATTGAAACAGGGAGATAATCAGAAGGTAGAACTACAGCTGTGTTTGGTATATGGCTAATCCGAGAAAGAAATTGTTTGCTTGAATTCTTATCTTTTTGTCCTGCAAAGAATTAACCAGAGCAGCTAACAAGCAATTACCTTTTGAATATGGAAATGAAAGAAATGGGAAAATGGAAAAATCAGCATAGGACAATTACTGCCCTATTTAAAAAATATATATATTTATTTATTTTGTCAACATTTATTTCAAGGTTAAGAAAAACGGCCTGCCAGGYTTATTTATCTGCTCTGTGTCATCAAAGCATGGTCCAGTTTTATCATGTGTACAAATTCAAATTTCAATTACACATAACTTCTCTTTCTGGGAAATGTAATTCCAGAAACTTAAAACTTCTGGCACTGAATACCTGTGCCCTGGTTTTATAGAATGGACATGTGAATGTGAATGCTGATAAAGCCCATGTGAACTCTTCTGCTAATCTTTCCTGAGACATTATGCTTTATATTATTCAAACTGGAACTTTTATTAATGTATACYGTATACATTTTATTAATGTATACTGGTGTACATATGATTATGTGCATCTGTATATAAATATATAAGCGAGTCATTGAGTAACTTACGACTAAGTGTTCCAGGCACTAGATATTCYAAAACACCTTTGTAGTCAGAAGGCCAAAATCAATGAACATACATATTTTTTCTATTTATTCTAAAAAAGAAACTAAATATTTACAAATAAATAATTGTACTGATTGCAGAAAATGATCCTACTTCTAGGGGTTTGTAGAGAAATGTATAGATCTCTGTGAACCTGACTTTTGGGCAATCAGAAACTAATATAATATACCCAAGCTCTATGCACCAATCACACTTATAAAACAAAATGGGATATAAGGTTAATGACCAGAAGAAAATTAGCACCCAGATGCAGACTAACAAGATTTGATCAAAGGCTGTTCCATAGTTGTTAGTTTCTATAGTTTCTATAAAATAGAAAGGATTTGGTTCTCATTGCATAGTATCTCATCGCATAAATATCTAAATTCTTCCTAGTAGGAAAAAAAGAAGATCAACCAAATATTTTTCATGAGAAAAGATAATTTATACAACATCTAATGAAATAATGCAAGAATTGTAAGAGGAGAACTCATCCAACCTGAGCTTCTGGCGGCAGTATATATGCTTAAGGAACAATTGTTTTGATTATCAAAATAATGGATTCCCACGGCTTACGAAGACAGTATAATTTTCAATTTCACAATGACGGGAGAAGATAAGGGACAGACTATTGCTCAAAGACAAGCTGGGAAATAAGTAGTGTCATTTTCTGCTAGAATTGGAGATTGGATGCAAATGAATGCACAGAAGGTGTCCTCCAAGGGGAAGTGAAATTCAACCCTGACACACTGGGCCTGTTCAAGCCCCTTCTCACCTGGGAGCCTGTGAAGAGCACTGAATGGGGCAGAACATTTATCCGGATAATACTGCAAGTACTGCTAGCAGTATTTGGAACCCTATGTAGCTATGGAAAGTCATAAAGCAATTCAAGTAGGTCAAAAGTACAGCCTACAAAAAAACCAGCCTACAAGTCCCAGGCTTCCAGTGCAACTGCACAGAGAGGAACTGAAAAAGAAACATAAATTGCCTTGCTAAAAATAAGACCTTTTTAGCTGTATGGTATTTGGTACAATAATGAATGAATGCTCTAGAGAGCACAAAACTGAGGCCATAATGCAAATGATTGCGCTCATTCTGTCTTCCTGTGTATTGTGGGGTACATGCAGTTTATATGCGAGTATCACGTGTACACCTACAACACCTACTCCAGAGCCCCGCAGAGACAAGCTTGCAAGACAATTCAGGTACAACAGCAACATAGCCATGACAGCAAGGTGCTTGAATCTTCTTATAAAAAGGATTACCGCACTGATTCTAAAATAAATTTTGTGATGATGTAGCCTCATTCATAGGCAACACCACAGTAATTTAGGGATACTAACTTCCTATCATCTCCTAACTTCCTCTTTTTGTGCCAGAACATTTTGTTCACTGATTATGTGTGTTTTATATGTAAAATGTATATATTTTTATATATACAAATGCACATGTAATAGTGATAATGATGAACAGTGCAAACTATCTTTTACCTTGCTRAACTATTTCAAAAAAAGAAAAGCATAGATATATTTTTGCAAGGGACTGAAAATATTCAGCTCTTAGCTAAATCTTCTCAATATCTGTAGGTCTGTTTTCAAATAGTTCTTCCAACAGTATACTGTTCAATGAAACTACGTTTTTTTTTCCATGTGTGTGTAAATGACATGAAGGAGGTTCCCAGAGTGCTGCTTAAGTTCTCAGTACTCAAAACAACTTGTGATGTTGACATTACACAGTGTGCTCAATGTATTGTTCACTCAAATGACAGTGATGCAGTAGTTGTTTAGCTTGCACATTTMATACAGTTTGATCTCCTGCAACATATTATGATCTTACRGGTCAAAGAGGTAATGTGTTTAGTATTAGTACTATGCATAAAAGACAACATGGAAAGTGAAGGGAAGCCGAAAAACATGCAATAATATTTTCCGTGGGAAAATTCAYTAAACAGAGGATCATGCTTAAAAATTCTTTAGCTGTAGTAATGTGTCCTTCCTCTGGCACTGAGTGCGTCCTCCCCCAGTGTGTCTCCATCTGTGTCCCCATTGATGCCTCCTTTGTTTTGTCTCCACATCCTCTGAAAACATTCCCATCACACTTCTCTTCACCTGTCCCCCTCATAACTCTTCTTGCATGTCTCCTATTGACACCTCCTATTGCCTTTTCTGTCCCTGACCTTGCCCCACAGGGCTTCTGCACTCCCACTCCAGAAACCTGCTGGTTGTGCCTCATACTGTGGGGAGGTAATGGTGTCCATTTGGAGTCATCAAGAACCAGACTGCTTATGGAAGCATTTGCTGATGGTCTAAGGTGAATTACTCTTGGTTCCTGTCTGTGTCCTATTTGTGTATGTCATAGAAATATGAGGCTTGACTGCTGGTCATTCTTGAATTATCCTCAGTCTGAAGATGTTATATATGTAGACACTATAGACAGGCAGGTCAAGACTCAGTAGTGGGTTTGAACCTGTGTTTAGGGTATAGGTCTGAAAACTAGCTGCCTGAAGAAGGTCTATGGAGCAGGAATCTTGCACCTGAACGTTTTCATCCTCCTATCCATGTCGAGCTGGAAGGCAAATTGGGCAAATTGGGTATTGCTCCTTCCTTCGCTACCCGGCAGAAGATTTCATGACTAATAAACCTTCTGTAGCACATCAAGAATTTCCAAGGGCTCTTACTGAGGAAGATTTCTGAAATGGACTAGTAATTATTGCCCCACAATGCAGCTTGAGCCTGCTTTTCAGTTTGCCCCTGTGAAATTCTAAGAGGCTCAATACAAAATATACGGAGAAATGTCCGGCTGTAAGTTCAGTTTTCATGTGTTTTGCAGAAATGCAGAGAACTGCTAAGCAGTGCAGACATCACTGAGGTAGTGGCCTATTTGTCAGAGGTGAAAAATGCAAGCTTTTACTACCTCTGCCTCCATTAATAGCCTTCCAAGAAAAGCAGAGCTTAAACAATGTGTTAAACATTCTTTTTTTTGCTGCACCATAAAACATTTTAGCTTCCATTTAATTTTATCCATGATTATTTACAATAAAATGACTTTCATCTGCCTATAAATCCTTACCTGGTACATTCCTTTTCCAAATTGCTTTATTAATCCTTMGTTATTATTAATTAGAAATGACACAAACAGCACAATCATTTCCTTAACTCTGGCCGACAGCTGGGCTTTAATAGTCTGCAAAGCATGACTTTGGTTTCTGGAATTTATTTTTCTTCTGCATTAACTATGCCACATGACAGAAGAAGAGGGAGAAAGAAAAAAAAAACAAAAAGGAAATATTTCTGAGTGTCATTTTTAACTGTAGAGAGACAACGTTTTATTATAACCATAATGGATTGAAAACCATAGTTCATACTTAAATAATGCAGACAGGCAAAGTATCTCTTTATTTYTCATAGGTATCAGCTTGCTCCTTTGTCACAGGTCACATGTCTGCTGTGTTTGTGAGAACCACAAATCAGATCATGTGTGACACAAATCACGTAATTTCCCTGCAGTGACAATTGATCAGGAAAAATATTCACATTTAAAAGTGCAAGGTCTTGGTAATTATGTAGGTCAGAAAGAGCCTGCTATTTCACTGGGTTGGTTCTTCTGATTCAGACATTGGTAATAATTTTTCCTTGAATTTTTTAGCAACTTTGAAGAAGTCTGTGATATAAAAGACATGTGAATAACTTGTGAGCACCAGGGACAGATAAGCTTTTGTATTCAGTGTCTAAATACTAAATGGAAGAATGGAGAAGTGCCTGTCTGAAATGTACTTGAAATCTTTGCCTTTTGCACAGATCACTGAATAAATTTTCCTTTGTAATAACACAATTATTACTTTTTCTATGATTTGGCCTGTCTGATCAGTTAGCTCATATGGTGAATGTGATTTCCTAGCTCATATTGCTTTACTCACCATAGATTCTACTACAAAAAGCAGGAAAAAATGAAACAATTCCAATCAGAGAGTTCTCTGGAAATCTGAGAACACTCCAGTTTCTGAATTAGAGAGATATTTTGTGCTTGAAATCTAAGTTTTACTAAAATAGTCATGACAAAGGTATCCAGTTGTACAAAATTGAATGCCTCTCATCTAGCTCCCAACACAGCTCACTTTGTGAAAGAATAAATACGTTACATGTATTGATAAAAATTGATAGTTAATTTATGTAGTATTCCTTTCACCTTGATTAACTGTGCCTTTCAATCTTGGAAAAGCAAACATAAAATCCAAGCTCTTCTGTACTGTCTACAAGTCCTTCAATCAGTGGTATAATTGCAGTATCCAAATATTTCATCCTCCCAACATATCTCAGTTAATTTCSTATGTTGTGAACTAGAACTTTGTATGTTTTGAGATATCTTCTGCAGACTGATGGGTCTTTGCTTCTTGCTCTCTSTTCCAAATGCATGTACTGAAGACTAGTTCCTTAATATTAGTAGTACCATAAAAATATAAAGGTACATAACCTATATGCCTCTATTTTTAGCTCACCAGATAGATCTAAAAAGTTTTATTCACATCTTGAATGGAGATCTTGAGATTGAATTAAGAAGGGTTTTTGTGGCTGTAAAACAAGAGTTATGAGAGCAATAAAGAATCAGAGGAGACTACAGCTACACATAAAATTTCTTTTCAGTACATGTAACGTTCTGCAAAGTAGGAATGAGCTTGGCACTTTCAACCAATTATTATTGAGAAAAGAATTGTAAAAGGATTTTTGCTAGCTTTATTAAATCAAAATAAGCTATATAGAAAAAAAAGAATCTTCTTTCTACATGCAGCATTATACTACACACTGTACACTGTCAGAAACACTTAACTTCATGCTGAAAAAAATGTATATCTATYGTGCCTCTCCCTTGAAATTTGCTATTGTTAAAAAAGAAAGGACAAGCAAGGCTGTTGAAGGTTGCTCTCACACCACACAGAAAAAAAAAGAAAGGAAAAAAGAAAAAAGGAATCTTTTCAATTATAAATAGTGAATTCTATGAAACAGCTGCAACACTTTTCTGAAATCTTTGTTTCTAACTGCTTTCCCTTCATGCCTTGAGCAACCAAAAGGATTAATTCTGGGTAGTTATTTAAATATAGTTACTTGCTAAAAATCCTCTGCCAAGATCAGAGAAAAGGGATTAGGATTAAATTGTTCTAATCATTTTTTTTTTCTTATAGAGACTCTTTTTCTTCAAGAAACAAGTATTAACACTGTGAATACTGCAGCTTTGAGTTGTATATATTTCTCAGTACAGATAACATCTTTCTTAATATAAAGAAAGGATCTGTCACCTTTGTTTCTAGATGTCCAGTGAARGACTAAGAACAGCATTAAAATGTTCTTCAGTGCCATTTGTATTTCATTTTTTCCCAGTTTGTAGAATGTCTTTGTGCTGCATCACTTATGCACCGCCTCACACAGAAACTGTGTGACTCTGACTTCAGTTGGAGCTGATTCTTGGTGTGACCTTAATTATAATAACAACCAAAATATCTTCCTATCATATTTGCTTCCTTTCTGTAGGAGATGATGTACAGTAAAATAATGTATATAAAAAGATGATGACGTCAAAGTATATTCTTAAGATCGTATTGTTCCTTTGGCTCTTCATTTTCATTGTATTATACTGTTTTGTTGTTGTTGTTTGGCAAATGATTGCTAGTGTATCCTTGCACTGGACCAGAAATTGCAGCTGGACATTTGCTAAAGCAAACATACACATGGGTGTGAAAACACTTTTTTTTAATGCGACATGTTGGATTTTAAATGAAGCATACTATGAACRTATTTTTCTGAGACGTACTTGAGAAGGTTATTACAGAGCACATTCTAGCGATTGYAGTAGGTTGATAGCTTGTCAGTGACCTATTTGAACTGGTACAGAATATTAAGCATCTCCCATTCCTCTGCACCATGGAAATCAGGAACAAAACAGTATTTCTGGGATAAACAGATAATTTATTGCATAGTCATTAAAGCCCATCTTCATCTAGCACTTTCTGAAAGCGGTCTCCCTGCCTTAGTGTTCTGTGTTTGCTTGCATGGAAATGCATCCATGTTGTTAGGGGTTAAGGATGTCTCAGGCAGGGACCCCTGCTGCAGATTACTTTTAATTATTCTGTTATCCATTTGTAATCACTAACATGAGGTGCTCAAAGGAAGAAAGGATGTTGTCCTGATTTGGGGACATGAAGTGTTCTTATCTTTGTCCATGGGAGGAGRAAGAGCCTGACTGAATTGACACTAGAATGGAGTCACTGCTAGTGTGCTTTAGAAGTGATTTTTTCCAATGGAAGGAGATTGGCTGAGAGGCAGAATTGACAGCATTTGTGTTGAGCACTATAGCTGGGAATAAAATAAACTATCCCAGGTATATCTCTGTTTTTTTCCTCCTTAATTTAATGTATGTGTGACTATAAGCCTCAGTGACTGTCTGCTATTAAGAAGTACATCTTTCCCTTTAGACATTCACTGTAATCTYATTAAGCATAAATAAGAAATACTGTGCATCAGGTTACTAAAAGTCCTTCCAGCAGTAGACGAACCTGACACTGCTGATGTGGGAACATTGATCGTTGGGATATTGCTGATAGGGAAATGGATTGTTAAGGAGGAATGGAAAGCATTTTCACAGTCCCATTCATGTTCATTCAGAATGAATCCTCAGTAGGTTGGAAATAATTTAGATGCTAATCTCTTGGGGACAGAGATTTTCGCTTTCACTCTTTTTCACTACCTGTCTCTACCATACACAGCACTAATGAATCAGAATCTTGACTGGCTGTATTAATAATAATACAAGCAGCAACAATAATGCTACTGTTTAGCTGTTCTGTCATCTTGTGATGGTTAGCTAAAGTTCAGGCCTTATGATAGTTCATTTCCATTAAGGAAATAAATTAATGATGAAGTTTTTGAGTATGTCTTGTTTACATACAGAAAAATATTCAAGCTTTGTTTCTCTGAAAATGGGAAAATTCTAACAGGAATCTGTTTTTGATTTTTGATCCAGTTTGGCTCTAGTGATTCTGTGTTTCCTTGGTTCCTCTTTAGATGCCTTTCTTTTTTCCTAGCCTTTTTGCTGTTTCTCTCACAGTCATATTCAAGCGCAGCCTCTGATGCTAGAGTTTACTGGATCCATGAGTTGCCTCATTGGTGACTGTCACTTTTTTTCAGGAGAGGTGGTGGTTAGTGTTGCTAGAAAGATCCCCTTTCTAAAAATTGGCACACAGATTTTAAATTGCTGCTCCTTTTTTAAGCTTGACAGAAAACAGTCTCCTGTTTCTGTTTTTGATAACCATCCCCCTGGATGTTGGTCTGTCAGAGCCTGAACAGATTGTTTCATTTGTATTCAATTACCTCTATGGAGATAGTGCACCTTCAGCTTTAATAATTTCACACTGATTTTCTTGTCTTAACACCATACAGGCTTAACAATGAAACAGAATAAAGATTTATGTGACTACATCAAAGGTACAAATCTGGGAATTCAAGCCAGCCCTGTGTTTGCTACATTTTGGCTGAGCCCCATTAAAGACCTCTTATAACTGTCAGAACTGGAGCATAGTATGCTATCATACTACTACAACCAACACCTTTCTTAGTCTTCCTATATGTGAACAAAAATTTCATAACTAAATTAGGTAGGTAGGTCTCAAAAGATATTGTCTCATGGCTTTGTAGCCAGGGTGGTAGATGAGAGTTCACTCAGCAAAGACCAATTCCTGTTGWGCCTTGCCTTCCTCTTATGTCTTGCCTTTCCCTTGTCTGTCAAAAGGAGTAAAAATAAAAAAATTACTCTAAAGAAATAAAGTTAATCATCTGCCTCTCACATTCACACTATCTCACACAGACTTTCATTTTTGGAATATTTGAGATGGTGTTAAATATTCAAAATTCTTTCTGATGAATACCTAGGATATGGTTTTGGACTTTTTTGGCAAAGTAGCTTGAGCCCATAATGCGCAGAAGATCTCCCACACTCACTTTGAGGGAGGAGGAAGATCTGGGAAAGTCCTTTCTTTTAGACCAGCTGTTTGACCTTGATATGCCTGATTAGCAGRAAGTTATACACACRTTTTTGGTCTTTGGCTTACGCATACAGTTTCAATGAATTATTTAGAAGTTAACATCTATTTTAATGCTGGTCATATCCTGRGTATTAACAAATGCTTTGTTTCATTTTTAGATGTACAGATGTTTGGATCTTGGTGCCTTTTTGTTTGGAGCCAGATGGAGTTTAGCCAAGATGCCGCTAGTCCTGTGGTGCTTTGGCACCTGACTGCTCTCATATTGTCAGAAATGACAGCATCTCAAGGGCCTCCGAGAGTGTGTACTGATGGCTTTTTTGACTTATTGTTAGTCTGCCCTCTTCTTGTGGTCTATGCYGAAAATTATGTTATTTTTCCTTCTATAGAGATGGAAAAATGTAGATTCTATCAGTAGCGCTTCTGTGGCTTTCTAGTATTTAACTGAGGGATCAGTGAGTGGACTCTTRTAAATTGGTAATGATGGGAAAATCTCCTATGGAGCAGCATTCCCAGTTATTGAACAAGTTCAGCAAATGCTTAACTCAGAAAGCTGATTGGGAACAGCCTCACTTTATAAGAATAGATACCAGTCCAGCAGAACCCTTCATTTTTGCTTTTCTTCTCTTTTAACCATAGCAAGGACACATGAGGAGTGATGAGTTCTCAAGCCTACCACACCAGTGTGCTCATCTCACTGAAACTGAGGAAATTATTTTCAGCTTTATTAAGTTCTTGGGAAATTCAGGAGCATTTTATATGAAAATCCATTTTGTGTAGAGATGTATCCAAGTGGTAGAGACAAACAATGGGATCTCTAGTCTTTGTTTTTCATTACTTCCTTGTTTATTTTAAGCTGTATTTTCCTTTTCAGGTGTTCTGGATGTTGATGGCTAGATCCAGTGAGCTTCTCCCACACTGGAAGGAGTGGATTGTATGTGGGTTGTATGTGAGATGATTATGAGATAATGTGATGTGAGAGCTTCCTGTTGGGTGTCAGACTTTTGGAAAGTGTTAATGTATATTTCATAGATTTTAACTGTCCAACATGAAATGGCTGTTGAAGGTTAAAAGGAACTTAGTACCTTGTATCTCCATGTTCTTCTTCCATAAAATGGTCTGGAAGAACTGATATCTTCAGATACCAGTGGCAGTGCAGATCAGGCACAAAAGGTCTGATCATTGTTGAATAGTATTGAATCATGAGATAGTCACTTTTCTAGAGAAAGTGGCAGCACTCTGGCAATGGAGAARTCCTTTAAAGCTGTGAAAACTTGTTCTGAAATGATAGAATCAGTGCCCATTACATAGGTCTGGATGCTTTCCTAACAGATAGTCAGACCTGTTGCTGAGGAACCAAGGAAGTCTCTCTGCTAATCACTAGCATTATCTGTGACAGGAGTCTGTGGGGTCATAAATAGCTTACCAAACTACTTATGTGGGAAGTGATAGTCAATGGAGGTGTTCTTTTAATGATTTATGGAGGTGTTCTTTTAATGATTTATACAGATTCAAAATATTGTTTGTCAGAGCACAGTAATTCAGACAGAGCAGGAGCAGACTGGGAAACTGAGATTTCATTACTATGAGACTAGCTTCAGTCCCTTTGCCAAGTGCTGCTCTCAGTAACCTGGTGTAAACCAAAGGGAACTTCAATGACAGCAGACTACATCTCTCATCTGTGGATAAAAATACCATGGCATCAATGGTATTAAATTAACGATGTCTATCCTGCAATGCCACCTGAAAGCAGTGCTACTGCTTCTCATCATGCTGAATATACATTTCAGCTCAATGCARACATCTTTGATCCAGTGCTTGCTGAAACTTGGATTTGCTGTGCCTGCCGAGATAAGCTACTGCACTGCATGGGTATCTAAAGTCCATCTATTCTCCAGCTTGTGCCTGAAGGCCAAATGGCATGTCCAGATAATGAGATGACAGACCCATTGGGTGAATCATTTAGCCAAACTCATGCATGCAACTTGTAATATTCTTCACGGAAAAACAGACAGAAGGTCACGATAGCTGACTTCTCCTGGTGGTGGCAGCTTGCTAAGAGCCCTATGAGGCATCACCTGTTACAACTGAGAGGGATGGGCTGGTGAGTTAGCAGATAGACGTGTGAACATGCTAGGGAAAATACAGAACTACTAACCCCCCCTCATATTAAATGGGCAAACCTTAAAAATGTTTTCTAGCCTCATGGTCATCATAGAAACAGGATACTATAAAATGAATTATTGCATTTATATAATTTACTATACAAAGATGATGTTACAATAACAGAAGAAAAGGAAAAAAACAGGTTGGGTAATAATTTGTGTACTGCTAAAACAATTCAAAATGACTCTGGGAATGCCATTGTTCAGATTCTCATTTGGGCTATATTATTAATTTTATTGATTTGGGTGTAATTATTCATTATGCCATTATGAACTAGGTGAATAATTTGGCATGATATTCTCTGAGTGCTAAAATAAACAGTAAAATAATTTATTAGAATTATGTTCAAACATTTGTTGCATCATATGCCGATATAGAATTAGGAAGGCAGGGCTGGGTAAAAAACTATTCCTTTGAACGCATTATAGCCATATTAAAGCAAAAAAAAAAAAAAAAAAGGTCCATATTCAGTATCACTCAACATTTTACAAGTAGATATGACTCTTGAAAAAATAATTTTTATTTTCACAGATTTTAAAAAATGTGTCTGACAACTAGAGTGCTAGTTTCTTATCTTTATCAAGTTGCACTTAAAAAAGTACAATTAGCATTTATATTTTATACAGCTAATATAACTGTAATTGCGATTCTAAAACAATTATAATTACATACATTATGCAATTAGTATTTATACAGTCAATATTTATAATGGCAGAGTGAATGCCTTAAAATATTTAATTAAAATAATTAAAATTTAATTTAAATTTAATTAGAAGTCCTAAAAACTGTCAAAATTCCATGCTTACAAAAAAAAAAAAAAAAAGACGGTTTATTCTCACTATTTCAGAACATACTTAACCAGCATCTTTTCCTGTCTTTGGTGCACCTCGAACTTCTTGGGCTCCATCCTGAGGACACAGACATGGTTTCCACTTAAGATTTCTACTAAGATTTGTGGAAAAAAAAATCTGAATTCATTGCCAATTTTTATTCTGTAGGGCAACTGTCCTATGCCTTCTCTTATGCTTTGTGAGGTATCATCTTTGCTTTGTTCATCATTTAACCTCTAATACTTCATTAATATTCTCTGTAAGTCTGGAGCAACACACATGATTCAGAGTTAGCTGCTTTCAGCTTAGGATTCTCTGCAACCCTTAGTTACAAACTTTTGAAGGTAATAACAGAAACAATGTAGGAGTAAAATTTGTCTTCTACTGACTTTCATTTCTATTTACTCTATTTTTGCTTGAATTTCTTGCAATAAAGAACATCTTGCTTTGTTTATTAAATTCATTAATAGGAAATATCCAAACAAACTATATTTTAGCAGTGTCATTTTTGAAGAACTGCTCAGCCTCTCTGTCAGGACAGATGACTGCTTGGCTCATCTTTGAACCAGTGTGTTGCATGGTAACTGCTGCAGAAACTGCCAAGAGAGCAGCAAAATTCCCCGGTTTAGCAAAATGCTGACAATAAACTGAGGACATACACAACATACTGTCCTACTCCAACTCAAGAGCAAAGTGGTTGGCTGTCAACCACTAATATTCATGCAAGAAATATGTGTTCAGGTGTGCCTGTGCCATTGTTTAAGCTTCARTGAACTTTTAACTGGTACATTTATAGTTTAATAACAAATGGAATTCCCTAACAAATATAATTGATGCTGGAACAATATCCACCTTAAAAAACATGACTGGTGAAATATTAAATCCAGTTCTGGACAGTGTTTGACACTTCCACGCACTGAGTACCAGTTATGCCATCTGAAAAGCACAGTAAGTATGCCCAGTTTGTGTATAATTTTTAAATGGTTAAGTGAAAGCTGAGAAGTTCAGACATGTAGCTGCTACTTTCAGTCCAATCATAGAATCATGAAATCATTATGATTGGAAAGGCCTATAAGTTTGAGTCCAACTGCAAGCCCCTCAATACCATGCCTGTAAAACTGTGAAAGAAATTCCCAGTTCTTTTTTTTTTTTTCCTGTGAATAATTGGATCATAGATTTATCATTTTAAAGTATTGTTTATGCCTTGAGAAAGTCTTTAGTGGCTTAGAGAAACTGTCTGATTGACTTTTATTTCCCTGTACAAATGAGCAGTTGTTTTGCCAACTTATTTGGATGGCCATTGGGAGTCTCTTTTACTCCTGTTTTGGACTTCTGACGTGTTGTGTTTGCCAGGCCTGTTGCCCTTCTCACATGAACAAGCCATCCCAGCTGCTTTCTTTTTTTAAAAATGCTTGCACTGGCTCAGGGGACCCAATTATTGCAGTAATACCCACTCTAATAGAGTTGTTAGTCCTATGACTATTCTTAGATTTATTTGGAGAAATCTGAATATAAAGGCCTGAATTTTTCATTCTTTTCATGCTGCTAAAACCAATGTTTCACATTTATACAGACCTATAGAGTACACAGTTGTTCTAAGAAATTTTATCTTGGATGCAMTTAAGATATTCTTCTCTTTAAGATGCACTTAAGATATTCTCTCTTTCTTCTGCTGAGTTTTGTGAGCACTGCTGTGACAAAAGCAGTTCTACTTGTGATTGATTTTGTTTCATACTTTCTCATTTTTGTGTCAGTGATGTCAAGATGCTTCAATGAATCTACTCATCCATGCTTCTCAACTTTGATGTAAATTCCTTGTTGTATATGAGAATTTCCTGGTTTTTTTTTTTTTTTTTTTTTCCCCCCATCCTATTTGTTCAACAGATCACAGGTAGTGGATTTCTCTTAGACGTGCTGGTTGTGGTACTTTTTTTCCCAATCAAATTGATATAATCTAGAAAGTAGAGATTAGAGATCTTTTACCTCTAGCTGATAACTGTCCTATCAAATTTTTTGAGCACTTTGGGCTTACTGTGTTCAAGGAAAATGCAAACAGATGTGTGATTAGGAGGAATTTGTATCTCTTAACCAATTCTTTTGCAGGAATGTGTGTTCTGTGAAGATTATAACTTTGAGATTGTTTCTAGAGCTTTTAATTCTAGTTCCAGTGCAACTGATTGCATAATTTTACGAGAGAGGCTTATCCAATTTGCCTCTAAGATTAAAATAATTGTCTTTCTATCTTTTCAGTTGTGGTTCTCTGGAAAGTGATGGACATCTAGCTCTATCTAGAAGCAGCGTGCCTTTAAAAGCTTGTAAGCTTGATACCTTATGGAGTTCAGGTTAAGCTGGTGCACTGTATGATTAGAGATATTTGGGTTCTCAAAGTGAGATATTTGCTTTAGTACAGGATACTAGTACACTTCAAACATGCTAATTCTCAGCTGATGATTTTGTGCAGCTGCTATTTACATTAAACTTTGGACAACAGGCTTTCTCAGTATCACTCATGCTTAGCTCTTACTTCACAAGTTGTCATATGCCTGATCATGCAGTGAAAACCCACAGTTGTTTAGGGATTTATTATTAGCGGGTAGCTGAGAATTTACCTACTTGTGGCTTTGAAAAAGAAAAAGGAACTGAGAATTAACACTTTATTAGCCTGTCAACACTCATCAAGTTTTCAGTAATCATTAAAAAACCCCYATGTACTTGTAGTTCAGCATAATACCTCAAATCTCACTTCAAATACTCAACCCAGTTCCCCTTCTCTGAACTTGTGACTATGCATTGTGTCTACATCTTATGGCCTGCTTAATAATCATTGAGTTCCTGCATTTTGTCAGTGATCTGATGGTTGAAGTACTCAGAGCAGAGAATGTGAATCCATAGCAGGGAAGGATGAGACTCCTCAAGGGTAGTGGAGATCTAATCAATATAGTGAGTATAGTCTGAAATGTGATCCATCTAATCCTAAAGCAGCTGTCTAAAATTCAAATGGATCACACCTTGAAAATGCCTATTACTCTCCACTGACTTAAAGAGGAGCTATGAGGTACTAAATTCTGTGTAGGCAATCAGACCTCAAAGACCAAATGATTTGAACTCCACTAATGCAACTAGCAGTATGTAACATGTACTTGCAAAAAAATCTGTGTATTTGTTACATACATGCCTATTCTTGGAACTCAAGTTAGTAATATTAATTGGTTAGAAAGAATTATTCCAGTAAACTTCATACTGCATGTGCAATTTAAACTGCTTAATTTTGGGCACACAATGACATTCCTTTCTATTCTATATCCAGATGGCCATTACTAGTTTGAGGAGAAGAGTAAAGAAGAGGACAAGGGAGAGGAGGATTTCTTTGTCTGGTTAGACATATCCAAATCTGCTGTAGCTATGAAATTTCAGTAATATGTGATCCTATTTAACTTATTTAGCTAGGACTGCTTAGTGTTAGGGCTGTTGTGAACCTCATTCTTAGGCATCTACTGTTATGTGCGAAAGGATTTCACATTATGAAATTATGAATTTTTCATTGTGGCTGCCTTCCTAAAAGTTAGACATTACAATACTGAACCTTGTGAATCTACTTCGCATGGAAAATATTTTCCTCACTTCATTTTCAGAAAAGGTAAGGAAAGAAAGAAAGAAAGAAAGGTTAATGTAGAAATGTAATTTATGTTAAACTCTTTGCCACTTGTGGTGATCCCTTGTAATCTGAAATTTGCATACKTTTCCTTTCTATATTAACAAAGAGAGAGAAAGGGGGAAAAAAAAAAGCCAAACTCCTTGATTTTATGAAGTAAAGAAATAATAACAGGAAATGGGGATTTTTATTTGTTCTCTGGTGTGAATTGGCACAGGCAGTAYGATGAAGTTAAAAGGCAGAGGTTAATTGAAAAAAATGTGATAAACAAAGCTCCTTCAAGGTCTTTTTGCCTGGCAGCACTGACAACCAACTACCATCAGGCACTAAAGCTACTCCAAACTGCTAGAGATAAAAAAAAAAAAAAAAAAAAAAAAAGAAAAAAAAGAAAGAAAAAAAAAGAAAGAGAGAAAACCTTTAAAGTTAATTGTCTTTCTGTTCCTTCCACCTCATTTCAGCCCAATTATAACTGGGAAAAGTCATTCTGTCTAATTTGCATTAATGCACCTCTATGGAAAAATAGCTTAGACAGTGAGTTTGATCTTTTCTCAGTTTATTACGGACATATTTAAAATAAACTCAGCAGAGCGAATTGCTATGGAAAACTCATGGATAAGTGTCTCAATTTTTCTTCTGTTACTCAGCTATGGAGAAATTTCTAATATTTAATGTTAGAGAAGGCATTTCTTCAGTAGTCACTCTTTAATCATAAGATAAAAAATTTGAAATACCTACTGAATTTCACTTCATCAGCCATTGTCTTTAATAAGGAAGAATAAAATGTTTCATGAATTGTAATAGTCTTAGCTCTTCTTCCTTGCTTTTTTTTTCATAATAACCTTTAAAAAACGTGCATAAATCTTCACCTATGCTCTGTTTTTAAAGTAAATTCAGTGAGTGATATTGTGTGAATAATTTAATGTGTAAAAGAGTGGCCCTTGCATTCATATAGGGTAGAATGTTTCCACTCAATATTTCAATTCACTTTTTAATAAACACTTTTGGGGTCTCACTTGTTGTTGGACCCATGTTACACCTAATTCCTTATTGAGAGGGTGAAGAAAAATAATGTATTTTTCTCTAAATTGGCAGTCAGTCATGAGCTCAGTCTGTCTCTTCCTAGTGCCATTTATATTAATAGGTATGATTATCCATGCAGGCCTTATTTTCAATGTACTCTGTTTATAGTCCCCATTTGTACATCTTGCTGGAGCTGACGTGTTCATAACGATGTGGAACAGCTGGACACAAACTGTTGTTTCTCATTAAAAAGACATGTTTCTTGAGCTTTGGGGAATTCTTTATGCTAAACAATACATACTATTGACATTTTGCCCTTTTAATTTTCCTTTTCTTTATTGAAATGAGGAATCTAGGGTTCAGAGCTCTAAAATAAGACTCAAAGGGTATTTACAGGACAGTACAAACGACAAAGCCACTTTAGGTCATTAAAGATTCTAGGGTACCCTTTGCAAGAAAAGTGCACTAGTTGCTTTTCTTCTGGACAGATGCCAGATCGTATAGCTGTATTCTGTGCTATTTAATCACGTATTTTCAACCAGATGATGTCCCTCTGATAATCTGCTGTACTAGGCTATTCAGTCTAGAATCACTGGAATTCTGTTCTGCTTCAGTAGTGAATTCACACCAAAGATATTATCCTTCATTCTGATTCCAGCTAGGGCAACATATGAATATTGTATTAATTATAACAGAAGCTTGGTTCCCATTTGTATTGCTCAGTAATTGTAAGAATTCTACCTAAAGACCTCCAATTTTATTTTTATTGATTCAAGGTTTTTATATAGYGATGCAGTAGTTTTTTTCTTGAGGTAGACGCTCTCATTCGTAATACTTGCATCAGAAAGAGACTCACTTCTCAGATTTCACTGTGACTGAGGGAGGCAGAAGGAAATGTTTGCTTTTTCATACATGAATGCTCAGCAGTCTTTACCTACCATAAAACGCACACAACACACTGCATGGTTTGATCCTATACACAGCACAACTTAGACAAGGTATCTAGTTTAACAGAACTGGAAATATATTGCGAACATATTTTATTTTATTCAATCTCTGATTTTTTTTTATTTTGGAAATATCTATTTTCCAACATAAAATGATACAGTAAGACACTGTTTACAACTTAGTCGTGGGAGTATTTCTTATACTGTCACCTGAGTGCTCTTTCAGCAGTAACCTCTGATCCTATGTATTCACTAATTTTAAGCTTGCAGGTCTCTGACATTGGTAGAATTACTTCTGATCTCATTAAGTATGTATATTTGATAATCTTGATCTGCACTAAAAAGTTGGTACGAGGTGGCTGAATCTTAACAGGCTGGGGAAATAAGGCATTCACATCTAATGGGATTATGTCRTAAATATATGTATCCTAAGAGTCTATAGAGCACTGCCTGTACATGTTCATTTTAATTTCTTGACTAACGGAKAGATGTTTGTTTTGTTTTTATTCTACCATGGTCATCTGCGTCAGAAATATTTGAATTCTTGTGGGGGTACTGGGCARTATGTCAAATGTTACTGTTGCTCAAGGTGGTTTTGAAAAATTGGCCAAGGTTGTTTAAAAAAAAAAAAAGAGGAATGTTAATCCTCAGCTGCCCCATTTGAGGAACTTTCTATAATTTGGGAACTACTCCAAATGTTTAGACTTCTATTAATTTCAAACTCCTACAAACATCTTTTACCAGTATACTCTTTGTGGTGATTCTAATTTGCTTGCACAGTGACTTGAGGTCTCAGTTATTCTTAAAACAAATACGTTAAGTCGCTGGCAGATCAGAGTCATTAATGCCATCAGCAAATCAGGTCATTAAATCAATATCAGGTTATGAAAGAAGGTGTGATGTTCATGATGACATTAAGGTGAGAGGAAGAGTTATGATAATCTGAACAGTAACTGTGTAAACAATTCATATTGTATACACTGTATTTAGGAAACCAATACAGACTGAGTGCAATCTGTGATAAAAATGCACACTAATGCAAATAATAATAAAAAAATAGATTATTTCAACAGAAACAGAGGATGAATATTGCTGAAGAAGAGGTGTGTAAGCAGAAAGGCTCTAGTGCTCTATTCAGTAAAGATTAGTATTCTTTTACTTTAAAGAGTTCTCTGGAATAATTATTTCATATATTTCATATATTTCATGTAGTAACTGTGTTGATAACCTTCCCCTTTGCAAATTTCCATGCTACAAGAAATTTGATAATTTTAAGAAAAAGGATGTAAAAGAACAGTGGCCCCAGAAGACTCTTATGTTTTAACTTTGTGTGCTGTCAGTTTGCTGTTTTGTAAGAAAATTATGACAGAACTGAATCCAGAGCATCAAGGTATTGAGTTTTTAAGTGGTGCACRCTTTTAGCTCCTAGGGATTTTTTTGGAGTTTGGATGCTCTCACATGGGTGAGCCTGAGGCTATCTAGCAAGATATGCTGCATTGGGAAATGCAGGTCCTTAGAATATTGCTGGAAATATTAACTATAAATTGCCCAATATTGGGCAATAATCCTCCCTCCAGCTCTCTTCACCCAAACATAAAGCATTGACATGGAGCCAGAAATTAATGAATCWTGATCTAAATTGACTCATTATTTGCTGTAATGTGACAGTGATTTCATATCCCAAAGGAAAACAAGAGGAGCTGAGAATTATACTGGAATAAAACAGTTTAGAAGTTAGAACTGTTTGGGAATTTTCTGATATATTTTTCCTTATGGGAAATGAGAATTTGTTGAAAGTGATTTTTTTCTTCTTTGGTATTAATTTGGTGGTTTCAGTGCAACTTTCACCCAGGAGGTGTCTGAGCCAAGCTGTGTTTTTTGGCTGAATCCGCTAATACACTGAGCATAAATACATAAATGCTGTGGTTATCATTAGCATGATATAGAAAGTGTAAATTACAATTCTCTTTTTATTTTATTTGGAATAGGTATGATTTTATAATTGCATCTCTCACGGAATGAGTGAGTGGGAGATTGCAATGATGTTATTGTCTTTCACAGAATGAGAAATTTGCATACAGAGTATATTTTTTCTGTTGGATTTTTTCTTTTTTGTTTTTGTGTACGTAATAAGAAATAACCTTCAGGTTTCTATTTTAACATAATGCAGTAATCATTAGTTTGAAATTCTCTCCCTGTGATTGTTTAATAAAGTACATCAAGTAGAGAAGTGACAGGATGTAAGATGATCTGCAGAACAGTTGGGTTGTTAGGCACTCAGATTTGCCTTCCTCTAATGCACAAGAAAAAAATATATCCCAAATGAATGTCTTCTTAACAATTAATAAGGCCATTTGTCTTATTTTCTGAAGCAGTTTATGATTTGTAATTCATCTGGCAATCATTAGTTTCCCAAATACTCCAGACACTGGCCAAGAGATTATGTCCAAATGATAAAATCATCACATTTACTAACTTTTGTTTGGCAAATTCCCCTTGAATCACTATATTTTTTTACTAGATTTTTTTTTAAAGACTGTTGAACCTTTTTTTAAAAGTCTTCTATTCAGATTTTCTTTTTCCTAGTGACAATCTGCAGATCAAGAATATCTGGAGGTATCTCATCATCAAAAAAAAATGGTTACATATCCTACTGTGTGGCTTAAATAATATAGCTGTTCAGTGTTGGCATTCCTGAGCTATTACACTATTTTTCTCTAATATGGGACTGAAGTGCTGACCTAATCTATAATGACACTCATGTAATTAGGGTATTGCAAATTCTTCTAATGCAAACATTCCTTATATTTGTGAACTTGGTCAGTGGTTTCTGCAGATTGGAAAAACATCCTTGGGAAGTGATGACTTGAAAATGGAAAAGCACTCATTTGTGAATGAGTGGTGGCCCAGATTAAGGTGACAGAAGAGTTTTTCTGAGAACAGGCTGTTCCTTAAAGTTAAAGGTAAAATGTTCTAAAGTAGGGATTTTGTAGTAAAGTCTTGAAGTGCGATATTTTTTTTTTTTCACACAGTGCTTCCTTTTTTTTCTTCTTTTTTTAATTTTTTCTTGATAACTTCTAAATATTAGTTCCACAGCATTTGGAACTCAAGGATTTGTCATTTGAAGTAGATTTGATTGATCTGCCTAAAACAAGCACACTTTTCAGACAAAGTGTTAATAAACACCTTTAGGCAGTCACTAACTGCTCCTTTCAAGATTTCACTGTTTGTTTCTGAAGTGATGAAATTTATAGAGAACTGCTATAAGGCTCTAATTGAATTTCACAGAAGTAGCCCTGGTGTGACCCTAAGTAGGGGGGAAAAACTCTCAAACCTGGTCTCTGTGGAAGCAGTGATTAAAAATGCTAAGTGGGAAATAGAAGTCCATGCAAGAAATAAACATGAGAATAAGTGAAGATTTTTGAGATMAGCTTAGGCTGATAATGTCTGTAAGATGTAAGGGGGATGAAAAGATCCACAACAGAAAAAAAAGTGTTTATTAAAACACCTTTTAAGAAACCCTAGGAAATAAAAAAGCTGCATTTAAAAGGTTCCTATTAAAATAAAGCCTGAGTGAATTAGATAATTTTCCCACCTGCAGTCCTAGCAGAACTTTTTGCTTAGTTCTTATTTCAAGATTTAGTTCATTTTGGAGAACTTTAACAATCATTTTCATAAGGATTTTATGAAACTGGTGACTAGAGAGTTACATAAATTCTATTTTCAATCATTTTAGTCCAATCTGATTTGAGGTAACAGCTTCTCCTGGTTGTATCAGAGCAATGCATAAATCTCAGACTAGTTTTCTCGTTAAGAAAGATAAAAGGTGAAAGCTAACTTTGACATTTCATACATTGTATGTAGACTATTCCTAGGTCATGGAGATTTGTCACTTCTGGTCCGTGCTATGGACCTTCCTAGAGTGTCATTCCAGCTGGGACACCTCTCATTGCTTGGGCCACCAAATAGTGCTTTCCATTATGAAAACTCTGGATTTTGGATCCCAAAATTTTTGGATTTTGTTTTGGGGACTGGCAAAGAAAATAGTGAATGTATGCTGACCGTTGTAACAGCGTGTGAAGCCCTCGTGCTTGAGCTGATATCTGTAATTGCAGAAGTGAAGAGGTGGTGCAGGAATGGATTTTGACCTTATTGCAAATTTTTGATTTGCAAGTTATTTTGTCATCAGGGGCATCTAGACCTTAGGACATTGCACTTACCTGATAATGCTGAAACATATAAAACAAATAGTTACAATTTTGCTAATGCTGTTTTATAAAACAATATTCACTCAAGCTTTGTCTTGTTTCAAAGATTTCTACTTCACCAACTGCAAACTATCATGACTTATCATGTAAATTTGCATCATGTTGTTAAAGCCAGGAGACTGGTGGAGGCTGGAAGGGAAAGTTTACTGCATTTTCAGCATCTCTTACTTTCCTTTTCATACTTTATGTCACCTTCCTGTGCAGCGTCATTGAAGCTAAACCTCTAACTGGACAGATGATACTGGTGAATGTTCTAAAAGTTTACTCACTATTTCACAAATCCACAGAGYCTTACAATTTTTGAAACCAACTGTGAGATGCTATTTGTTTTTTATCTGCTTGCTTGTTTTTGTTTCTGTTTTAGCAGACAGCAATATAAATCACAACTTAGTGGTGCTGGGTTGTGATGCATAAATAATGTGGGTATAACTACGCTTCTGTTCCTTACACTGTAAAGCTAAAATTGGCTTTAGCCATTTGGTTACTGCATAACTAAACCAAGCAAGTAAATCTGAGCTGAAYTAAATAATAAAAAACTAAATTAATTTAAATACTTTCTGACATTAAGAGAATATGCTAATTGATAACTAGTTTTCTCTATATATCTTGTTTCATGTCAGTTAGATATCTACATTTCATTGGTAATAATACATTAATTTTACATGTATTGTTGATCCAATTTTAAGGATGTTATGATAGCAACTGGTTTTTCTTATGAATGGATTAAATCATAAAAAGGGACCTTGTAGCAGTCAATTGATTCTTACTGTACAATGAATGCTTTTTAACTGAAGTGCAAATTAAATACTTATTTGCAACACATAATACAAAGCATTAAGTATAAAAATGGCTGCATTATAGACTCACAATGTGGAACTGAAAATAGGCAGTTTCAAAGCATGTTAAATATCTTTGGCAACCTGCTAAAATATGACATGGGAAGCAGTTTACACTTTAGCAATTATCTGATAAGAACCAGTGCTCAGCGGGCCTATTGCAGCGGGTGTACGCAGATAGGTTATATATACACTTGCGCATGTGTGCAGCCTGACACAAGAGCACAGTATATGGCTGTTTCTATATATGCATAATAAATAAAAACTTCATAATATGTATAAAAAACATTCTAGGCACACTAAAAAAAGACAAGGGAGGTGATAGAGGATTTTAAAAGAGAATGTGTTACTTTACAATGACATGTATTTCCAGTAAAATTAAGGAAAATATACCGACTCCTGCCTGGATTAAGAATTTATTCATCAGAATAAAGCCATTGTTTTTCATTGGGATTTATTGCTTCCCTCTACTTTAACGTAAATAAAGCAAATATGAAAGATGTTTTTATTTCAGCATCACTTAGTCAATTTGTTTAGACTTAAAGAATAYTTTCTGTTCCTTCTGCACATGAGAAGAAATGGTATATGTCTTCCTGTTGAGGTGAGCTGAAAATGAAGTGAAAAGTGTATCATCTGCAGTGATTATTTGTCAAGYAGTAAGAGACTGTACAGATGAGGGAGCTGAATGAAAGCTCTTCTAAGTCCCCCTTGATTATGTGAGCTGCCATTTAAGGAAGTAGTTTCCAAAGCAGACTGACATCTTTGATTATCCAGCCTTTTGAGGCAGGCCAAGTTTTCAGCTGGCATAAATCAGCACAGCCCCTTTGAAACCCAGTACTTTTTGTCAGCTGCGATCTGCCCCTTGTGAAACCCATAGATTTCTGCCATGTATTTATTTTGCATTTATTCCAGCTGTTAAGTTAGGAAAAAATGTATCTTTTGTTGCCCTGTTCCTCTGTCTAATTCTTTGCCTTTGTCTCCAAATAAATGAAAAAAATAAGATGTTGTAAGGAAAAGTATGTAGTCATAACTAGAGGTGATGCTATCCACTCTAGTGCTGTAATATTTAATATACATTATTGAAAACTTGGAAATGATAGTCACTGATTATTTGTTAAGAAATAATTGGTGGAATCTGGAATGTGAGGATATGCATAGGAGAAGATAACAGCCTTTTGTAAAAAATTAGAGCAGCCGTTAGGTGATCTGATTATGCTAGCTGCCAAAAGCCCACAGGGAAGTCCTTTCACTCCATCTGTGTAGCCAGAAAGATGCAAATTGGCATGGGAGCTGTTACCCTGGCTCAGCATTACTTTATACTGAGACAAACCTCTTGCGATTACTCATAAAAGTTTGAGAGTAAGCTGGGTGGGAAATAGTTTTCTCTTCCCAGTGATAATTTAAAGATATAGAAAAATGTTTTCACATTGGGATGGGAATTTTTACCTGGAAATATCAAACCAGAGTAAAATCCTACCTGCTAATCAGCACTAACCAGTGGTAAAGCAATTTATTTCTTTGTGAGTATAAATATGTTAATCTGCAACCAACAGTTGTGGTAGAATTAWTTACCAACTCTTTTCGCCTCCAAGTTACATGACCCAGTTTCATGAAGTGTCCAAAAGCCTGAAAAAGCAAAGCTTTTCATCTTTGTTAATATTCAGGATTTCTTCTGTCTCCTCTAATACTGAGAGTACTGTAAGAATCTGACATATGTTGGACTCATTTTCATGAGTTGCAACGTATTCAAAAAAATCCTGGGTATTCCAGATACTTCAGATGAAGAGTATTGTACTTTGTATCCTAGAGTCTATAGATATCTGAAGTTTATCTTCAGTTATCTTAAGGGCTGACATAATCAAGAAAAATTGGGAGTAGGGTGGCTATTATAGCACAATATACTGAGAATAGTAATTCCTTTGCTTTCCAGCAGGAGGGAAGATTAACCAGAAAATACCACTTAAGATATTAGGCTCTTTGCTTGTTATTTTAATAGCTCTGTAATGCACTGTGTTTGTTTAAAATGTGATAGWCCAGATTCTATCTTTGGAAAGCACCAATGAGTCTGCATTAATTTCATCAACAGCCACAAAGAAATAGACTTTTGTAGGCAGAATCTGATCTTGTAGGTTGTATATGCCCTACATACACCTGGCATAAATAATATTGACTTTCATTTTTATAGGAGTATTTTCTTAAAAAAAAATTACATTTATTCTCCTTATTTTAGGCTTATACATTAGTATCARCCTTTGAATTCTTTCATTCTAGGTGATACTGCAAAAATGACATTTTTATTTGCCTTAATGTAAACACCCTTTAATCTTCTGGAAAAGTTACCAGGAAGGAAGTGAGCAATGCAGTGTGTTTCCCTTGCCATTTCTGATTCAGAAAACAGGGCATAAAAMCAAAATGCAGTCTGGATATTAGTTGCAGGTTTAATCTGACCCATGAGGTTATCAGCTACCAGGTGATTCTATTTAAATCACCTTTGAAAGTGCAGCAGGSCTTATTAAGCATATGCTCCATCTAGCTTTTCCAGAGAGAATGAATATTATTATCCACAGCTATTGAATTCATGCTAAAATAATATAAGTCTATTCAGGTAGGTATACTTTCTTCCTTCTGAGAAAGATTTATATTTCAACAATGCAAACACTTAAGACCAGGAATGTGTTAATTTTTAAAGGCTAAATGCTACAATCCTTGCTCATAGATGGAATCTGTACTTGCATGCTTCAATAGTTTTGCTCTGAGTACAATTACCTGAGTTAAAACAGAAGAATCAGTCTTTCAGATATTACTAAGAAACTGCAACATATTCAAGCAATAAAGACTTTAAGGTATGAAGTACATTTTGGAAAAATTCAATCTGAATAAAAAAAAAAAGAGCTTTAAAACCTGCATGTTGAGTTTGCATCTATTTGCATGCAGAAACACTACTCATTGCAAGATTTATACAACTACTTGAAAGTAGTTACGGTGCAACGTGTACTGATCTTGTTTCACATAAGAAATAAATGCAACAGTGAAGTGTGTCTAATCTATATTTTTTTCCTCAGAAAAATTATGATACTAAGTAAGCAGATCTTGCTCCCTTGCATCTATGGTCACTGGCTGGATAAAAGGAATGCTGCAAGAAGAATGTCACAGAAGAGGATTGCAAGCATGTGATTCTCCTCTGACACAATGAAAACTTGGGACAGWATTTGTTCCTTAATAAATAAATCTTAGCTAAAGTTTCAGTAGTTTCAAATAAGTAAGTCACTATTTACAGTTTTTGTATTTATTATTCATTTGTTGGTAAAATATTATATGTACAGGTCAGGTTTAATGAAAAAGGCTGTATCACAGAATGATATTTCTGAAAAGTCACTGAAAGTTGGAGCTCTGGCTTCATGTTATTTGGGGAAAAAATGCAAAATAACATAAAATGGTAGAATTGATCTTTTTCTTAAGGTAATCTTTCCAGAAATGCATAATTTAAAAAAAAAAAAAAAGTGTGTACCTTTCATCTGTCTTTTGGAATTTTATTTTTATTATTTAATTCCATATGCTTAAATCATTCATAAAATATATTTGAATTTGAAATTTGAAATAAAATCAAGATATTACAGTTTGACAATGTTGACCATTTCAAAAGGTTGTATTCCAATTATTTTGAAGATAGAAAGTTCTTTGAATTGTAACTCTTCATGAAAGTTTTCATTTCATTATCATCTTCTACTGCAAAAACTATATATAAGAAGATTTTGACCTGCCCTGCTTGAGTTATATATGAGTTTATCTTGAAGGGAAAAGGAGAGGTGGTGTAGATCAGTTTCCTCAAGATATTCAAGACTTCAAATCGTCATTTTGATAGTAACAGATCAGCAAATCACAGTGATAAATTTAAACTAATTTTAATGATAATGCAGTTTGAATCATTAGGACTGCAAACTGCTACAAATAGATTCTAACACTGTTACCATCCTGCTAGGCAAAGATGAAAAGCTGCCTGATTCAGCTATTGGAAATGAAAACCAGTATGACCTTGCCCACACCTTTGGAATATGACTTCATTGAATCTCATCATCTAGCTAGGTCTTGTTTCACCAAGAGAGATGATGGATAATTTTTCAGCTCCTATATTTCTGGAACATTTGCTTCTCTGACAACTATAGAAAATGAATGTATTGCCTAAAAATCCCTATGCTCAGAAGCAGTCACATCTCATTTCACTCTTTTTTCCTCTTTTTCATTTATATATGTAGACAAACATTTCTTTTCTTAGTTCCAGATGCTTACTTTCCAGTTTTAGGAATTTAAAGAGTCTGTGTTACCTTATRCTAGGAAAATATTTTGTTCTTTTTTTTTTTCTATAGGGAAAAACAAACAAGCAAACAAACAAATGWTGGGAAAAATCATATGGGAACAGCTAATTAGCAATGCTAAGGTTGCCAGGCTTGATAGTCAACAGTTTAGAAATGCCTGATTTAACATTACTTTTATAGGTAGYACAATTTTTTATTATAGATTTTAGTTGCATGATTGTATAGGTTTTGWCTCTTAAGTTGCCTGATTCATTCAATTCATAAAGTAACTCTCACTTGTAATCTAGAGAGGAAGCATTATTACCCCTAACAGGCCCTTTGATTATAACATTGCAGGCGTACATTAGATATATGATCAGTTCAGAACAGCTTGTAACTCCATGCCAGTTCCTATAGATAGTTACTCATTGTTTTGAGAAAAATCCCTGCCTGTATTAACCTATACCACTGCTCAAAGAATCTTCTCCACATAGGGAACTGTCGTATATCACTCTGAAGTGGTGTTATGCATAAGTGCTGTTAAAAGCCATGTCTTGTGAACCTCTGTAAAAGAGCAAATTTAAAGCCTGTAAAAACTGCTTACGGAAACTTTGCACTGACATTAAAAGAAAGAAGGGAAATGAGTGAAAGTACTACTATTTGCAGAGCAGGAACTTGTTATATGAAACTATATTGATGCTGCTTGGATGTAGATGCAATTGCAGAAAAAGGCACCCCTCTCCAGCGTCACTGGAAAGTTCATTCCTGAGGAAAGAAATAATTGCTGGTTTTATGCTGAAGTTATGAACAAGATTAGGGCTTCTCAGGACACCCTGCTTCTTTCAGCAGGGATGAGAAGTGAGAATTATTGAAGGAGTAGCTTTTTTTTTTTTTCTTTTGTGTTGTCAGCAGCCAGGGTGAGGTTTCCAGCCTTCCTTATTACACACTAGGCCAGCAGTGAATCCAGAATTAATTTCTTCATGGGCATTTTTATGATGTTCACTATTATAATTCTTGATTGCTACACAAACAACAATGGATTTATTTTCATTGCCCCTTTCATGAAAAGGATGTGCCATTGTTATTTGTATATTACGGATGGGGAATTGATTTACATTGAGAATAAAGCCAAATTTGTCAGAAGTGCTGAATAAATTCTGATGTCAAAATTGAGAGGGCTAGGTCTATTTTCTTTTCCAGAATGCACACAAATAACAGATCTACAGCAAGACTTGGGATGTTGGGGCGGGAGTGTGGGAAGAGATAAGCTGAATAAGAATRTGACACTAAAAAAAGATATCTCAGTAGGAAGTGTCACCAAAGTGTTACGGTACCTCTTTTTACCTTACAGTCTTTTTCAGATGCTCATGATATATGTTGAATACATTTACAGTTGCAATGCTTAGTACCTCCCTCCCTCTTCATCTTCTGCACTGCATGCGACAGAATCTTTGGTTGAAGGGTAAGGAAGGTACCACTTAGCTTCTTTTCGGAAAGTGTTTTGTATGATTAATAGCTATGCTGATTAATGTTCAAAGGTGGTATTCATTTAGTAAATACTGTAATATTGTAATGATAATAACTGAAAGAATATGAATGCTTACGATGTAAAAATGAACTGAGAGAATGCAGGAAGAAAATTCTGAATCTATTTTATTAATTTAAAATATTGTATGATTGCGTTATTTGAGGGTCCTAATTTAAGTGTCTTTCTTTTAACAAGTGATGAAAGACAGATACCGTCTGGGACTCTTGTTTTAGTCAATTAGTCTAAATGTTGCAATTGACTAAGTGGCCTCCTTTCTTAAGCTCTGAAATAGAATATTCCTTTGTTGAAAGGAAATGCCAAAAAAGAAGAGCGGAAGACTAGAAAAATGCTCTGACTCATCTTTAAATAAATATGCACATATGTATATTATGCATGTACACCTATACATATATTTGGACATTATGTTATGGTCTTCAGTAAATTTGTGCACAATCACAACAAAGAACAAGAATGGACTAGCTATAAAGCTATACTCCTATCTTTTCTATGAACTATTACAGATTAGTGTAAAGTGAGGACTGTCATTCAATTTTAGTGTTCCTAAATGGACATTAAAGATAATTCATGCCAGGCTTATGCACGGTGTATAACTGGACAGTGAAGAAAAAAGTTATTATGGAAGCCTTGTCAGGTGAGAATTTTTCTAGTCTACCTGTGCTGAGTGGAGATTTTTTTAATCCTTATCTCTTGTTGCCTCTTTCCTGCTTCCATGTAACTGAGATCTGTATTTAAGAATTCAGAAAAAAAAATTAAAAAGTTCAAATTTGGCCTATTGACCATATATATGCTGATTTATTATATRTGAATAGAACATGCTTAAAGTATATTGATAGATCAGGCTCTGAAGTATGTTTTTATAARCTATTTCTTTTAAAATATATCAGTTAGTTGAGGCGTGGTGGATGTGATTCATACTCGCCCTGCTCTTTGAGCACTTCCTTAGACATTTAGGAGACAGTCTCCAGGACCCAGTGGATTGAAATGCAAGGTTCTACCTTACCAGGAGAACAGGCCTACTCTGCAGTGAGATATTAGTTAGTCTTTATCCTTCTTACTGAAATAGTGCCTCTGAGTGGCGCATCATTAATGCTGCAGAGTATCATGATTCTGTAGTTTGAGGACTCAGTCGTAAAGAAGCACCTAAGATGTTGTTGCAGGACTTTTCTCCTACACTATTCAATTACTATTTAGTAGGATATACATAAACAGTGTGAGCTTTTTGAATAACAAGACTAGACAAAAAAATGTTTTTATTTAAAGATATAGCATTCCCTGTTGGCAACTCAGATTTAATTTCCTCAGATTTACCCTTAGTTTGTTCTCTTGAACATTTGCCCAGTGGTCCTGGGAGCATTACTTTAAAATGGACACAGTCCTTTCAACTTCTTATCTTTGAAGACACCTTTTATTGGTTTTCTACTCCTTCTACTTCCTCTGAAGTGTGCTGCCAGATGATTTCTCCTGAAAAATTCTTGTCTTGTATTTTATCTAGACAGTCTTATTAAACGTTCAGTATTCTCTATCCTGTCAAATATATGCAGTATTTATGTACACATTTATAATTGATAGGCATATGCAGGAATGTGCAGTATTTAGCACAGATTTATAATTCCTGTTCTAAATCCAGTGTGATTCTCTAAAACAGAAACAAAAGGTGAAACTTGTGCTAATAACTCTCTGCCCTTAATGGGGACTCTTGGTCTTGCAGTTGCCAAGTGTTTTTTCCAAGCTCTAAATGCTTCCAAAGGGAGAAGTTGTGAAGTCATAGCAGAGAATCCCATTAACGGGTAATCAACTTTTGTTGCAGATCTTAAAAGTCCATTGGTGGGACAAGATATATATACTTGGGAAGTGCCCGGTACTTCTGGAATTAAGCCAGTAGGACATGAAATAAACTAGCAGATACAGTCAAGTCTATATCTGTTAYTGGGAAAACAGTTATCCTTCCATATAAACTTTACTTCTGTTTTTGCAGTTCAGACTCCCACAGAGAATGCAAAACACCTGCTCAGGCAGATAATCTAAGCATAAATAAGAAAAGATTGGTGTGCCTAGGGGAGATGGGGTAAACTTTCCTGAACAGTTTCCTTCTCCCACAGGAAGTGTCATAAATTCTCTAATATAGTCTAAAGAAATCACCAACCATCCAGTTTCATATTCAAGGTTATGCCTCATTTGCTCAACAATGTGGAAGGCTGTCAAATTATTTTTATGCTGATTGCATTTGCTCTGTATTGTAAGACTTTTATAATAAGAAACCCTTCTTTAAATGCTTAGAGGAACTGAACTGATATTAAAATATATGCATATATTTTTTTAATAGAAGAACTCATGTAATTTGTGCATGAATTTCAGGACATGCAGGATGTCTTTAGAAAACCTACATTTAATACTGAGGGAACTGCCATTTGTATCAATTAACGGCTATGTGAAACGGTTGATCAACTGACTTTTTTCACTGGTATAAGAGAAAATTATATTATAAATCTGAATTACTTGTTAGCAAGGAACTGCTGGAACTTTTTGAATCATACCAAAGTGTTGCCTAATAAAGCAATTTAATTTTAAAATTTAGAATATACAGATAAATAATTATTTTAAACATCATCAAACATTTTCTGTCTAGCTAAAGCATATAGTTATTTTTACTTACACATTTGTTATGCCTGGAAAGATTTTACTGAAGTCAATGAGGTGCAAGGAGAAAATTTCTGGGTTTTTTTTTTTTTTTTCAGATTTTCTCAATGCTTGGTTATAAGCATTCTCAATTATAAGGATTTCATATTGCATAGAAATCTGAACAAATAATGAATCCTATTCAATTAGTGACTAAATAGAGAAAGATAATTCATAGATTTTCATTATAAAGACYTGCAAACTAGTGCTTCAAATGGCCTCACTAGTAAAAGTTAAAACTTAAGGAAGATTAGCATCTGGACCAACCACAGTAATGTGATAATGTGCTCTGGCTTTTACCATTGTAGCATCTGTTCTCAAAAGTGAAATATAGAGAAGTTACCATGAACTTCCTATGACTGTTAATTTCTGTGATATTTTGAATGAGAAAATGAATTAAAATTAAARGAAGTGCATGGGAAGAAAACCCTAAAAGCAAATTAAAAGGAATTATATGAGGAATACTGAGAGATGGTTTCTGGGATTTTATGTATCTGAAAACAGCATGAATGATTAACTGCAGAAACAGAACCCTACTAGTGCAGAGAGTGGGATATATCTCTTCTAAATTACATGTCTGAAAGTCAGAAGTCTAACACTGAACTGCTTGCCCTAGGTTCCCTTTATAGTCAATAGAGAAATCTAGGCATCTCCAGAGGGTGATTCATCTCGGCCTAAAATAGGCATCTGAGACAGGTCAAATGAATTGCCCTCTAGAGGTGCCTGTTTCTTTCCAGTTCAGACTTAGATGTCTAACTTTTAAATATATAAAGCTAGGTAAGATGAATCCCACTTCAAATCATCCTGATCTTAAATTGTTCCTCTGTCGAACAGTTAAACAAGCATTGGTAACAAAAAGCCCTAAGGCATGTCACAGCCCTTTGCTGACCAAGAAGTGAAGAATAATGCATTTAATTGACTCCCCAATTGAAATGTTTTCAGCCAGCATTTTTTAGCCTGGAACCTCAGCAAGATTTTGTGACTTCTGAAGCCTTTTTTGTATCACTCAYGGAAAGACATCTGAAAGAAAGGTGCCCTTCTTGGTGCTCATTAGTAGTGAGCTAGCTTGGTCTCATCCTGCTTGATATTCGTTATCATACAATCATAGAATCACAGAATGCTTAAGGTTGGAAGGGACCTCTAGAGGTCATCTAGCCCAACTCTCCTGCACACATAAGGTCTCCTAGAGCATGTGGCACAGGGTGGTGTCCAAGCGGGTTTKGAAGATCTCCAGAGAAGGAGACTCCACCACCTCTCTGGGCAGCCTGTTCCAGTGCTCTGTCACGCTCACTGTTAAGAAGTTCTTCCCCAAGTTCCTGTAGAATTTTTGGAGCTTCAATTTTTGGCCATTTCCTCTAGTTCTATTGCTGGCTACCACTGAGAAGAGGCCGGCCCCATCCTCCTCACTCCCTCCCTTGAGATACTTGTACACACTCATGAGATCCCCTCYCAGTCTTCTCTTCTCCAGGCTAAAGGGGCCCAAATCTTTCAGCCTTTGCTTGTAGGGCAGATGTTCCAGACCCTTAATCATCTTTGTAGCCCTAACCCCTGTTAATTAAAAGAGAACAAATTAGTTCAATTTTTCTTATTGGAATATTTCTAATTATTCATGTTGTTTAAAGGGGGACTGTAGAAATTATTCTTCTGGTTTGTTGTCTTATATTTTTTGCCTTTTTTTTCCTCCAAAAATGTAAAGCTGGCTTTTTTACCTAAAGTATTAGATTGCAACCAAAATGAGAGTTTAATCTTCTTTTTCACTGTAATCTGAAGATGAGATTTACAATCTCTTGTTCCTTCTTCTGGTAACATCACTGGATCTGTTCAGAAAGTTCTGTAACACAGACACTGCATATCCCATTCAGCAACATCCCCCTTTCCTTCTTTGCCCTGTACCATAGAACCAAAGCTCTCATGAGACCTGGTTGCCCTTGGGTTGTGTGGGGTCTTCAAAAAATGAACACAGAGGTTGCTTTCTGTTGGTTTTCCAGAATTTAACCTGAATTCAAAATCAAAAGAAGATTTTAAAAGTTGTTATTTTCTGCAATTATTCTTACTAATGAAAATCTCTGTATTTAGATCTTCTGGGAAAAAAAAACTGTATAATGGACGAAATGACAGTTTTAATCAAGAAAAATTGTTAGTAGAGGACTGCCACAAAAGAAAAAATATGTCTTTAAAATTCTTTAGTAGCCTACTTGCTTTGGAATTTTGCTTGGAGATGGATAAGCATACTATATCTTCAATATGCATACCAAATTAAATATTATTAAATTGTATACGTAAATTAATTAAACAGTTGGGAAATTGAATTTAGCAATGGATCACTGGCTCTACACTACAGAATTCTACCTTGGGCTAAATTAAAAAGTAACCACTTGGTGTTTTGACATCTCATTAGCAAAACTGCCTTTCCTACACACTAGTTTATTTGAATGATGAAAAAGAGTGCTAAAATCTGTGTTAAAAGATTTGCCAGAATGTTTGCCACAAAGACCAACTCTGAAAGAAAAATATTATCAGAAATCATGGCCAGAATTCTAATTATTGGAGACAAAATAAAGAAAAACTTGGATTTTCATACTCCTTTTGGGATATACGGATTTGTTGTTCATTCGAGGAATGAATATATCACAGGCAATTTTGAAAAAAAATGAAGAGAAGAAAAAGTAGCTAGATCTTTTAGTSAGTTTGCTTCTTGAGCATTTCATTAGACAGAATACAGTTAAAAGAAATAAAAAATGAAATCTATCATTGTTATTTGTTGGCATATTGCTCTAGAAAGTGCCAAATTTATTCAGATTCAGCTTACTTTATGGCAAATCTATATGTTCAAGGTGCACAGAGAGAGAGTTTTAAATGAATTGCCAATATGACATAAATAATAATAATAAAAAGCAAGTGCATGAGAATAATGCAATAAAGATTTTACACAAGATGAAGGTACAGGTCCTTTTTTTTAAAAAAAAAAAACTTCCTACGTTTTGATTCCTTTGTATTTAAGATTTGTCTCTTCTTCTTCAATCCTTGAGCCTCTATAACTTTGTTTCTGTCTTGAAAGAGCATCTAAGGTTGTATGTAACTGTTGTCAAGATTGGCAGCTTGTGCTCCATCTTCTCCTTTAGTTGTAATCTCCTTTAGATTACTCATATTATTGATTGTCCTTTTTGAATTTACTTGTCAAAAATGACATSCCAAACATGTTCTTGGAGATACATGTAAGTGAATAGTACAGTTAGTTTGCTTTCTAAGCAAATGGTTTAAAATTCTGGCATATATTGATATTCAGCATAGTCGGATTCATTTGCTAAAATTAATACTAGCAGCAGTCAAATTGTGCCATATCTCTATGGAATCATCATGCTGTTTCAYATTTAGAACTCACAATAAGAAGGGAAAATAAAATTAGCAGCATGATTCTTGCAGCCCCCACTCATGAAGCCCCATAATCAATTATGATTAGTTAAATATTCAAAATACTTACTGAAATTCTTTCAGTTAGGAATGAACATGGTGGGGATTGGTCATTCTAATGGGCTTGGGGCTTTTTCTTGACTTACTTACAGAAAAAATAAGTAGCACTTTAGGTATTAAAGCGTAACAAACTAGAAAGATATGGTATTTAGTGTGTGATTCAGCATGTCTTATTTCAGTTGCCTATGATCTAAATTTATAATCTAAGTTCTTCTCAGGTAATTTTTCTTAATGGATGAAGAGATTCATACCTTGAACAGACTATATGATATATGTCTCAAAGAGCACAAATCACTGAAGATTCTTGTTTCTTTCCATTGACTACCACCTAAGTCTATATATGTAGTTTAGGAGATACCTGGCACTATAAAACTAAATTTTAGTTGAATTGAATCCTTTGTGTAACACTGAGAAATATGTTACAGCGTTTCAAGAACACACTGCATGTGCAAAGGGTAGGATCTTCTTCATAAAGGAAATTCACATAAATTAGTGTTGGACATGAATGTTTGTATACATTCTTACATTAACCTCTAGAAAAATCTAGAAACTTGAAAATATAAAGATTTATCTACTGTATCTACACACTTTAGTCACCTAACTGTCCAGTAAAAATGATTTCACCTGCATACCATTTATACAGGTAAGGGGTTTTGAGTAACTCCTGGCACTCATATTTTACTGCTGGCTCTTTCAGACATGCATGATGAGCCTGTTACTGTATTCTGCTGTATGGTAATATAACAGCAATATTCCCAATATTCAGCTCTGGCATCTGTAGCATCTGGCTTTGTAATTTTTTTTTTTCTCTAATACAACAAAGACAAGTTCAGGCATTTGCTGAACTAGTATCCCTATGAGAGTCTGGTAAACAAGGAATATCAGTCTAGAGATGAAGGTCTTTCCAACTCCTGCAGTTGAGCTATTTCTTATTTGAACTGACTGAAGGATATATACATTTATGAGATATATAGATAAACATATAAAAGGTCAGAGAAGAACACTTTTATTCAGAAATGAAAGCAATTTATGCTCTGCTTTAAAAATATTATGAATTGTGACATTAACAATAAAATTGCAAAATTGTCTTCAAATTAGAAAGTCTGTTGTGCTTTGCTTCCCTTTAAAACTCAGAAGGCTTTGGTCATTTTTATTTTTTCTATTAACAGTTTATACTGCATTTTATTTAAGCTTCATTTTTACCAGTCTTTATTTTCGTACCTACTTTCATGTGAAAGACGGACTTTTAAACCTTTTTATTACTGCCAGAAAATAAATCTTAAAATTTGCTGTGTTTAATTGTACATTTAACTGTCACCTTTCTGTTTTTCATATGCTGTTTATCTTTTCTAATAAAAGCTCTACTAGGCAAGAGTTGGAATTTCCTTCTTGAATGGATGGTAACTATCTCATTGGCAGTACTTTTGCAGTGCTAAAAATTAAATAGTAATAAAAGCAAAAATGGTAATGATGGTGGTGATGATTACAATAATGAGTGGGAAAATCTTTTAATATAGAATGGTTATTTTGGCATTTATATTTGCATGTAATCTTACTATTGCTTTGCATGCAAAAATCAGCATCAAGTAAGTGGCAGCTACTCATTATCCTGACAGTAACATAAAATTGTACTGACAGAATGCGAGAATAAAAGGTATCTTGGGGCAAAATGAATCTGGATGGGAAGAGGGAGGGGGCAGCTAAATTAGCCTGTGTTTCATCGATTATAAATGGCCTTTGGTTGTTAAAACCTTTCAAAATTTAGAGCATGAATGAAGGTTCATTGCCATGATTTTCTCTCATTCATATTGGAATATTCAGAATTATGTAAGATATATGGATCCTTCTGAAAACTGCATTTTCAAGGGCCTAATGAAAACAGAATGTCAGTAGAGCATGCATTTAAAAGATTCTGGTGATTAACATACCGCTGAACATCAAAAAAGTTAATGTGCTTTAACAACAGATAGGATTAATTTAGTCTAAACTTAGCTGTCTTAAATTTAGTAATCTTGTGATAACTAGTKAAGACCTAAAAATATTAATTACCTTCCCATGGTCCTGCCTTAGTCATCAAGCTAAGGCTGTGTGAATGACTCTAAGGAGACACTCACCACTCTTGAAGCAGGAGAGGAATAAAATAAATAGCACCCAAAATTATTGAAGTATTGAAGTACATTTTCCCAAGTGATGGGAATTTTCCCAAGTAATCTTTAGGATTAGGACCACATTCTGGTGGTAGGTTTTGACTAGTATATACCATCCTTTAAAACAAACACTGCAAATTGTGTTGTCTATCAGACATACTTTGATTTCAAACCACTTAATAAATTATGGAAGAACAAAATTTCATACGGGTTAAACTTTCATGTTTTCCTACAGTGAGTTTTAGCTGGGCAAAGGGACATACTGTGAACTCATTAAGCACTGTGAGATAAAATGAAAGGCGATCTTCAATTAAATAGGTTGCRAAGTGCTAAAGAACACTTCTTATACTTCATACCAAGCCTGAAGCTTTTAAGGTGGATTTGGCAACATTTGTTAATGAAATCTTTCACCCATGAACTGATGAAGCTGGTGAAATCTAAGGTAAACTTTTAATTGTGCTGAGTAAGAGCAATTAATAGTGATGTATCACGGAAAATTCTAAATCAGCGGTAATTGAAATGACAGGCAGGACTTTGCTCCAGCACTTCATTAAACTTCTATTTTTATGGGGATTTCTTCATTTCCACTGGAATGAGCAAGTCAGTATGCATGACTTATTCTGCAATGAACTTTGATGAATTTTTCTAAGTACATTAAAATGAGCTGCATCTTCTGTTAATCCAAAGATCCCTGCTTCCCCATACATGTGGTGATAAACTTTMTGATGCACATGCAAGAAGACAGGATAATGGGCATGAAGGACATTCATATATGTATGTATATAAATATATATTTTTGCTTGTCAGTAATAACTCTGAACTGCCTACAGCATTCACAGTGCCTCTTAAAAGTCAGGTATTGTATTGAATTTAAAATTCTCTTATGTTGAGCAGGGAGAGAAAAAAATCAAACACTTTCTGAATTGGGCCCAAATATCCAAGGTTAATTTTCTGAGAAAGCTGCAGCAGCTAGATAAGGCCATCCCCTGCAAATTAGTTTTGCCTGCCTGGATTACAGCTAAATTTATGCAGCTTGCCTTATCCTTTCAGAAGCGCCTCTGAAGTGTCGTAATTAACTGGCACACATAAAGTGAGCAAATTTTCTGCTTGGTGGCAGCCATTCCTCATTTCATCTCAGTTCTAACCCAAAAGGAAAGGTAGTTCCTTATTTTTACTGTCAAAATCCCCCACAACCCTCCAATATTTTACAAGAAGCCTTTGAAAACAAACATTAAACAGCTTCAGAACACAGCTTGGCTTTTAAAGAGCACAAATAGTGCTGAGAGAGCAAGGTGATGATTTTGCATAATATTAACTAAAAAAAAAAGTGTGTATACATATATCTATATGCACACAYATTTAGCCTCTAAAATAGTACTGTTCATTGCAGAATTTCATATCTTTGYATTCAGTAAGTCCTCCAAACTACAGACTAAGAACGAGCAGATGAGATGCATGCCTGTTTCTATTTTAACATAATAGCAGATATCTTCTAGTTGTCTTTTTGATTCCTGTGTCTTTTGTTAATAAATGCCAATATGTAATTTCTCATTTTACTGCTCAAAATGTTTTAACCTTGAAAAAAAATTAAGCAGCATAGTATTAATTTTCTCTATTGTCTCTATTGCTAAAAAACAGCATAGACTTTGGAGAAAACTTAGCTGTYCTAGTTTCTTTACTTTTCTGAACAGATTTTCAGCACTTGCAGTCATCAAGATTTTGTGCTCTTCCAATAATATTTCATACCATTCTGCTTTACTTTTTAAGTGTGTTTCCCATTTGTCCTATTTTTTTTACTCTTTTCATTGTCAAATAAATTTCTCATATRCTTGTCAAATAATTTGACAACTTTCAATACATCTTGTAATAAAATATGAGGTAAGTACTTTTTTCCCTTCACTTCCCAAGTACTTGTGTAATGAAAGCTTGTGGGAGTCATTGAGAATGACAACTTAGAATCCTGATGMTAAATCACAACTTTGCTTCTGCGTAGTATCCAACACTGTCTGGTCTTTTTTTTTAATATACTTTTTATTTTTTCCTCTGTTTTCCCATTTAGCAAAAGTAATTTTTAGGTTTGCTATCAAATCTTCATGTTATCCATTTAGAGTGTTGCAGGCAGAGTATTCAGTATATTATATTGCTATTGTGCAGTATCCACTAAACTATGTCCTTTTCAACTAGTCTACCTGGTGGAAAGCTGCATTTTTGCTTCCTGAAAATTGATATTAGAGCTCAGCTGGGAATTTTCTACAATCTATTTTTACTCAGGACTTTCAGCTATGTCAAATATAAAGCTCTTACTCGGCTGGTAAGCAGCTCAACAAGTATCCTGCAGTGCGTTAGGTGTGCAGAGCATACCTTGTATAGCAAATCTCCCAACAATTGAGTAATAGCAGCAGGAATCAAAGGGCCAAATTCTGCTTTCAGCTATACTGGATTAAATCCAGAGAAAATCCACTGACTCCAGTGAATTTACTTGGGATTTAAGTTAGCATAACACTTTAGTAGAATATATCCCTAACTGCTTAAACTGTAACTCAAACAGCTCAGATTTTGGGCAGTGAAATGACTGTCAGTGGGCTTGCAGATGGAGAAGAAGAGAGCACAATATGAGCCCATGGAATTTTAATTGACTTAATCTCAAAGTGATTAAATTGAGCATTATCACTGTCTTGACCACACTAAAATACCCTGTTTACGTAGAAGGCTGGCTGGCATGTGAAAACAGAGGGAGCTAAAGAAATGCTAAAATCATATGTAGTTGGAAATCTTTTTAAGAGCTAAGTGAGTCTGAAGACAGCTTGGTTTCAGCGGTATCTGAGACCTCATCAGTAAAAGCCTAATGAATAAGGCCTAATTACTCATAAGACTTTTACAGGGATTAGTTGGTCTTTAAACAGGATGTCCAACAGAAAACAATGAGAATTAATTTCTGTATACTTCAGGATTAGAGACAATTAGCTAAAAGACAAGTTATAAGAAACTAAGAAAAGAAAAAAAGGAAAATCTGAGGTTCACCAGTGCTGACATTTATCCTACATCCTTCATATCCAATAAATTGATTATGTAAGTGTCTAAAGATCACTTATATGCCCTTATTGGTATGGAAAAGTGCCTTTACTTAAATTGCACTTGCTGGAATCAATTAAACATGCTCATTTGGATTACAGTAGCACTTACTTTACTTTGCTAAAGGAATCATACCAAAATTATGATTACTAGAGTTTCGTAATGTTGTCAAACAAGCTTATTCTTAATTCATGATAAACACATTAGTGAATCTAGACAATATTTTAAAAAGCAAAACCAGGTAAGTTTGTATTTCTCTTAAATACAAATGACTGTTAGTTAAATATGGTAAAGCATGCATCTAGCATGTGGGCTGGTTGGAGTAGGATTACCTTTATGGTGAAACAGTCTCCAATATAAGGCGAGATAGTTTGGAAATTATGAAAATAAGGGAGAAACGTAGGAACTAATTAAGCTAATTAAAGCTTGGGGTTTTTTTTTTCCAATATTCTTATTGTTATTATACATCAAATATTATCAAAGAGTTCAGAAGACATTTTCAAAACTTAATATCCAGTCAAAAGCTGATATTAAATATTTAATTCTTTTTACATGTTTCTATTCAATAATTGCTTAACTGCGAATGTTTATGAGGTAAAAGGTGTACTKGTTCACAGTGTGTGTCATATCAGTTCCAAGTGTTGTTAGGATATTAGTTTCAAGGTTTAACTCARGACAATGATACTACATGATGTTTAAATGTTCAATTCAATTCAGGAACAATACATCCACTTGAAACAAGTCTTTGCTTTTTGAGCTTTTTTTTTCCTGTGCTTTTCTTCATTCTCTTTAGTTTTATTTATATTCTCTTTTCTTCATTTATCACTCTTTTCTTCTTCCTGTCACTTTACTCTAAATTTTCATCTTATTTGCCGTATGTGCATTTTTCTTTTTCTAACTTTCATGTGTTTCTCCATATTTTGCAATTACCAGCATCAACATCTACCTTACTTTGAACTTCTTTTCATCACATCTGGGTTTTAATGGAACATTAGAATCAGTATCTTCTGCTAACACATTCACTCTTACTCAGATTTATTGGAAAGGGAATGTTTCTTTGTAGTATTTCATTTCAAGAAAATGATGTGTGTGAATGGTTGGATAATTTATGTTGTTGATAATGCATTATAGTAACACATCTTTCCTGCTAATGCACTTGCTACATTAGCAAAAAGCATATAGAGGGGTATAACCAGAACATCTCTGATTACAGTAAAGTTCTTCCTAAAAAACAGGAGAATCTTGAAATATATAGAAGYCAGTGTGCTATGATTTCACAGTTCCTTACATTTTCCACTGTCACTAGTTATAAATAGAGAGAAGACAAACCTGAGACGTGTTATAAAGTAGTCCCAAAGTAGGATCACATTATCTGTGGCTCTTAAGGAAATTTAGAGACTCAGATCACTGTTCAATATCCCATATCCCTAGTAACAACTTCACTGGCAGAAATGAACTGATGCTTTATGAATGACCATTTATTCATAGCCATAATTATTCTAAATCTGTGTAGTATTTAAACATTCTCTCACGATCTACCATAGAAGTACAGGACCAGTTCATATCAATGTGTCTTCTTTTTTTAATGTAAACACTAATTTTTGAATTGTTATGTTTCTCTTCTTAGTACAGATGGTGTGTAAGAAAGACCTGCATTAATTTTAATGGTGATCAGCTTAAATATAAAAATGCATTGAGTACTCACTTTTTAATTGATGTTATCTTATAAATATATGCTATATATTATGTAATTTTATATGTATTAAATATATTTGATGACTTAATAATCAGTAGGTATCTTCAAAAATACCAGGTGAATAAATTGCTGTCTGTTGTCAGCACTATCATCTTCATTCACTGTCAGCATTGTCATGGTTTTTCACTAMTTTTTTAAAAGAAGTCTCAGTCTTTCAGTTGCTTATATTCAATTCAAATTAAACCTTAAATGAAGAACTGATATATGTATAAAACTAATGAATAAAAATCCTGTTTACCAATTAGTTAAATCCAATTAAAGCTTAAGCTGATAATTGTATAAACCTCTGGTATGAAAAAGAAAAAAATGTGCTCAGAGCTGATGTCTACCATACGTGTTGAAAGATTCATTTAYTGGGAACTTATTACTATACCAAGCCATTGAATAAAACACTAGTTTAACTTTSCTAAATCGGTGATACTGAGAAATGGATTAGCAGTTGCCTATGGCTTAGTAATAAAGTGTTTTCTGACAAAAAAACATCCACAAGAACTTGTGTTCAGACATTGGCATCACTTGCAGGTATCATGTTGGTGAATGAGCTATTTCCAGCAAATGCAATTCTATGCTAGTTATTCAGATGACATCTCTCTAGAAATTGTCTGATGTGTTAGCAGAGTACAAAAAAACTGTATTCCCTCASTTGTGATTTGAGCCTTTCTCACTTGTACAATTTGCTTTGACAAAATGAATATTCTCTTTCCTACTGTCACAATGCAGATTCCAGGCAGGTATTAGTTTTTTTATGAAGCAAAATTCATAAGTGATAGTTCAGCGGTGCTCTGAATGACTCTTGAGTTCCTGAATTTTGGACCGGTTTTGGAGGCTTGTCTGATAAACTCTCAAAGGTTTATCATTGTTCTGTTGCTCCACTATGTTAATGAGAGTTATTGCTATTCATCCACAGTAGAGTTCACACAGTCATGGCTTCATTAATGAAGCGGAATGATCTCACTTTATTGGATGCATAATATTAATACTGATGAAGAGAAAACCTGGATGAACGAATATAGGACCCTACAGTGACTGGTGCAGATGCAGATATTTGCTTGTAAAGCCTAAGCCAGGTGAGATGAATCTTGCCAAAGACAAAGCACCTAAATGCTATAGGAGATAGTCTTAAGTTTTGACCAGTTATTCTAGTGTCATCTCTAGCATCCATATCCAATGACCAAATATATTACTACATCAGTAGACATGAGTACTATACTACTATTTGGTCAATTCTGGCTATCAAAATCCACCAGGTCTTCCTCACATTTACAAGGGTATTGTAAATGCAACCAACAGCCAAAAATCTGACTGTTTTACACAGATGCCTTTCCCAAACAAGAACAGAAAATYACTAGAACAGCACTGTAGGGCCACAGAATAATCCTTTTTGATCTGTTGGATTTATTTTTTTTTTAACATGCAATTGAGGAAAGAAATGGTACCTTACTTTCTACAAATTAACAGTGGTTCAGTTCAGAATGGAGGTTCCCAGTGACATAATGAATACATGTATTCCCTTTATGACAAATATTTGGGCAAAGGCAAGATGAAGCACTACACATAATTAAACAAACTGAGTTTATGYACTCTTCCTTTACTGTACAGAAGGGAAGTGACCTTCCCAGCCAAAGGCCTGGACCTTCAAGACAGCTAAAAAGAGCTTGCTGTTAAATTAAGGTACAGTGTCATGGAGGGCAAAGATGCATTTGTGTACCTGCTGTAAAGCCAAATGGTAAGTAGAGGAGTAGAAACCTTCAAAAAAGGGGGAACTGTTTGTATGATAATTAGAGAGATTACTTTTCCATTTTCCTATCTGAATATACTTGATCTAGACAAACAAAAGCACTGCACAATTGATGGGAGCCTAGTACAGAAAGATGATGTTCAACCACATATTATTTTGGTTTGGTTGCTTTTTTAAAAAATGTCTCTGTTTCACATTTTCCCCTTTATCTATGAYATTTCTTTCCTACAGCAGCCATCAAAAGACAGTCTCAGTTCCAGCTAGCTTAATTGGGASAGTAGAAATTTTCAGCAATTCTATATGTCCAGGGATATAACAGCTCTTTTACATTTCCCTGATCTACATTTTTATCTCACACTGGGAAAGAAGTATTAGCAGAGGTTTTCAAAGTAGTGAATAGGAATTAGAAGTTATATTCCTTACTATGCTTTGTGCTTTGGAAAATATCTCYCCTAGTGTGTTTTAGGCTTGATCTTGCTTCCACAGAGATCAGTGAGAGTCTCATATTGATTTTAGGGAGCGTTGGATCAGGTCCCCATTACATTAACTAAATCCTTACTAGACCAATATGTGTACGAACTGACAGCAATCACCTGACGATGAAATGCTAGCTTTAAAAACCACAATGCTGTATTTTCTATGAAAAGAAAAAAAAAAAGAAAATGTGTGCATGTGTAGAGGAGAGATGTGGTCCTGCTGGCAGTTCTAAACCTGTTAAATTAGAGTTTTGATCATTCCACCAGTCAAGTAAAGATACAGAATCACAGTTAGTGTGTTTCTGCACATAATGAGATAAGTAGAAGTTTTTAGTTAGCCATTCAGAGCAGACATTCCTACTGACCTGATGCAGGAAATAGGTTTTAGATGCAATCTCATATTGATTGAACTGCCACGCATTAACTGATGGCCAACCTTTGAAGGATATTGTTTTAAGAAACCTTGCTATGCTGCTTCACAATTCTTTGTCAAACACTTAGATCTGAAATATCATTAAAGACAAAAAAAGTGTGAATTAAAGTAGTATCATAAGCATACTATTTTCTTATTAGGACCACAATGAATAGAACAGTATCAAGATGATAATAGGCTTTGGTTTTGGACTGGGAGGACTTTCACTATGTATTAGGGCAAGGAGACACTTATTGCAGATTGATCTATATCTAATCTGTGCTGTCTGTGGTGAGGGATGGCCAGATGCCAGTTCTTATCTCTGTCTATTCATATTTTACATCTTAAGGATGAAGTGAAGTTTTAAAATGGAGCTAGGACAGCTCAGTATCAAAAGCAAAAGATGATTCTCCACAGAATTTGAAAAGAAAAAATAGAATAAATATATAGTTTGATAGCAAAGTACGATGGCAAAGTATATACATCCAAACTCCTACTGGTAGTAATGAAAATACTTCAGTGGAATTTTTTTATGGATCATGCCTGGAAACTATATATACAAATATATCACAGTCCTTGTTGCTTCTTAGAATGAGAGAAGAAGAAACTCTGTATTTTTTAATAGAACTAGGACTAGATTACAAAGCAGAGATATTAAGTAGTGTTTTCAAGGGCAACTTTTTGGAAGTGGAATATTGCCAGAGGAAGAATTCTTAAGAAAGAAAATACAATCTAATTCTACTATGATTTAATTCAGAGGCTTGCAGAAATTMTCTAAATGAATTTAAATTTCTTAAACACTTTTTATTTATTCAAAGGATTTAATTTCTGAGACATAAAAGACCTGGTCTATGCCAAAATTTAAGTGTAATGACCATGATAGTGGAAGTTATAGAGAATGAAAGCAGAACACAAGCCTTGCTCTTAAATAGAAATAGATCCCTTAAAATAATTTAAAATTGGTCAAATACTAAAAGGAAAACCCACAGCTTGTGAATATAGTGTTTCATAAAAGAATGATTTTTTTTTTGCTCCACCATAATTCTCAGATTAATGTTATTTCCTGCTTTAAAATATTCAGAAAGTACTATGAAAATAGTAGTGATTTCCTCTTAAAACTTATCCTTGAAACAAATTTAAAGAATTGCAGCATAAATTTCCTCCTGTGTAATATCTTATGAAGAGAGAGAAGTAGGAAGTGGATGGTGATCAAGCTAGTAACAGTTCTTCTGACAAATGAAATCTAGTAACCACTGCATTTGAAAAAATGGAGCTGTAAAATAAAAGTGATGCACTCTTTGGAAGAATATATTAAGAAGTTTGGGGCCAACTCCTAACCAAGAGCCATGATCCTACAACCTCTTCAGTGCAGATAGTTATTATGCCTAGATGAAAGGGCTTGAAGGATCAGGGAAAATTTGGGTAATRTGGGTAGAGGCCAGAATGAGCAGAAAATCATGGTATTTTTTTTTGCAAAGTGGTAATATTACAGAACAGCATGTTTTGAACTGAATAAATAGCCTAAAAATGAGGACACATGTAGAAATGTATTAATAACTCATAAGCATGAAGAATGGGTAATTTGGCTCATCCTAGTGTATGCAGTTTCAGTGTGTGGAAGTACTAGTTTGCATTCTGTACTAGTTTGCCATTCAATACTCTGCCAGGAAACCTGAAGTGACTGTGGACCATCCTTCAAGATCATAATAGCTGTATTTGCATGCAAGAGAGGGAAGACAAATTTCTAGCAGTTTCTATCTTATTTCTAGCTTGTTCTTTCTTAAACTTGATGTAAGCATGTGATTTTCTGGATGGCTATCCTGAGTATACAGAGAGCTCTAACTGGGAATTCTGCCTTCTTTGCGTGATGTGGAGCAGTGGTGCATGGGTGAAGCACAGATAGCTGGAGAAGTTTAAGACAGGTGAGCAGACAACTAGTCACTGAGTGTTACTTCACTGGTGCACAGTCTACCCCACATCTTTACATAATGCATTGCAGCAGTGGAGGACAAAAGAGAATAATGTGGCAGCTGTTAGATGTCTTCTGATTTGTGAAGTAATTCAGGTTTGGAATGAAGATGAGCATGTGACTCAGAAGATAAGAGTCTTGTGGAGCTTGTTGCTGTTACTACAAGCCAGTACTCATATTCATTTTCATGGGAAATTTATTAATTATTCATCATTCCATTTAAGTTTCATTCTCTGAAGACAGCTTCCGACAGTTCCATAAAATATACCCATGGACTAAATCTAAAAGCTATCCAGTGCCCTCTGTGGCATGCAAATTCCATAGCCATTTACTTCCTACTATGCAAGCAYAGGAAGTATGACAGCCATCTGGAGTGCTGAATCTCTCAAGAAAAGATGAGCAACGGGAATAAAAAAAAGAAAGAAGGAAACAACTCCCCAACATCCAACAATGTGAAATAAGAATTTTAGTATAAACTTTCCCCCATTAGCTGAAAACAAAGTGACAGCTGAGAGGCATGAAATAGATTAACAGATTCAGAAGACAACCCGTTGGCATTGTCATATTCCTCATCTGCTGTGCAAGTAACACTCGGTATTAACTTCATTTCATAACAGTTAAATGGCATTTGTCACTGTTAGATGTGACAATCATCTGTTCTGCTCCTCTGCCTTTTTGAACTGTGAGTTCATTTACTAGAACATGTCAGTGAATCAATTATTTTATGACTCCGTTTTATATTTCCTTTTTTTATTACATTACAAGCAGTGGGAAAGGAAAAGGAAAGCTGCTCCATAAATCAGTTTGGCTAACGGACAGTTAGAGTGCTACAGAATACCTGCAGTGATAGTATCCTTGAACCAGAGGCAGAAGAGAAATGTGCTGTGAATTAAAAATAAATAAACCAGGATGAAAAGAACTACCCAGAAAGAGCGGAATTTTTTCAGAGATGTAGTACTAAGCAATGCTATATCAGCCCATACAATGCTACAGACAGCCTTAAATTACTGACCCACGTAGTGGACAAAGCCTGCTTTATGTCCTACCCCTTCAGGCTGAATACAATGCACAGAACTTTTTAATGTGACATATTTCCACAAAATGTTATCAAATATTTCTCTCTTTTTTTCCCCTAATGATAAACAAAACAGTAGGATCATTAGAATCTCTATACTTTGTCCTCAACATTTCAGAAACAGCACAATTGTCTAGGGGAAAAATATTTAGTTTCAGGCAAGAGACTCTTAGGGATAACAGAAATAGCCAAGATACTTTTGCTAACCTGTTCTTTTTTGAGTGTTGTGAAAAATGCTGGGGAATGCTAAGTGAGTCACTGTAGCAGGTGTCACGAAGGACCTTGGGAATAGGAAAAAGGTGTTATCTACGTTGTAGAATTCTTAAGGGAAAATCCAACAGATTGCCAATATAAGCATAAGCCATGGCTGAAGGAATCCAATCAGCTTCTTTGCTGCTAAGTTTATAAGCCTGTTTCCACAATTTTGTATGGAGTAGTCTTACATGGGAGTATTGCCTAGGGAGAGCAAAATACCCTCCCATTATAAAGACCGTTGACTTCAAAAGGAAAAGAATGAGGATCATTCTTTCCATTATTTTGAAGATGTAAATTTGAAACAAKCAAGCTGAAGTACTTCAGACTTATACCAGTATAATAAAAGACGATGCCCAAATGAATGCATATAAAATATAGAAAATACCCAACAGAACAAAAGTAATTTTTTTTAGATTAGCTATTGATCTCAACCTTCCTTCTAATAATTTCCATGGAGATGCATATCATAGTTCTGTTGTGCATTTTTTATCAATATATCTATAGATACATTAACAGAATATGTTGTGATGAAGACTTTTAGGTCCCTTGAAAAGGGACAACAGGAAAATAAGGCCAGCTGTTAGATGAAATGGAGATGGTATCTTTGAGAAACAAAAAGATCATTAAACCACCATATTCATGGATCTAAAATATGGGAATTAATAGATAATATTTTAAATTTGAGAAAATGTAACTGTGTGTCTCAGTAGGTTCAGAAGAGTGGTGTATCATTTAACTCTTTTTCTTTAACTCTCTAAATGGTTTCTGAGACTGAATCTACTAGCCACCTGCTCCACTGTGTATTGCTGATCTACAGGAGCTGTGATAAACTGCTATCCTGTGCTATGCACAYATGCTGTCTGTGTTACTGTAACTTCCATCCTTTCTCAAAATACGAACCTGTTTGCTAGTGTGCTAGGATTCTACACAATTCTACCACTAGCTATTCAAAGTAGGAGCGTTGCTCATTAAAGCTTTTTCTTGGAAGTGTGTGCATAAAACCTGAGAAAATGTGTATATGACAGGAACATATGGCTACAACAATAATGCTTTTCAGCAATAGGAAACCAGAACTAAATCTATAACTGTTTTTTTCTTTTTTTYTTTTTTTTTTTTTTTTTTCATCAGGCATTAATGAGGTAAAATGACCACGGAGACTTCATGATTATTACTTCTTCCCTGGGTAAAAGTACTTAAAATGGAGGTCTCCCCGACTTCTGCTTTCTTTTGCATGACAGCTTTAGTCCACCTTGTGTTGTCTCTTCATGATGCTAAACAACACCCAGTTGTCATTCAGTTCTACACACTGATATGGTTCAGCMCTCCCACAGTCTTACTGACCCTCCATTGACTCTCTCCTCTATGTTACACTTCCACTGAGCAGGCCCAAAACTGGACACAACACTCCAGATGTCATCTCATAAATGCTGGATAGAGGCAAGTTATCACTTCCTTCAGCCTACAACAAGTGTCTTACTAATTAATGCAGCCCAACATGCAGCTAGCCTTCATTGTGGCAAAGGCACGCTGATGACTTGTGACTTTGTGATGATGTCCASAACAAAGTGGATAGATAACTGGCTATCATGGCATATGTGAAGCAGGAGTGAGGCATTGTAATTACTGCATGTTGGTTAAGAGAACCAGAGCAGAAGAACCAAAGGAAAAGAAGTTATACATTAGCAATTAATAAGAGATTGAAAATCAGCTCGTTTGGAAGTATCTAGGAGCCTGTAAGCTCAGGCAGAATGACAGCACTTGCAAGGGGAAGGAAATGATGGAAGTCATTTTAATGAGAACCTAYTTAAAAGGCTGAAGGCTGAAGTACTCAACTCTGTTGCTTGAGAACATCAGATAGTACTGATTTCTTCCACAGAATAAAAGTGAGGCAGTAGAGGAAACATGCAGGAGGAACTGCACTGTTAAAAACCTATTCTCAGATTACAGTGCAAAACCAATGACACACCCTGAATGCTTCTTAATTAAATTCATAAAATTCAATTAACTTGTTTTATTCTGGACAGGGGCAATATATTTTTATAAAATAGAAAATCAGCAAAATATCCAAAGCTGTTGAGCTGTTTTTTCACTTGTAATGTAAAAGAGGAGGTTGTTCTAGGATGTTAAAAGTAGCTCTTGGCGGCACTTTGCTGTCAAGACTGGAGACTCAAGAGACTCTCATGATATTGTGTGCAATTGGTGAAATGCTAACTAGCCAATTTTCTAACATACGAAGACCAACATTTGCAGTTATAATTGATAAACTGATGAATAGCACACACTTAATCACGGGCCATTCATCCATGCATTTCTGGGCTGTGTCGTTCAAAATTGATAGTTCAATACCTTTTGTCCTTAAAAGTTTGAGTCAGGGAACAGTAAGGGTGAATAGCTTCCCCAAGAGTTGGGGAGTGAGGGGGACAACAAGGAAGGCAGGGTCAGAGACCTCATGTACAAGGGGCCAGTCAAACAGCACAGGAGCAAGCTGAGCAGAGCAGGCCTAGGGATGGATATCTCAGCCAGCTGAGAGTTCAGGCAAGGCAGGCAGGTCCCCTTCACGGGAGGAGTATACTCAGGATCCTGACAAAATATGCTGCAGAAGAAAATCTCTAGCCACAAAGTTTACAGAAGCTTTTAGAAGATTACTCTGTGTGAAAATGTCTTACAATGTAGAATAAATAAATAAATAAAACGTTGCGTTCTGCGGAAAGATAAAAAGAGAAAAGAAGTTGTTGGAGCTGGTACTCCAGAGGAATGATAGATTAGATTTCAGGTGTGTCACAGAAATCATTATTTTGGCTTGAAGGCATGTGTTAATCTAGGTAATGTTGTGTATGAAACACAAGAGAAAGAGGTTTAAAAATATACTTAGATGTAAGAATTTTATTTCTAAAATATATTTATGTATGTACTGAATGTATTTGGAGGTTGGTGGATTGTGGTCTTAATCCTGTACGGCGCTTAATATCCATGACTTCTGGGGTGAATTGAAACTGTGTGATTCAATATAGTATCCAGCCCTTCAGATTGTACCCACCCCCAACTCATTTATTACCTGTCAAAAAAAGAGTTCTCTTCCTGCTTCCAGTTCAGGAAATAAATCAAGCTCATGAAGAGCAGAACAAAGGCCTTGTTTCTTGTCTCTTTGCAATCTGTTTTATTCAGATCCTTAAAAATGAAACCTAAACATATAATCAAACTGCAARCTGCATTTCACCCAGGTCACTTTGTCGATTCTTCTGTTCTAATTTCAGCCAAACAGAGATATAAATCTCTAAAAACAGTATATGGACACACTGAAGTAAACAAACATAATACTGGTAAAAATGCTCTTGGCTTGCGCTGGCTATCAGGCAATTGACAGGTAAGAACCTGTTCTGTTGTTATACAGGCATATTATGCATAAAAACTAGCAGGACAATTTAAAGAAAACAGATTTAAAACAAGTAATACCATTGCACTTATGTCTTTGACTCACATAATTTTCAGAAATCTATGTACTTTGCAGTCTGCTACAAAGTGATGGGATATTGCTATTGACCAGCTCCCACAGCTGTTGGAACTTGACAAAAAAGTTTGCCAAGAAACTTTGGTAGATGGAGATACAGTAGTCCATGTTGCAAGTAGTCAGTGGGTTGTGAACATTCAAGGATATGGAATTTGCTAGTGCAGCTGTAAAGCAATATGTGGTGAAGGTGTTCACCATTATAGAAATGCATCAAGACCTACATCTAGCCTCATTAGCTGTCTCCAGATCTTTTAAAGAACCTGAATGTCATGAACACAAACAATTTGCATAAGAAATGTACAAGCCATGAATTGGAAACAAGATTAAAAGAAAAAAACAGCTGTGTGTAATTGTCCATCCCCTGTGGAGATTAATATCATGCATTATATGAAAAATCAGATTTGGAAATGAGGTTAACAGAAGAATTAACCAGAAGAGGGAGTGAGCAATACCTCCTACATAGTTCCTTGTACAGAGATATGTTTTTACTGCCTTTCAGAGGCTGTCCTGTCTGGAAAAATCATCCTCAAGAGGGCTGTAGGATTTGTTACCTTCCTACATTTAACACATATACTAACAGCAACAAATTGATTTTTATTTATCTGGCAAAGCAAACGTTGATCTTCCCCTCCTAATATTTAATCCTCCTCAACAAGGTAAATAATGAGAAAGACACTTGCAGATCTGATTAACCTGCAAGTTCAGTTTTAAGCAATGAACAATCAATAGCAGTACTAACTCCATTTAACAACCCTTATCACTTTTTGAGTCTCTGGATGTCAGCATAGGGTTGGTTGTTTATTTTTGTTACGATCATTCAACAGTTGGCTAGGTTTAAAAAAAAAAAAAAAAAAAAAAAGAGTGAAACCAAAAAACAGATTCTACAATCTTGATTAGTCCAAACAAGCATTACATGAGAACTCCTCCTTCCCAACAACCCAAAGGCCTGGTTTTGCTGTCGCTATTACTCTCACAATATAACTTCCCTTTTCAGAAGTATCATTTATCAAACATGGTGTTCTTAACTGTTTCTTAACTCARTCTACTGGTCAGGAGCTACAAACCACTGTCTTTACACACTTGTGGGTTCTTAGTTAAGAAAAAATAAATTGGAAATATATTAATAGTAGCATATTCATGAACTGACTAATGTGAATCTGTTAGCATAGCTTTGCAAACTGTGGTGTTAGAACCAATTCTGACATTCTTTTAAAAATTATTTTTAAAAAAAGAACCTAGGTAAATTGTGATGATAGTTACTATTAAATTTATAAATGGCCACAAAATGTGAATATTTCAAACCACTTTYGTTCTGAAACTGTAATCAGATATCAAGAGCTGGAAATTATGTTCCAAGGACATTTCTGTTATCACYCTATGGAAGTGCTGCTCAGATGATACACCTTAAAGGCCTCCATAAAGACAATTATATTCCTTTGATATAGACGAAGGTTTGGACATATTTTCTCTATGCCTTTTGCTTGTGTTGTGTGAAAATATTGCACCAGCTGTGTAGCTCAGACTCACAGTTAAACTAGTCGGACTATTGGGATGCAGACTGTTAGTATTTACTTGTTTGAGATTTACAGACTTACAGCAGCCTGGGCTGCTGGACATCTGGAAACTAGAGGATTAAGTCCTTGTGAATAAATTTTTGTCATATGGTATATGTCAGATGATACCAAGCCAGAAAACAGGACTATAAACATCAGAAAAAAGTTACCATTAGGCAGAGCAGCTATGCAAAGGTAGTAGGAGCTTGTAAGGACAGCTGCTGTCTTGCTGTCTTCTCTGATGACTCAATTCAAGTATGAGGGATTTGGTGCTATTCACAGTACATTCAAACCTAGTGTTAACTTGTCTTCTAAAACAAAACCATAAATGAATGCTACGTAGACAGGTATTTAAAAAACTGACAAAACAAAATTCTTCCCTATCTCTCCCTGCTACCTCCATGCTATCTCACTGCCAGCAGATGATAGGGCTGAGATTGACACACTGGGGTGATTTTAGGAAGTATTAAAATCTTATATAAGAGYCAGGACATCCACATTTATTTAGCCATAATTAGGAGACCATGCTATGCTTTGACCATACAGGGCAATTTAACTGTGTTATCACGAATCAATATAATCTTATTCTTATAGCATGTACACAAATAGGAGACCAGATACTCCACGACTTGCACGATTCTTTGACATAACATGTGCTGATCATTTTCCTTTTTCTCTTCCAGTTCTCAAACATCTGAACATCTCAAACACCTAGAAGCCTTCTAACTGCAGAACTCTTTAGTCTTAGGTTAGGAAGTGAATTGTAAAGGTGAAGACATCAGGGAAGGAAACATCTGTTTGYCTCCTTCTGGCCTCTTTTGATTTAATCCAGTTCATTTTGAACTGCGTYATATTGCCATTTCCTACCACTTAGAAAACCTCATGCTTTCGTATCTCAAACAATCATCGATTATTTGCAGAGAACTATGTCTGCTGTACTGAGAACACTGAGCCTTTTTCAACAATTCTGAACTTTAAAAGTGACAGGAAAACCTGAGTTTTTGGCTCAGTGAATCCTACACAGGTCTTTAGCACTGTAACAGCTTTCTATGAGAACTGGAAGATGAAGAGAACATAATAGAAGTAACAAAATATAGTGTCCATATTAGGAGCAAGAGGACRTTTTCATAGCTAGGTAGCACTGAAAGAAGAAAAACAACCTCACCTTCACATAATGTCTCTAAGGTTTATGTGATTGTCTGAACTAGTTATCARGCCTTCTCCACAGGTATTTGTTATACAGTAACTATTGCTTAAAARAGCATTTGTCCTTGACCACCAACAGAAAGCCCTGAAGCAATCTATATTGATTTGAATGAAATCCTTTTAAATAATTTATATCAGAATTTTTCTGCTGCTCCAGTAATGAATATGAACAGATTTCAGAAAAAGAGTTTCACTTACTTAGCTTAATATTCAGGGGAACAAMAAAAATGACTTTACATGAGAGACACACCTTCTTCACATTAGTCCCCATAAACTGAAAGTAAATTGTACGGTTAAAATTAGCCTAKCATGGCCTGAGAATTTTGACCATTGTTCAAATGCTCAGAGAAAACAAACTAAAAAATGAATAAAAGTTTCCTCAACAGTTATCCTTTGAAYTGTCTGTACAGCAATAAATTACACCCATCTTGGTGAGGAAACTACAAAGCTTTAGGCCTTCATTCATAAGAAGCCATAGCAGGGCATAGAGGCCTTCATTGTGCATATTACCTGATAGCAGAATTGTTCACCTAGGATGAAGATGCATATATTACATGCAATTGTAACACTATACTTTAGAAAGGGAGGAGATGGCAGAAGTTTGTGAGAAAGGATTTTTTTTTAAGCTTGTAAGAAAGTATTAGAAATCGTAAAAATAATTGAGGTTGGAAGGGACATCTGGAGATCATCCAGTCCAAACCCTCTGCTCAGATAGGGTCACCTAAAGCACATTGCCAAAGACCTAGTGAAGATGGCTTTTGAATATCTCCAAGGATCGAGACTGCACAACCCCTTTGGGCCACCTGTTCCCATGCTTAGTCAACCTTACAACAAAGAAGATTTGCCTCATATTCAGGCAGAACTTCTGGCAAAGCAGTTTGTGTCTGTTGCCTCTCATCCTGGTGCCACTGAAATCAGTCTCACCTCTTTAAACCCTCCATTCTGATACTTCTACACATTGATAAGATCCTCCTCAGCCTTCTCCACTCCAGGCTAAACAGGCCCAGGTCTCTCAGCCTTTCCTCCTGTGCGAGATGTTCTAGTCCCTTCATCATCTTAGTATCCCTTTTCTGGACTTGCTGCAGTAGCTCCATATCTCCGTCATACTGGGTGTCCCAGAACAGGACACAGCACTCCAYGTGTGGCACTGCCAGGCAGAGTAGAAGRCRAGGATYACCTCCCTTGACCTACTGGCAATGCTCCTYCTAATGCAAATCAGGCTATCATTGGCCYTYTTGGCCACAAGGGCACATTTCTCACTACTTGTTGTCCACTAGGACTCGCAGGCTCTATAATGATTAAGAATACAGTAAATATGTGTATTATGTGTGGAAAACTGAGATATTCWTATGTCTCTCCTGCTTGTTTGTCTTTGCTCATGTTTAATGATCCAAATGGCTCTTAACAGCAGTCCACACTGATGCATTGTAGCCTTCTGCCGACAGACAGGATTATACCCCCACAACAGGATTCATACAGGGAGAGCTTGCTAAATCCCTTCAGGCACTAGAACACTGAATATAATAATATAGTGTGACTATATTTCAGCTAAYATCTTGGAAAATGCTGTAGTATTTGAAGCAACAATGAAGTTCATTAACTGAAAACAAAACAAAACATTTCCTGAAAATGCATATGTTTTCTAGTCAAGAAACAGGCAGAATTCAACAGAAACCTACCTGTTTTGATACAAAGATGCCCACAGGGCTGTTTTCAGTCAAGACTTCTAAAACCTCTAACTCTGGATGAGTGATGACTTTCAGACGGACACTTTAGTGCACTGGGAACTCCAGGATTTCCAGGCTCCTTGCCATGAAGTCTAATCAAATCCAGAATTATCAAGTCTTTTGTCATGCATGGWATTGGGAATTGAGAAGCTTTGGGACACACTCAACATAATCTGCTCTGGTGTATTTACACTCAGGCCAGGTCACCTAGAAAGTATATTTTCATGTTTCCAGCATTTTAGTTTTTCTATAATTGAATGAGTGGTTATCTTGGAAATACAGTAAAACAACAAATAAGAAAGTCAACAACCATTTTCATGGTTGCATATTCAAAAAGGAGAAGCAAATCTGTATTAATTTCTAGAAAAGAAAAGCATTTATTGCACCCTGCAAAATTCTTCAGCTCACATGCACTTAAAGAACACTTACCAACAAAGGAACTTACAGCTGTTTTTTCAGCTTCCACCAAACTTCTTTCCCTTTTCCCTTTTAATCAGAAGGATGCTTTGAAACACTTGCACAAGTTAGATCAGGCTCGAGATAATAATTATATCGGTCTGCAGCACCAACTGGATCTTCCTCTGGCTCCTGGGAAGTTGCTAGGCTACTATCTTAAAGAGACAACTCACTTGATTAATTGCAAATACAGATTGCTTTATGAAAAAGTTAATAMATTTATAACAACAAAGTCTAAGTGAAATAGCAGGCTGAATATTATAGCAGTATTCCCTGAATACAGGATTAAGGAACAAAATTACAGCTTTTAAAAGAGGTACATTCTGTACTGGCTCCAATCAACATTTCAGAGGTGAGTTATTAATGTAATACTGATAAATCAGCAATAAGCGAAAATTGCAAAGAATTTTTTTTTTAGACTATAATTTTCAAAATAAATAGTATCTGACTCACTTTGTATTAATTTAACTGGCARAGAACAGCAGTAGAATTGAAGGGTGCCTCTAACCCAAATCTGCCATGGAGGACAGCATATGTCTGGGGGTTTGCACTGGATGTCAGGCTGCTATTACTTGGCTTTTTCATTAAACGCTTATTACTTGAAACTCTTCAAAGGGCTAAGCAGCTTTCATTCCTCAGATCAGGCAGTGATTTTATGAATAAATGCAATATGGTAATATATAATGATAACTACAAATATATTAAAAAAATGTAAGCACCTGGTTACAAGTACCTGGTGGACCTTTTTGGAAATGATTTTAACTTCCATGAAATTTGTTGACAAAAGCTGGGGAACAAAGTCTTTGAAATTTTCTTTGCCTTTTTTTCCCYCATTTTTTTAAGCCCTCTTGTTGTTTTGGTTTTGCTTAGAAATGTAGGAATGCTTAAAAATACCTTTTCCTTTTTTTAAGCTACTTACTTAAAAGGAAAAATCAAACATTTTCAAGCAGATTTACTTTTAAGTCTTTACATGAGCATCTGCTAAACCTACTTCTGATTGTTCTGAAAGCTTCATTAATAACTTATATCTCCTTTTAAAACCCCAAACAGAATTTGGATATGTATGATTTAGAAGCTGTTTGGTTTAGTTTGTGTAAGAAATTTACTTTGCATTAGGGAATGCATTAGCCTTGTTACTGGTAGACCCCAGTTTAGGCTGGAAATGGTAAAAAATGAGCAACCTGCAATGAACTGAAAAAGCAGGTGAGGGAGTAACAGCACAGCACAAAGCTTCAATGGACAAGCTACAGACCTGAAAACATTGAAAGAGCTCTGGAATGAATAAATTTTCTAAAAATCAAACCCAAGGAGCTGGAAAATAGTGAGAAGATASAGAGCTAAAGAAGAGTATAATTCATCAGTAATGTAAAGCTGACTCAAGGCACATTTCTGTGCAACATGTATGTTTTATGTGTTGAGATTAGATGGTAGAGCACCTGCCAGCCCCAGCTCATTAATATTCTGTGTGTGAAAGCCAGGGAAATAACAGATGTAGGTCCTTTTCTAAGGCTGAAAGACAGTGGGGAGGATTCTATGCCCTTCTATGCTTGCTTGTGTTAGATCAGGTATGTGAGGGACACAAATACTTTTACTTTATTCATGAAAYGAAAGAATACTTCAGTGCTTTCCCTGATTCCTACTCAAATGCAAAATTGTGGGAAGTTAGATTGTTCATACTCTAAAAGATCTGGGGAATGCAATATGTCTTMTACTGAATATTTCCTTAGAGTGACATATATTGTCACTGTCCTAAGAGAGATAAGGAATACATCCTGTGCAACAGAACTGCCATTATTCTGTTATCTGACAGGTAGAAAGCTGCCTAGCTGTTGAGAAGGACTCCTCTCTTCTTTCAGATGTCATGGAGGCCTGAAGCTTCTTAGGAGTCTTCTCCTGAGCCTCATAACTGTGAAGAAGTGAGAGAATARGAGCATATAGGATGTACTTTTCTTAGAGCTACAAGGCACAAAGATGTGGCCAGGCCTCAAGAGTCCATAATAAATAGCAAAGGGAAAATTTTGTTGAAGAATTAAGAATAGTTAGTCCATCAATAAGGATATAACAGTTTCTTTAATGCTGTGACCGATSAAGCAGTCTGCACTGCAAAAAAAAATTATAGATGATTATTTTTTAATGTAATTTATTTTATGAAAAAAAGTTAGCATTGGTGGAAAAACAATGACCAGTGTTTGGGTGTTATTAACACATGAGTGTTATTTTTTCTGAGTGAAGGAAGATATTCTTATCAGATATTGTCTTTTCATTTCACACTGGAAAAACAGGCTTTTTTTTTAATGAGACAGTAGAATCCATCTTTTGCAATTCATTTATTAAAAGACTCAGAAAACTTACAAGGTCATGAGCACTAGCTTTCTGCATATGCAAAAAAGGTATTTGAATGAATGCTATTATAGGATCAACCTGTTGCATAGTTATCAGACACAGACATTTTTACTTCCAGTTTGAATAGTCAGCTGTGCAAGATATAGCCTTCAGGGTGATAAGGATAAATATTTTTTTTTCCTGTAATTTAAATTCTATTAATTCTATTAAATTATTTAAAAGTTCTTATTTAAAGATTTTTTAAAAGAATTTGCAGTCTGCTTTTTTAGTGATTTCTCTATGGAAACTTTTGAGACTGAGAACTGAGTTCTGGATTAAGCCTGGAAATCATTTACTGAACTCTCAGCCTCAGCCTTATTAATGCTTTGAAAGTGAGATGGGAAATTTGGAGGATTCCTTTAACAGATCTCTGTTACCAACTCTACTAATAATTAAGGAAAAGACACAGAGGAAAAAGTAATTTATAACCCAGCTTTCTGTCTTTTCCCAGATTTGTTGGAATTCTTGGGTCAATGGTTCACTATCATCTTTGCCCAATATTACAAGCTGTAATGAAAATATGAATTACTTGTTCAGTCAGTGTGTRCTGTGGGACAAGGACAGACACTAATAAAAATCCTAATTTTAAATATTTTTTTTTTCATTCTATTTGTACGAACAGTAAAGGACCAAAAGAAGCTAGACAAATGGTAAAAAAATATTTGTGGGGGATTTCTCCAAAAATAAACTAGACAAGTCTATACTCTTCTTTCATACAAGATGCATAAAAATGTGACTTGGAGGAACCTCATCTATCTTCCAAGCTGTCCCTGCTTTGAGAGGAAGAGCTGGCCCAGTTGACGTCTGGAGGTCCCTTCCAACCAAAACTGTTTCGTTCTGTGATTTTATGTGATTTGAGGAGGTTAGAAGTACAGACTTAGATCCATTAGGCAAAATGAATTTTATTCCTTTGTTTTCCACTGGTGTAGTATCTTCTCTAGAAATATTTTTGTATTAGAGATGGTCTAATATTTTTTGTGCATGAAAAAGTCTCATATGCATGTTTTACACACAGTTACATGCACATATATTACAACATGGCTTTATGTCCTAATTCAAATGGGGAGAAAAAAAAAATCTGTAGATTTTTGTCTGGTATGATTTTGAAATCAAACATTTTGAGATTTCATTTTCTGAAAAGTAAAAATAGTTGGGGGGCATCACATTTTATAATTGAAGCATAAGGAAATGTAAAAGAAAAGTGTTTCAAGAACCCCTCAAGTAATTAATCCTGCAGTGAATGGTTAAAAGCAAGGCAGATCAAAGGATGAAATAGTGGTTTCCTAATCATCTCCACTCTGTAGAGATGTGCAGACAAACAATGCTTCTGTCACATGGTGGCATAGCACAGGCATGGATCACTTTGTTCTTTTTCCATCTTTGTTTACTGTGGAGCAGTTATTGTAGCAACATTAAACAAGCCTTAGAAAAAGATCAAAGTCTACCTATAAAAAAAAAATGCTCAAATATCCATGATATGTTAAGAAATGCAGGTCACCCATCCCTGTCCATTGAAAAAGCACTGACGGTTTCTAGCTTTCAGAGTTACATCTCTAACAACTGTTAAACTGTAAAGTACTTTATCCTCAGGTAACATAAATCAGTGTAACACCACCAAAGTCAAGTTTCAATGTAAATGAAAGAGGCTAGCAGTTTTGTTGAATATTTGAGATGCTTTGCCAATATCTTACTCTTTTTTTGCATACTACTCGTCACACAGAAGAAAGCCACAGTAAAAATTGTAGCTTACCAGATTACTTGGTTCTGTCTGATCCTCAAATGARTACCTGTTAGTGTCTTTCTGATCAGATGCTTATATTCTTTGCACACTTCTGCTACTTTTTTATCCTGTTCAAGCAGTCAGAATTTCTTGCAAAAGCTTTTGCAGTCACTGTGGAAAAGCCAATGTAAGTGAGAGAATTAAGTATCTCCACCAAATAAATGTAAAAWCTTCTTATTGTGTTGAATAAAATGAACGCTTACTGTGCTGCTTCAGTGCTGTTAATAAGCCATATCAAGTCAATTTTCTCTGTCCATTCACTACTCTCAAGGTATCAAACCTGCAGCTTCATGCTGGCTTCACTGCTACCCTGAAAAGCTGAAAGCTGCTACAATAAAGAAAAAGTGCTTCCACGCTCTGCCCAGTTGCAGTGAGTACTTATTTGTGAGTATCTCTAAAATCAAGGAAGATAACCTCAACTCTCATTAAATAAACAAAATGAAAACAGTAATTTGACATTGACTATTCCTTTGTATTACTTTTATTTATCTCTCTTTAAAACCTACAAAGGAAAAAAAGGCCCTTCCTTCTTTAACACTGCCCAAGAAATTGGAAAATATGTATTATATCCAAAAGACAAATAGCCAAAACTGAGATCTGTGATACAAATAGTAGGATATGATCTTTTACCAGGCATAAATTATCTCCAGTGTAATTACACTATAATTAGAATATGATTCTATTTGTTATACTATCTCATGCAACTTGAGCCTAATCTTACATATGAATTGTTACAAGCATTCTCATAGCTGCTGTATTGTCACAACATATTTTTCAAGATTCCTGTTACATAAAATATATACTTGCTGCAATTTAGTTGAAATTATTCTCTTTCATTCCTCCAAAAACTAGTCTCTAAAAAATATTTTGGCATTACCATTCTTTACACACATAGATTTCTATAATTGCATTATAATGAAAATATCTTTATTTTAATGTTTATATTCACGTGATCTTTTCAGGCATTTYGTAATAGCTTACTATCAAGTCTAGGCAGAACATGGAAGAAGCCATTAGCTTTTGCTCTGAGGAGAAGGGAACATGATAAGGTCATTCCATGTGTCTTACACTTCAAAATGAATCTTTCTTGTCCAACAACTCAGCATTAAATAGCAGGACAAGAAACAACAACAATTGCAATAACAAGAAGTATGTGGACTCCATCTCATTAATTCATTATTAATTCACCTTAATTACTTAAGGTCTCAATGGTGAATCTTGGCTTTGTTTCATATTATGGCTTTATAATGTCACTCACATTGCATTGCCAATGCAGGTGAAATCTGCAGAGAAAAAACAACGGCTTCTATTTATGATGGGCAATAACGATAACAAAATATGCGGTCTTTACTCTTTTACCTCATGGCTTCCTTCAGCTTCTTGCCACATGCTAAAGTTCAATCTCTGATAAGCCTTTGAGCAGTCAGTCTGTCTCATAGCTTTGCTCTTATTTTTTCATTAGTATAAATGGCTATTTGATGGAAATTGTTTTATAGCTTGCCTGACCATTTGACTGCAAGGCATAGCTGCTTCCCGTATCTTCTATTAGAGGGATGGTGGACACAGCAGGGAAGTGAGGCCAATTAAGTGGCCACTACCACTGACAYCAACCTTTTAAAAAGTGTGAACATCATGTCTTAGAACATACTTGGGACTAAATCACTATCTCATGGCTGAAAAAGTATAAATGAATCTCTATTTTTTTAACTTCTTTGCCTCTGTGTAAGGATGAAGCCAGAGCTTGTTTTGAAGGAAATAGTCATCTGCCTGTGAGTCAGTCACCCCTTTATATCAAAAGTACAGTAAAGAAAGCTCATAATTTGACTTCCACCATTAAAAAATGTCCTATTTATCATAGTCTCCTTCCCAGAAACCTAATAAGGCTTTATATTGACATGAATTTCCAAAATATGTGGGGTTTGGGGATAAAATACTATAWTTTTGAATATGTTTTGGATATCCAGTATGCAGTATCCAGTATATTTTCTCTATTAATTCATTTTATCAATAGTCCTGCTTTAGGAACAATATGTGCATTTTTCTTGCTCTATCATTCTCATATGACACTTGTTTTGCAGAAAAAGCAATGTAAGCTAGTATTCCTATCTATGTATTACCCCAGATGGAGCTGTGCGTTGCCGTCTTCCATTTGTATTAATTGGTTAACTGATTTTATGCAGGGGGACTCAGCACCCTCTCTGGCAAGTTATCCCATTGGTATCTCACTGTTCCTATGGCCGATAAATTTATGTTGATCCATAAGRATTTAGTATGAAATGTTGGAAGGAAAGCTATTACTTGTAGTCTAGTGCTTCACAAAACCATCAAATGCTACAGAAGAACAAACTGCAGTAGAATGAGTCTGTTCTCCTATGGTTTGTGTCTGTGATAGGTTTCCCTGCAAAAATCCATGTTAACACAGTAGCCTTTGATGCTGTTTTTATAAATATCCCCATTTGCCACGTTTTGGTTTGCATTGCAGTCTATGTGAACTTCWTTACTTTTGGTGAAACAGAACCCAAAACGTGATGCAGGACTGCATCCAATTTCCTCAGCTTCTAATAGATGTTCAGGTCACGGGATCAAATTAGAGCTAGTACAAAATCTTGCACCAGTTTTTGGCTCCTATTGAACTATACCACCTACTAACATTGATGTAACWTTTGATGCTTAAGAGGATACAGCTCTTCATTGTGTGTCTACTTATCTATTTCTATAGAAYTGATTGTTAAATCTCCATTTTTTTAATCTTTTCATCAACTTTGGTTGAAGCTGATCAATRAATTCAGAAGATATTAGGAATGGCAGGCAAATAATGTGACCCCTTCCTGGTGACACTCTCTCTTCCTTTGCTTAGGAAACCAGATTGGATACCAGGACTGCAATTCTAATAAGCACTACACTAAGAACTGTGACAAAATCAGCAGGGGGATAAACTTAAACCAGGAGTGAGGAAATGAACTGAAGAAAATAAGACTCAAATTTAAATTGAAAACTCCTTCCTTAAGACATGATCAGAGACTTTGTATTCGTCTAAGTCTGTGTTGAATACAAACATTGAAGAATAGTGGCTTCCTGAGGGGAAAAAACAAAGGATTCAGTTTCTGTGGATCATTATCAGATCAGAATGGCTTTGAAAAGCTACAAAGCTATTTTTTACCTCTTTTATTTTGTGCTGTTTTGGATGGTAAAGCTYAAACCATGTCTTCTCCATCCTCAGCACTTTCTTTACAATATTAATTGAAAATCTCATGAAGTCTTGTACAAAATGTACAAGGACTTTTTGTGTTTTACATTTTTCTTGGGGGACAAGGAAGAAAGCAAGCTATGTTCCTAAAGAGCTTTAGTCTAGTATGTCCAGACTACCATCACATACTTTCTATGTCAGATGTTTTAGTTCCAAAGATTTTTCCCTGTATCTTCTCCAACTCCAATTGCTCCACAACCAGATTAGAAAACAATATTGGTGAAGAAAATAACTAATTATTAGGTAGGAATATTACATATCTCTTAAGCTGTTTTCTTAACTCTGTGAATCGAATGTTCATGCAGAAAATGTCAAATTCAGAATTAATACGCTATGAAATAAAAAGTGAAATAGAGGAAAATAATGTTCAATATATTTTCCTGGTGAAGCTATGGTGTTGAGCTATTTCCTCAGAAATTCATGTATTTTTGAAGGGATCCATAATAACCTTTTGCTTCTGTTTGTTTCAAACACATCATGATACAGGTGAACACTGATGGAGTACTTCTGTGAGTGCTGTCTTCTCAGCATGTATTTTACATGTCTATTTTACAAAAAGTGTATTGTATGGGTCAATATATTCATGCCTCCAGCCAGGCTCCAGCCTCTCAGAAAGATTTTTATCTCCTTTCATCTGTTATGCCCACTTRTATATTCCTTATATCGTAGGAAATGACAATATGCATGTGGCAACTAAACTGAGCCTTGCTGGCTGTGTTAGGGTGAAATGAATTGCAATATAGCCTTTGCTGAATGTATTGACTGGATCTCCTTCACCACGGAGTGAAGCCTATTGGTTTACAGGTATAAACATATTTCTATAAAGCTACATTTAGATATCTTAATTTGTAGGCTTATCCAACTCATTGTATTTTGGCAAAGACACAAATCTGAAACACTGACTTATTTTAGTTGGTGCTGGTAATGGATGTTTTCACTAGTTCAAAAGAAAGCCTAATACTCYATCTAGGACCAGAATCAGATTCACTTCAGCCTCTTTTCACTTCTTTACTTCTACTTACATGCAGAATATATGGGCCACTGTATCTCAAATAACATGCCATTTTGTTAGGAAAAACAGCTATTAAATCAATAAGGAAGAGATTCCCTCATGACATGACCCGGCAGTAAGAGTGTTCCTGGTTGGCTGAAACACTCTATAGGAGGCATCTTAGAATAACTCACAGAAGATGGTCTTTTTAGCAGCTTTTTAGTGTGGAAGGCCTTCACAAAGGCTTGAGCCTTTGCTGTCTATATTTTTCATGGCTTAATAGTATGTAAAATCTGAYGTATAACTTTCCCATTTACTAGATAGCAATGCGGGTACCCAAATGACTGCTATTTTTAAGTATTATTGCTATTGCAAGGAAAAYGGAATAATATTCTTTATGCAATCAAAGCTTTAAAGCAATTTTGCATGGATTTTTGCAATCACCATAAGCGCACACACACTCACAAAATGTCTTTTACCTTAGGGTAATAATTGTAACTGCCATATATTGTCCAGGTAGCACTGCACCACCTGCACCATTATTTGCACAGCAGGAATTGGTGTTTTTGCCACTGTGCTGCTTCACAGCAGGTTTAGAAGATGTGATACTACAAGTGCTGGTGCCATGACTTGAGTATTTTCTTAACGCAGAGGAACTGTTTTCATGTGAAACAGTGATACAGCATGTCCAGCTTATGCAGGCCCTACAAAAAAGAGGAATCATGTGAGTCAGTATTGTGAAAGCAGTATTTACTTCCTTCTACAGAGAAGCCAAATTTTAGCCAAATTTTATTTTAACAACAAAAAAGAATGTACTAAGAATGCACCCAAGAAGAGGTGAAAAAATACTGCCAGGAGTGGGAGATGGAGATCTAATTGGGCTTGTTATATAAATTTTCTAAGACGTAAATTGGGTAAACAGAAAACATATTTCAGTGGAAACATATTTCAGTGGAAACATGCTTACTGAGTGAAGAGGTAACTGCAGGGAAAGGATTCAAAGGGAGAAAAAAGAGCAACCCACACTGCTATCAATGTAAACTACACACCATATAAATGGTGTAACTCCAACTGAGAGTGTGACAAGGTCTTACCTTTCTCAGCCTTGCCAGGCCCAGGCTATCAGTGTTATGGATTCTTGCCAGGTCTTAGCAAGTGCTTTATAAAAATTCTCGCTTATATTTCAGAAGCTAATAAATTAGGATTTCAGTATTATTCCTCATTCAAATGCACCACTAGCTATTTTGAGTCCATTGTAATTTGTATCCCATGCACTAAACATTACAGCAGCAGGGTCTGAAATTAGCACCATTAGGAGGCTCGCCTTGATATCTGTGTGATAAGAAGCAGCCTTTCATCAGGGGTGAAAAAGTGTATTATTTAGTAAACTAAGTGKTTTTTTATTGCTGCTTTTTAAAGGCATACAACTGCTGTTAAGCAGCTCAGACTGGTAGGCACTAACTATTTTCAAACTTAGAAAACATTCTTTTCTCTATAATTTCATTATTTCAGAAACTGGTTTTTTTTTTTTTTTTTTTGTTTTATTTTTATATTCTTTGGCTCCTGTCTCAGTCTTTCTATATAGTTACTTTTGAGTACTGTAAATGACCAGGGAAAAGTGTTCTCCCAGGGCAAACACAAAATTTCCTGACTTTTCTACCTAGTGCAGAGGTCTTGCTGGGAGATCAGAGGCAGGAAGCAGCTTGTCATTTTGCTAACAGGTACAAGAACAYGGGTCTTTGTTGCAGTCTACCGGAAGCCATCAGAGATCTGTAATAAGTTAGGAGCACCAGCATGTGGCTCAATACTAGGCTGTCAATAAGGGCTAGTTTTGTTCAGAAATGGGCTGGAGCAAAGCACTGGCACCTGTCTGGAACGTATGCATATTTCACACATATATCTGAGCCCACATGGATCTGTTTTYCACATCATGTTTCATGTAATTCAATCCAAATTAGCACAATAGAAGTGTTTTTGATGATCCCTTCCCTCCCCTTACCTGACCCACACCATCAGAGACAGTTAAGTATAAAAATCCATTTCTATTTTTCTCTCATTGTGCATTGGCTTTGCTTTCTGTGCATCAGAAAGGAGACAGCAGGGACCTGGCCTCCAGTTCCTAAAATTCTGGGGGCATTATCACTTCAAAATTGCCTTTCATTAAGAGAYGGGTATTTCTTGTTACATTTTCTTGAACTCATTCAGGAATCATATTCTCGCAAGAGCTGTAGGAGAATACTACAAAAAGCAAATAATTTTTTAATAAATTTGATCAAATTTCATAGTAATTACTACAGAAACCGATGAATTTTCTATAGAATCCTATTATTTTTCTCTTTAAGTCATTCTATTTGACTTTTTTCTTCTTCAGGGTAAAATCCTCTGAAAATATTACCCCTCCACAGTGGGCCTTTTTCTGGAAATTGTTATGCAAATCCAAATCCTGTAGCCTTTGGAGGGAATCTGTCACAAAAGTGAGACAGGCACAGCTACCTCCAGTGAGGCAATTCTTTTGATTAAGGTTCTCTGCTTTAAAACAGAGTTTAATCAAGGATAGCAAAACCAGAGGAAACCTGCTTTCCAGGTGTGCCTTCTTGTGCAGATGGTGTGCTGCCAAAGAGAATCAAAAGAGACTTAATTACAAGAATGATCAGCAGAGTCAGGCAGGATGAGAAATTACGCGCTCTGATGGAAGCTGTTCATTACAAAACAACAGTGCTGCTTGGCACGTGGGTAAGAATGAAGCTGCTCCTGACAGATGACACAGGCCTTTTGAAGTCTGTCGAGACCGAATAATCCATGCTATAATGTTTGAAGCACTTAGAGGAGGTGACAATCACTTTTGCTGTTCTCCTTGCTTTGCCCAAGTCGAAAGCAGGAGGAGAACCCACGCTGGTCCTTGGCTGGGAGGGAATTGTCCTTCTTAGGTACTCCCTGTTGGCCTTTGAGATGCCCCAGCTTTGGCTACGCTTTTGTCAGCAGCAAAAGGCAGCATTAGTGCCTGATTTTGCAGAGAGATGTRGTGCTGCTTCTGCGGAGGGAAGGCTCTGTTAGGACTGGAACCCTGCTGTGACAGCTGCTGATTCAACAAGCGTGTGCATGTGGTCTCTGAAAGCTGGCAGTTCCAGCAACCTTTTGAAATTCTTTTTAGGRTAGCTGGAGACATACAACAATGTACCTGTAGCAGAAAGTGATGAATGATTAAATTTCAGGCAAAAACTAAGACAGTACTACCCTATAATGTTTACAGATTATAGAGTGGAATAKAAGATAACTTTCTTCCTCATCAGTGTATCATTTACCTTTGATATTCATTCCAAGTTGCCTTTAGCAAAGGTGACAGTTAAATTGTAATTTTGCAGCTCACAATTTGTGGCTGTACCCACAAAGAATCCCAGTGGGACTCCATCCAAGTACRGCATCTGGCCACAGGGAGCTGCATGCAGAGTAGTGTCACTTATACATACTGTAGGAAAAGGACTGTTTTTCTMCCTGTCTTGTCTACTGCTGGACATGTAATCAGCGTTCCATAAACAATGCATTTGTCAAGGTAATTTTGATGAAGCAAATCCTAAACCTTGTTAACTGAAATGGGATCACATCTCTTCCTCTGCTGCTTTGGGACTGGCACAGCGCCCTGCGCTGGCATTTCAGTTGCATGCCTAGTTTGGTGACGAAAGAACAAATCTGCAATCAGCTCTCCAGGAAATAATAATGCCAGTTTCTCCTTGGATAGCAATTTATTCCTATTTTTCCAGAGGGTTCTACAGACACTAGTAAATTAATTTTAGCAGTACCACAGAGTGCATAGGGGCCTAGTACTTCATAGYCAGGGGATAGGCTGTCATTGACTTCAATGAGCTTTGCATTTGGCCTAGGTAAATACAGACTAGGAGAGAAAACAAACCCCTCCAGCAAGCAAGTGGAAAACCTGAGATTAAAACATAAGTAATTCTAATTAATAGCATCCTACTCACCTCACCAGCCTTCTACAAGCATTCTACAGCAGAAAGTGGAAGGAAAAGGAATAAAATGTCCCAAAAATCTCAGAGGAAAGTGAACAAGCAAGAGGAGAGAGATGGTAGAAAAAGGCATCAGGCAAAATTAGGGAGAAAGAGAAGAGAAAGGGCTCCTCTCCTCTCTGTTTTGTCTTCTCCCCTGTTCTGCCTTTTTCTCTGGACTTTCCAATAAGCTTTATTTTTTTTTTTTCCCTAGTGCTTCCAGTACAGATTCTGTACCAGTCACTGCCCTTTGGCTGCCTGCCTGTTGATAACTGACAAGGAGACACAGCTTCTGGCAGTACTGAGTCACTAAGAGGAGTGGACTAGTAGGACACTTTTAGTGTCCTAGAGATCTCAAGTGCTTTAGAAACATTAATTCAGTCTAGCAATAGCATTGTGAGAAGGGTAAGAATTATTAGACATACTTTACTTATGGAAAAATACAGTGACTAAGGCCATCTTTCTCTAAAGTATCAGTTGGCTGCAGATTCCTGTACGAAAAACATGAAATCAAGAAATGCAATGTTAGAATCCACTTGCAGAACTAAACTTATGATACATGACCTTGGAACAGTTGTTGTCAGAAACAGAGCATTCAGGACTGTGAGTGCTCAGGCCTACTTCCACCAAAAGTAGTGACAGTGAATGAAATTAAACCCATCGGGGTAAATTCAGTATTGGTATTAGACAAGTAAGTTGGAAGGCATCAAGCAAAATTAGGAAGGTCTCAGGACACCACTGCTTTAATCTAGTCTCACTCTGGATATTTAGGAAGCCAGACATATAATCTCTCTCTCGGTAGGAAATCTAAATGCACRCAATCTTTTCTTTCTGCTGCTGTCTGCCTATTTTTGCCCAAAGACATAATAACTATTTTAGGTAACTTCAAACTGTGACAAGGCCTACATTATGTAAATGAAATGAAGACATTTAAGAATGAATTAAGAGAAGAGACAACTTTGGGAAAAAATGGTGAAATAATTTTTCAAGAATTTGAGACTTTTTTTTACAATTTTGACTCAAGCTTATAGTTTTTACTTTGGTGCCTTCTCTGAACTTGTTTCCTTTATTATATGTGTCTAAATACTTAGCTGGTTGGACATTTGAACAGATAAATCCCATGATGTTTTGTACGTGTGTCCCAGCAAGGTTTGTTGGGACAATAAAAAAAAAAAAAAGATAAAAGCACAGATTCTTAGATCATATGTTACAGATGAAACATACATTTCAGGTAATATATTTCTGTGAGAACTCAAGCTTATGGCTGGGATATAATACTAGTTTTTCATCTTTCATATTGCCTACAGTGGATATTACATAATAAAAAAATAATAATAAAAAGGCATGCCTAGGATTATTAACCTCTGCATACAGGACCTGAGGCAAAGTTTCACTGTCCAATCTATTTCAAAGAAATGGGGACCATTTAAAGAGCAGGCAATTGTGAACATTCCTTTTAGAGTAACAAGAATGGCCAACTTCACCAGGCTACAGTTAGTATAGATCTTTAAGGGAAGAGTAGTCATGATCCTCTGTGTAGGTAGGTATCTTGTAGAGCTGGAGAAGGAGCCAGTAGTTAGAGCAGACAATACAGGACCTAGGATGATCCACTCGGTAAAACCTCTGGCTATAGAGTGTAAGGCACTGTGGTCAGATCTCTGCAGCCACAGTTGTTCTTGACAAGTTGCTCTTTGTCTACCAGTTATTCTTATGTTCTAAAATTTATCTGCCACAGGCCTGTTGGCTACAAAAAGATTCTTAGTTTTTCATTGCGTCTCTCTGTATCTTAATTATGTGTCTGAAAAAAAGATGATGAGAACCATCCTTTTTAACTACTTACCTCCCTATTTGAATGAGAAATTAGTTTCCTACCTGCAGCAGCAAATTATTTCTTTAGATCTTTTCCTAAACCTATGGTGAAATTTAACAATTCTAGCTAGGATGGATGAAGGACTGTAGTGCTGCCCAGTGGTAAACATCAGAATAGAAAGCTTCTGAATCTCAGATTTACTCTTCTCAGGGAGTAAAGATAACAGTTGAAGTTAGAACACTAAGAAACACTAAGAATATTACTGAAAATCATATATTACTTAGGAACATACTTTGTTGTCATTATGAACCAGAAAATGCCTTGCTGAAATGGGAATACCAAACAGATTTGTACTGGTGTACAAGATTGATATCATACATATGATTTTGAGTATGGATAAATAGTAACATAATTATAAGCTAAATGGAAAAATCAGAATTAATAGATAAATTTGCAACAACTAACACATTGCACAAATGTTTTTAGAAGAGTTTTATTCTTATTTTGTTAATATATGATTTTTACAAATTAGTCTGGAGAGTAATACTCTGTATCAACCTACCAAATTTCAGCTTTTAAAGTTCAGCTGCTTTTTGAATACATAACACATCTAACTTCTTTATACTTTTTTTTTTCCCCAATCCTTGCATAGGTAAAGGAAATGAGCTGATTTTGCATACATTTATCAAAAAGGAAATTAAAAATATTCACCTTTGGGCTGAGACCCAGCATGGAAAATTTGAGTCAAAACCGAGAGCTTTCCAGATAGTTATATGTATGAGAAAACAGGCAATTTTAATAAGAATATTAAAATAATTTACTGATATAGCACATTGATTGTGCAGTTGAAACTTCTGTRTTACCTTACAGTCTGATGGAACAGACTCAATTTGCAACACATTTAATGTTCATAACACGGGTTCTAGTTGAGAAAGAAATAACTGTCCTCCTGCCTCTGCCCAGGAATATTAAACACACTGGGCATTTGCCCTGTTTGCCCAATCACAGCTATTAAATATGAACATGAAGCAGAGAAATAAATCCCAGGGAGACAAGGGGTGCTGCCTCACTTGGTAATGTACCTCAGAAATATGTCCTTTGGAATGATAATAAAATGCTCCCCTTACAGTGACTTCAGTAATAGTTGGGACATGAGTTTTCCCTTGTAGATGTGAGGGTCCAACATAAGCACATCACATTCTATACTTACCTACTATCTTACCTAAAATTAGGATTGCTTTACAGACCTGTGTTCTTACACATGTTTCATGTCATTTAATGATCAGATATCACGTTTAAAAAGTCTTTGGTCTGAAAGTGCGAAGTGCGAGAAATTGGATGCCTGTTGCTAAAAGAAAGTTAAAAAAGACTTTTTAGAAAATATATTCTAATTCTTTATTCTCCTATGTTTCATCCAAATACATCCAACTCTTGAGAATATTGTAAACAACCCCAGGCAGGACACAAGACTTTTCTGGAGGTTTATAATGGAAAAAGGAACTGTTCATAAACAGAGATGATGTAAACATTGATGCATCCAGATTTAACAGCCAGTCCCAATGCCTCTAAAATTTTTTTGGGGTAAAGAAACAAACCTGTGTATGAAGTAAGAAGTTTTAATTAAAGCCTTTATAGCCTAACCAAACATTTATTATTAGTCTACTTGCAATTATACTAGCACCTACAATCTAAACTATCCTGCTACAGTTTATTAATGAAGTTATACAGGTAAAACTGATATACACACACTTTTAATACCTACCCATTTCACTGATCCTATGCTTCCTCTGCCCCTCAAGAAGAAGACAGGAAGATTTTCTGGTAATTTGTCAGTACCCAAAGTTTTTCACCAGAAATATTATGTTAATCACRGAGGTTTCTTATTCCTCTTTGCTAGAACACTAGTGATGATGATGATGCAGATTTCTTCCTACTGACTCAGGTCTGTCTGGATCTATATTTGTAGGTTTTCTATAGGTTTTATATTTTCTAACATGCACTATTTTTCTTCAGTGCTCTGCAAATATCTGCAATCTACATTATATCCAAATTTACTATATGTGATATGTGTGGCTTATGTTGGATGCATGTTTGGTTTTTTCGCTATCCCTTTATTTTACCTGATTCCAAAGGTTATCTTCCTTTAGTGACCAGCAATTGACCATTGCTTTATTTACTTGCTGCTCTGGGGTTTGTGGTATTGTCATGTTCTCATTCTTTAAAGGCTTCTGCTATCATTTTAGCCTTATACTTGTAGGGAATTCTGTTACAATTCTGTTTCTCTTTGAAAGACTCCAATATGTAGTTTTTCTACAGTTTTCTATATGGAAAATATTCTCTTAGCAGAATCTGGTCATTCATGCACATGTTCCAAGATCATTAATTGCTCACTCTGGAAAGACAATGGATTAGAAGACACATACGTACAGACTCATAAGGACATGTTGCTGTGGTACTCAGTTTCTAATAATTACAGTATTACTAGTGCATTATGAAAAATAAAACAATGTCCCATCTGCAAAACTGCAGTTATGAACCTACAGAATACAAGTAATGGTGTTAGAGTACCAAGCAAATTGAGTCTGAACATTTTATTAGTAACACTGAATATTTTGTTTGTCATAAGTTTAGCTTTCTGAGGATATGCCCTCCTCTCACACCTAAAAATATAGCCTGAGTGGATTATGAGTACTTCAGTTATTTGGTTTTGTGGAGGCAGTGACAGTAGCAAACAGCTCCTTTTAAAATTGTCGTGTATTATTCACACCTTGCCTTAGGAAAGAAAGATGCTTTCCCAACAAATTAAAATGACATATATTTGCCCTAAAGTACTTAAAATCAGAATTTACAGCTCTGGCCAGATTACTGGGTGTCTGAAAAGCCAGGACAAATGGCCCCTTCACATGACTCATCAGTTCAATGGGACATGTTTTCCAGATGCCTGACATCTTTTGAGCATGAACTACACACATTGTCTCTAACACAAATCTGATGCTTTGGAAGAAATATGGGAAGTGAACTACAGTCAGAAGAATAGGAATACTCTGCGAGCAGCATGTTAATGTTGATGCAGCGCTTAGTAAATATATTTTAGCAGGTAGTGCTGAGTGTTGGCTTGATAAATAAGTACTTGAGGAGTGTTTAAAATATGCATCACATTAACTGCAATTATTTTTCCTAGCAAAGTTAAGCAAAAGGATTTGGCATCATTGGGTAGCTATTTCTCATTCTTTCCATTTCCTTTCCAGTTTAAATATGGTTACAATATAATTTTTGAAACTTTTTGAAGAATAAAATAGACTCACTACCCTACTTTTGCTCTACACAGTGTCCATAAAGCTCAGCGTAAATCTAGGTGTATGCAACTTCTCCACTGTAGCAGTAATTCCTTTGCCAAAGGGTACCTTTATCACGTACAATCCTTAAAAACAACAGCAAAAAATGTTTAGATCAATAAGACTATCTTGCTTTTTTTTTTAACTCACTGGCCTTCTGTCAAGTCTTCTGACTTGCAGACACCTTCTTTATAAATTATTGTATATAATTCATTCAGTCCCTTTGGAAAGAATGATACTTTATAGACAAACTGACTTATGTGCACCCTATGATGCTTACAGGTTTTATAAGGCATAAAACTACAAGAAATTGTAATCAAAGGTTGATGATAGAAAATAGAGGATGGAAGATGAACCTATGAAAGTGAAAGATCCTGAAGTATCTTTTTTAGGGTTAGCTGAAAGTTTTTCTATAACAAGGCCAGAAAGCATATTTGAGGCCTCTATAAACTCCCACAGAGTTAATCATAAAATGATGACATCTTACTCAGATTATTAGCAAATGTTCTTTCTTCTTTTTTTTTCTGTTGCATTCATAAAATTGGAAAAGAAATGCTGTTTTAAAATTAATTGTAAGTATATAGATTTCATTCTGTCTTTCATCCCACTACTCTTAAAAATAGTACCATTTGAGAAGGCAATGAATGAAAACATCATAGAATCATAGAATCATAGAATGCCTAGGGTTGGAAGGGACCTCTAGAGGTCATCTAGTCCAAMCCCCCTGCACACRCAGGGTCYCCTAGAGCATGTGGCACAGGGTGGTGTCCAGGCGGGTTTGGAAGATCTCCAGAGAAGGAGACTCCACCACCTCTCTGGGCAGCCTGTTCCAGGGCTCTGTCACCCTCACCGTTAAGAAATTCTTCCTCAAGTTCCTSTGGAACTTTTGGTGCCTCAATTTGTGGTCGTTTCCTCTAGTTCTATCACTGGCCACCACTGAGAAGAGGCCAGCCCCCTCCTCCTCACTCCCTKTCTTGAGATATTTATATACATTGATCAGATCCCCTCTCAGTCTTCTCTTCTCCAGGCTGAAGAGGCCCAGCTCTCTCAGCCTTTCCTCATAGGGCAGATGTTCCAGACCCCTAATCATCTTTGTGGCCCTGCGCTGGACTCTCTCTAGCAGCTCCACRTCCCTCCTGCACTGGGGAGCCCAGAACTGCACACAGTACTCGAGGTGCRGCCTCACCAGGGCTGAGTAGAGGGGCAGAATCACCTCCCTCGACCTGCTGGAGACGCTCTGCTTAATGCACCCCAGGATCCCATTGGCCTTCTTGGCCACGAGGGCACACTGTTGCCTCATGGTCAACTTGTCATCCACCATGACGCCCAGGTCCCTCTCTGCAGGGCTGCTCTCCAGGAGGTCGGTCCCCAGCCTGTAGGCATGTCTAGGGTTATTCCTCCCCAGGTGCAGGAYCCTACACTTGCCCTTGTTGAACTTCATGAGGTTACTCGCCGCCCAGCTGTCCAGTCTGTCCAGGTCCCTCTGGATGGCAGCGCAGCCCTCAGGGCTGTCAGCTATTCCTCCCAGCTTAGTATCATCATCRAGACAGGTCATTGGTGGGGAGGAAATAACAGGAAGAAATGAGTGTAGGATTTAAAGTTAGCAGCAGAGYTAACACTTCCCTCTGTTCTGCCATTACATATAAAGATGTCTTACTGGATATCTTAAGAGGTTAAACCAAATCCTTTTGGTTCATGTACATTGCCATTTTTCAGACAGACACTCTCCCTTAAACTCCCTGTGTTCAAAAATACTTTAACTAATAGACTTACTGCTAATGGAACTTAAGCTGTTGCTTCACATTCTTTTTCTTTCTTTTTTTTTTTTTTTYCCCCAAATGTTTCATTATTATAGAAAATGTTTTTCTTAGCAAGTGTCAAATTACTTATGGAGCTTTCTGATTTTACCACCAAAGTTTATATTTAAATCTGCTTGGTAATAATAACTGTTCTAAGACTAGCTATCAAAGAAACATGAAACTACATCCTCTTTGAGACTTGCACACTCCATGGTGATGTCATTTAAGCAAGAATTTCACTAAGTGGCACTATAATTATTTTCCAGTGCTAGAGTTTTATAGTTATAAAACTCTGCTCTATTAAATTTAAATATGAACACTAAAATGTTTCTGTATCATGTAGTTTCAGACTAAGGATGGCATTTACAGAATGCTCATTTAAGAGGCACTTGAGCAGTCACTTATAGAAATGAAAAATCTTATATCTATATTATTTTAAGTCTGTTTCTTGATGTTTATTCATTTTTCTTTAAATTCAGGGATGGTCTACGGAGGTTTTCTTACTCTTTATTATACATGTGGCAAAGTTTGAATAACAGTAGTAAAAGGCAAAAATAAAATAGGATAGTTTTGTGATTAAAGGCTATTAGTCACATCCTAGTCCTAATTTATATACAGACAAAATATTGTAATATAATTCGTATAATGTGTTATATACCTATACTTTTTATATTTTATATAACTTGGTGAAAACATAAAGCTATGATTCTTTTTAAGTATTTTTCAGCTTTAGACAAGGCTTTCTTTAGTGATATGTGATCCCCAAATTTAGCAAACCAGATCAATATTTAGATAAATATCCTAGAGGAGATGTTTATAAATCAGCAGTAGCTGATGTGAAAGTTTATTGAGAAGCATGTGATGATTCTTGAGCTCTTGAACAAAGACAGGACAATGTTCACAAGCAAAAATCATGAAATGTAATGAAATGTACTGTAATTATTGTCTTCCTATTATATCAGGAAAATATCTATTCTTTTTTTTTTTACTTAAAAAAGCAGCAAAACAAAGTCAATAAGATATTTATAGCTGTTTGAATTGTGTTTTTATGGTTCTACTAGTAGTGTTTTGCTTTGAAATCACTGATTGTCCCTAAGAGATGATGCTTACACAGAATTTAACTACCATTACCATGTAATTTTCAATTAAGAAGAAAATTTCCTCATATCATGAGCATAGCCTGAAGGGCTCAAACAAGATTTCAGCTATATGCACTGATCATTCATCCATGTGAATATACTGTAGACTTTTTGAGGAAATATCTTATTTGGCTTATGAACTCCAGTATATATATTTTTTGTGCCATAGAAGCTGAGGCCTGCAAATTAGCACTTCATTTGATTTTGACATTTAGCAAACTCTAGCTTGTGAACTGAAATAAGAAATAGATTCAGAAAGAGGAAGATGTCAGCCTCTGAGGAAAGATACTCAATGAAATTTGAGTCCCAAGGCCTCATGAGACTCAAAAGATTCAAAACCTTAGAGGAAGCAGGCACTGTGGGAAGTTCTCCCTTTGATTTAGTAGAAACTCCTTCTATGAAGGAAATGGACGAAGCAGCTTCTTGTTACTTTTACACCTTTTGTCCCATCACTGGTAATTGCTCCCCTCTGGGAAGACATACAATGGGTCCTGCAAAGTGATTTTCACTTCCTTTAATTTATACCAATTATCTTTGGCTAATGTGAGGGCATATACTATATCTGGGTTTTTTTCTTTCTCTAATGAAATAATAGGCTAGAAGGGAAGATAGTAAACAAATGAAAATTTGTAGAGAAAATTAGGGAAGCTAAGAACACTGAAGGAAAGAAACAGTTTTATGAAATGATAGTCATAAAGTGTAAATATATGAGGTACACAGGAAACTGCARCAGTAGGAAGAAAGGAAATAAATAATTTGAGAGAAAGAAACAAGCATATAGTACTACTGCCCTATTTTTAATTGGAAAGGACAAAATTATTAGTAGAGAGATGGAGAATACAGAAGTGTTCAACAAATGAGAGTGTTTGTTTGCAAGGAAACAGCATTATGTAGTAGAATGAAGTATTTTCCAGCTCATTAGTTGCCTAGGAATATTTTAAAGATGTCTGCACATCTTACGGGCAAGAATACTTGAAGAACTATCTGATGATGTCTCTGGACTGACATTATTAATATTTATTAAGTATAGAAGTCCTTGGGAGATTCTAAATAATTGAGATTGCTGATATTGGGTGAATGTAAAAATAATCTGTTACCAGGTGCAGCAAGATAATGCAAATGATGATGCAGGATTCATTTTATAAAGTGTTTTAAGCTAAGGACATAATTAAAGAAGGTGAACATTGTCTTTTTAGGCAATAAGTCTCATTAAAGTAACCTGGTTTCTGTGACAGTGTTAAGTGTGTTTGAGAAGTGTAACTCTATGTGTATATATATATATCTCACAGAATCACAGAATGGTTGAGGTTGGAAGGGATCTCTACAGATCATCCAGTCCAACCCCTCTGCTCCAGCAGGGACACCTAGAGCCCTGGGTGACATCCAGGTGAGTTTGGAAGATCTCCAGAGAAGGAGATTCCACAACCTCTCTGGGGAGCCTGTTCCAGGGCTCTGTCACCTGAACAGTCAAGAAGTTCTTCCTCACATGGAGATGGAACTTCCTGTGTTTCAACTTGTACCCATTACCCCTTTTCCAGCCACTGACCGCCCTTGAGAAGAGTTTGGCCCCATCCTCCCTACCTTTTCCTCCCACATACTTACACATATTGATCAGATCTCCTCTCAGTCTTCTCTAGGCTAAACAGCCCCAGCATGCTCAGTCTTTGCTCATATGGTAGATGCTTCAGTCCCTTAACCATCTTTGTCGCTCGTCGCTGGACTCTCTCTAGGAGCTCCTCGTGCCTCCTGTACTGAGAACCCAAAACTGCACCGAATACTCGAGGTGCGGCCTCACCAGAGCTGAGGAGAGGGGCAGGATCTCTTACCTTGACCTGCTGGCAACCCTCCTCCTGACGCAGCCAGGATCCCATCGGCCTTCTTGGCCACGAAGGCACATTGCTGCCTCATGGTTAACTTGTGGTCCACCAGGACTCCCAAATCCCTCTCCGTGGAGCTGCTTTCTAGCAGGGCTAGGCTATGTCTCCTTCGCTCAAGCAAAATCTTGACTCTTGCAAATAACAGTCTTGAAAATAGGTCTGATTTCTAGAATTTAAAATCTCTTTGGAGTTAACCCACAAGCTGTATTAACTTKTACTGATTTCAAACTGAAGCATAATTTTCATTCCTGAGTTGAAATTTCTATATCTAGAAATTTCTAAACAGACTTTTTTTTTTGGCCTGCAATATTTGGCTTTTTTTATATATACATTTTTTTTTCTGGGCCTGCTAAATCTTTTTTAGACAAGTTGTATTTTTCAAGCTAACTGAGTTTATGTACTGCGTAAGATTCTTTCCTCAGAGATTCTTCAGAGAGCCTAGAGTTTAATGACATATATCTTAACCAAAAAAAAAAATCAAAGAAAAGGGCTAGTTACTTTTACTGGTCAAAAAGGAAAAATAGTAAGCAGAATAATACAGTTTTTGAATGCCTTTTTATTTCAGTGACTAAATAATATTTGTGAAACTTCAAAATTAGTTGCTGATTGTGCTGGCTGTACAAACCATTGCAGTATTCCATTTATACCTAAATTAGTACATGTTTGTGAGTAGAAAGTGCCTAAAATCAGTTGTATTTTGAAGCAAGCTTTCAGCCTAAACCATTTTTCTACCTCCTTCCTTACATCCCAATAGAGATTTAGTAACAGAGATTTATTAGGACATATTGTTAATAAGAGATTACTTTACATGTTATACTCCAAAGCATAGATCAGTGTGTGATGTATGCATAACATATTTTTGAACATTCATTTTGCAAAGGACTTTGTAAAAATGACCTATATAAAGTAATCAAAAGAATTCCTCCATTAGTTAGTCCTTGTCTGTTTCTAGGCACCAAGACATCCATTTAACCAAAGTACTGATTTGGTTTTTTTAAGCATTGACTTGTAGCAACAGTGCTAATATAAACCGTAATAACCATGTAATGATGATCACCRTAAGTAGCTGAAAACAAATGGCAATTAGAAAATAAATGAATAAAATTCAGATCTGCCACCAGTTTGTTTACCTTGCCATTTACAATGGGTCTTGCCATGCAATGGTACAAATTAGCGAGGTTCTTTTATACACAGGCACACTCTTAGACAGATATCCAGCACTGGATAGACGCAAGGAGCCCAATGTGATACCACTGTACCTCTGAGTGAAGTTGCCTCCCAAGAGCATGATGCTCAGAGGAAGTGGTGAGATCTCTCAGGCTTAAATGTGCCATGTGTAACTGGAGAGGTAACTTACCTACATGACAAGAACGAGTGTCCAGAGTGTATCCTGAAATACAGCCCATTTCTGCTCGAGGTAAGTGCTGTTTAAGTGCCAGGAGCTGACTCCAAGGACAAATAGTATACAAAAGATGTGCATTTACTCCTGAGTTAATTCTTAGGCTGCTCCTGAACAACTAGAACAACCATAAGAAATTAGGGCATATTTGTTTTATATATAGAGTTGCAGAAATCACAAATAAAAAATTTCTATTGAGTGTTCTGCACTTCAGCGGTGAACCTTTGAGTGTACAGGTAGTGTAAATGCTCTCATGGTCCAGGCTGTTGAGTGGAAAAAGGGATGAGCAAGTATGGGAGCCATCTGGAAAAGGATCTAATTTCAATTCTTGCGGCATAGCCCCAAGCACTAGTGTTCTCCTCTTCCTGTGTTTAATGTCAGTCTCTCTTAAGAGAGATTTTATTTTTAATAAAGGAAAATGTTCCTTGCCATAATGTAATTACTTTCTAAAAATAATGTTAGCAAAAGCAAGAGAAAATAAGATTAGTTTCTTAGGCAAGAAGGGCTAAAACTCTTGATTTCTATGTCTAACTAGGATTGTGTGATAGTGGGTGATGGGGAGGAACTTAAATGCTAATAATTATGTTTTGAATACATGTCAAGCTTTTGGTGCAGGTTGCTAAACCAAGTGAAGCCAATGGCTTCCCATTGACTCTGCTTGGTTTTCAATCAGACTTTAAGACTTGCCAGTCAGTTTTCAATTAAACACTGAACTCTCTGATTCAGCATTAGCAGGGAAAGCTGGGCAGAATTTTTTTTATAATAATGATAATTTTAAGTTGTACAGTCAGTGTAAAAAAATAAATTTCAAGCTACAAATATATGTATATCCTCTTGGCTATTTTCAGATAACTGCCAGCATAAACTGTACTCTGGAAAAATTTAGATTCTSTGTCGCTTATTTTGAGATTACTTTCAGATTGATCGAGGATCCTCAGAGAACTGAATATCACATGAAAAATAATAAAAACTCMCAGTGGTCTGAAAGGTCTCAGATTTAGCTTTCTAAAATGCATGGACCATGCCATAGAATACAAATATAGACCTTAAAGATCAGCTTATGTAAACTGGTCAGAAAATGAYTGAAATACAAAAGCACTTTTTTTTTCTCTTCATTTTATGCTGACAGATCAAAATGCAACTGAGCAAAACATTAAGAGTATTTCTACTATTTTACACAATATTAATTGGTATTTGGATGATTTTATCATATTATGCAGGGATCTGTTTTCTTTTCTTTTCTGTGCAGTACTTTTACACGGGATTTGCAAAGTAGGCTGCATGCAAATGATGAGAGCACGCAGCCCCTTCTGAAGATATAGAAGTTGTGACTGAAAAAACAAGTATCTTTTTCCTATACTTTTATTATGGTGCTTTAGTCACTTTTTAAATTGCCTGACCTGTCCCTGGACATCGATACAAAGTGAAAGACATTGTCATTTTCACCTGACCTGAAATATTACCATAAAATTAATTGATCTGTAATTATTAAGGACCTTACAAAGTACCAACAAAGGCTTTCAAGCTTTTTGGTTATTATTATCCAAGCAGTATCTTATCCTCTTTCAGCAGTTGGAGAAATAAACTCATTAGTGATTAAGTTGTTTGCCTTTTTTAGGACATGGAATAGTAGAAATCTGGGCAGTTATGGATCCTGGATAAAGTGTGTTCTGCAGAAGGCCCTCACTTTGTTCAGGTGTCCAATGAATTACTCCACTGATGAATCATTCACGTTTTCCTGAAATTACAGGAGAAAAACAACAAACATGCACACACAAAACCAGGGAAAGTCAGAGTCTCTTGCATGCAGAGCATTTCTTTTTTTCTGCCTCAGTAAGGTCATTAACTAAATTCCATTTTTATTAATTTGTTTTCTAAACATTTTCCTATCTCATTAAAACATGAGTATGTAACATTTTTTGATTATGGTGGATATAACAAGTGATAAACAGTTTTGCCAGTTACAACAATTACCAATTAGAAAATATCAAAAAAAATCAAAACATTTTCTTCTTTTTATGGATGTAAAAATTGAGAATTCCATGAGTGTTTATCAAAATACTTATTAAAATTTTTAATTAAAGTCTATTCTTCAATAGCGGCAGCTTCAATATACATTTTACACATAGGCAATCATAAAGGCTACATGTATTTCTGTCCCTACTACAATAGGAAGAAGGTTTGGAAATTGTTTTCTAATATGGCACTTTTTTCATATCAATGATTTATCTTAATCTATGATCTGAGCGTGTGCCTGTGCACAAGCATATGTGTACGTACATGCATATGCCACTGGATGACAGTTGAGCTGTGGAAATAAGAATATGCATTTCTATTCTACTACTCTGCAATGACTTTTGTGGAATATGCAGAGATTGTTGTTCAAATTCTAAGTAACAGTTTTRTTCTTATTTTAATAAGCATGATTAGAAGCTCTTCACAATTCATCAGATTCTGGAAAAATTCCTTTGCCATTTTGCATTATCCCTTGAATTCCAGGCTTCGACACGGAGTCCTGCAATACATAACTAACATAACTTTCCAGATAATTTTCGCATCATGTATGAGGCAAGGGAATATGATATTCTCTCATCTGTGACATATCTTTAGTTGGGTAGCCTTCTGAGAGAACGTAGTAGTAATCTCTCGAAAGCACCCCAGAGGACTCTGATGCTAACGGCTTCATTATTCTGGGCTACTTTATAAAAATTCTTTGAGAAAAAAAATCATATTTTAGATCATTAAAGTCACTAATTTATTGAATAAAAGGAACAAAGTTACTGTGTGTCCAAGCTCAGGGGAARTGGATTGTTGGAAGAGTTTTTTTGGTGGCTGCTCTGAGCACCTTCGAAAGCCTCTTTAGGGCACAATGAAAGAGGGCACCAGGATTCTGACCTGAACTGATGCGCTGAGGCAGTGCAATGTTACTTAGATGCTAATACAGGGCTATTAGCAGCCCACGCCCTGAAGACATCATATCCATGTTTGTAGGTGTGGGAGAATTGCCGGAGAATGAGGAAATTAGAGAAAAACAGGGCCTAACAGAAGTTATGGCAATACAGAGGCTTGCTTGAGGTGAGAGAGAGTTATCGCTTCCAGGATGGCTGGTATGTACGGAATCTACCTCTCCACACTTCTCTTGGCAACATAATCTGCCCTCCTAATACACACTAATAGGAGTAAAGGAAGAGTGGAGCACAGAGGAGACACCACGGCCATACTTTGTTGGCTTCCCTGCAGAGGTGGTAGTCGAATGGTGCCCTGCAGCTGATGAGTGAATGGAGGATGGAGCAGAGTGAAGACACTGCGGCCAAACTCATGTACTCCTTGCAGAGCTGGCARCCTTGCCATACCATGTAGCTGATAAGCCACATAGTAACGATAGGGTGTCTGGTGCTGAGCCAATGATGGTGACAGATCAGTCCCTTCCATGGACTTTGCTCAGACTTCTCATTCTAATTCCATTATCATACCAATACACAGCCCCATCCGAGAAGTTACCTGCTTCCAAGGAATGCCCAGTCCTCACTGAGCATGTTCAGTGATTTTCAATTAACTTGGGAGACTTTTTAGACCAATCTATTGATCTAAAAGTATGCATGACTAGAGTCACTCAAGCGCCACCTGAATGTAAACGAAAATATATAAAAGGTGAACTGAGAAATGGCAGAAGACAGGAAGGGGTGGGACAGAAGAGAAGAAGGGAAACAGCAGAGAAGGAGAACAACAGAGGGAAGTGACGAGAAAGAGAAAGAGCAGAACTCGGAAGAGAGAAAGAAACCCCTTTTTTCCCCTCCCATCAGGATATTGCCTTAGTTGATTCTCCAGACTGAGAGCCCTCTCCCATCTTCTGGATGAGTGATGATTGTGCATTTGTACAGTAGACACTAGCTAAGAACCCCACACTGTAGAAGAGAATTTCCTGTACTGACATCCAAAATCTGTTCTCTAAAATGTTGCATTTGAATAAATTGTGCTATTTGGGAACTCACTTTGCTGTTTGGAAGGCTATTGGACCTGCAGTTGTCACATTGTTGGTGAATCTGGTACTGCCAGACTCAGGCCTATATTTACCACAGTATTTGGTGTCCCTGTTAAGAGATGAGTCCAACCCGTTGAGTCCCTCTAACCTTTGAGAGTTGACTGGAACACAAGGGGATTCATCTCTTAACAAATTTGTCTTCCCCTCATCAAACTGCAACAGTAGGCAGTGATTTTCAGTTAGCAAGGACTATGTCTGAGCAGAATTTATGAGATTTCATACGGCATTGGAAAAATTTGGCTTCTGTGTTTCTAGTCTCAAAGAACATTTGTTTACTGTATGATGTAGACAGAAGTTGAAAAGAAAAAATGACAGAGGAGGGTAGATTATAGTTTCCTCACAGCCTCTTTACTTTCCCAATAGCTTCTTTACCTCTCTTTGGATGCAACTGTAGCTGAGCTTTTGATCAAGTCTAAAATGCTAGAGCATTTAAAAGGATATGCAAGTTTATGTTGCTACGTAAATGTTAAATATAGCAGTAAATGTTCTACTGCTATTATCTATTTATGTTTAAAATTTGCCTTATTCACAGTAATAAATATTTTGACATTGTGTATATGCAAAGTAACCCAGAATGCCATTTTCACCTGACCTCTTTTTATGTAAAACACTATTAGGAACAATCATAATGATACTTGTATATGTCCTGAGGGACTGGTTAGCACTAGCAAATGTTCACCTTTTATTTACTGACTGATGGAATTGGAAATTACAGAAATTTTGCCATCMATCATGCAGGTGCTCACAGATTAAGGTGATAAGTTCAAAGAGCTAATGGTTGATAATTAAATATAATAAGCATCTGTTATTGTTGTTTCCCAGGGACTAGAATGTGTTGTTTAAACAGAGCAGGATTTTGGGTAGCATAACTGTACATCACCTCTGGCAGGTTCAGGCAAGAATTTCCATTGACCTGGAAAAAAATCTGAATGTTCCCAAGATTTCTTCTGTAATAATTTACAAAGTTTTCACTCCAAATTCCAATCTCCCCAGTCATTCTATGTAATGCCAGCATAATTACTGTTGGAGTAAAGGGCTAATTAAATAGGGCATACAATGATGACACTCAGTGTGTCTCTGTGTCTGGAAGGGGTCTCATCTCACCTTGCTTTGAAACTTGACAAGTTGGGCAATTAGTATTAGCTAGTTGTTCCAGCCCCCTCTGCAGTCAATGGAAAGAGACAGGTGACTTAAGAGGGAGTTAAATCCCACCTAAGATAAATTTGTTGAAATGTCCTCTGGAGATCTCTTCTTGCTTTTTCTGTTAACTGGGAAGGAGGAATAACATTTAGACTTGATTAAATTCTCATATCTAAACCCAGCTAAGCTAGCTGCTTATGCAAGTCCATATTTACCATCAATAGCTTCTGAACTTCGTAACTTCTTATGATTAGTGTGTTGTATTTTTATCTATAATAAACAGATAAAAAGATGACAAAAATATGTTTCAAAATTATTGCACAGCAAAACAGGTTTCTCAGCAGCTCCTAATAATGGAAATGTAGACAGCCCTTATAGGACTTTACTTCTGTTTTCATTAGCTCTGAGGTAGATGTATTTTTTTTTTAATCACAGATATCTTATTGACTGAAGAGTCCAAGTAGAAGTACATGCTAAATTGAGCAATTATTCCATTTATACTATTGACTGCCATTACTCAAGTCATTTCAGTTAGCCAATGTTAATAAAACTATTTATGCTTAAAAATGTGTGATTACAACACATGGAAGCAGGTGAGGCAATGCAAAGTACTAATGACTTTTAGCAGCTCTTTCAAACTTGGTTCATATAATTTGCCCATGTGATTTGCTGTGACTCATGTAGTGGCTCCACTATCTCTCTGTCACTAAACAAAGGTAGCATTAATTGTATAAGGTTAATTCATGTGGGGAGGGATAGGTATGCAAACATGCTCAAATTTGTGTTTTTTATAATAAAGCATGCATATGCAGGGTCTATCAATCAGCTGTTCACAGGTATAACTTTATGATGGACTTAGATCACTAAGGCATGTTAATACATGTTGACAAAGCAAAAATATTTTAACCTAGATTTAAATTTAATAAAATTTCTTCATTATAACAACTCTTCTAATGATAATGAAGAAGACATAAACACATTAATTACATTCACYGATAATTCTGAATTGGAAGATGTAATGTGCACCAATGCAAGCAAAAAATTAATATGAGGAGATCTCAGAACATGAGAAACCTAGGCAAATAAAACTGCATGGGAAAAGGACAAGCTTCTGTAATATAATGTGGGTACAATAATCTGAAGTATTGCTATTTAATAAAAAGATATTTGGAAGGCAGCCATGATGAAAGAGTACTAAAGAATAGCAAATTAGATATAGATGGACAGAACTTTGTGATGAGAAAGAGTAATTCTGAGTGGCTTTAGGGAGACTAAATCTGTGTCCGAACAATATTTCTATGCACAATATCATGCCAGAAAATCTTTTCTAAAATTGCAAAGGATTCAGAAAGTAACTAAAAAGATTAGTGGGCTGGAGTTCCTTACTTTAATTAAAAAAAAAAAAAAGAAAAATTGTAGAAAATTATTCTTAGTTCTCCCCAAAGGAAAATAGCCCTGCTGTGTTGGGAAGACTAATTTAATAGGGCTTGATACCAGTATTCTTGCTGGAGGCACTGAAAATATGTTCATTCAATTTGACCCTGAGATCCAGGTAGACCTGTTTTTCAGTGAATTGAGAAATTTCATTGACATTAGACCAGAATATTTAGAATTAGACTTCCTTATTTCAGCAGATATTTCTAATAACTTCTTGAACCAGACCCTTTTTTTCTTTTTTTTTTTTTTAATTCAGCATCTGTTATGCTTTATGGGAAACAAAAAACAACAATAACAACAACAACAACAACTAACAGTTATATTCAAAAGCAATAATTCCTCTAATGCTTTGATACATGTGCACTACATTAGGCTCTGACATTTTATTTGAAGATAGCCATTCTGTGGCTGTCTTCAGTGCAAAGAGAGTGCTAGAAAATAAGATTAACTGAACTGTGTGGTCATTTCCAGAGTAGTGCTTTCTAAGTTGTGAGGTGATTTTTGCAGGCCTAACGAGACATACAGTGTTTAATGATGTASAAGCCTCTCATGTATTCATTATGTTAAATAGAATTAAACCACATCATATGAGGTAGCATCAAATAAATGCTGTGAACAGATATTACATRAGGCTAAAGTGTATATTTTACATCCATTCCTGCTGGATTAAAAGAAAGAAARACCAAATCTTGGTCCCTCCCTTCTGTCTCAGTCACTAGACTGTTCTATTTGTTTGCTGACTCTCCATCTTATTTTCTATGACTCTTGCTTCTCTGATTGCTTACTAAGGAGATTTAACTATGTGATAAGTGAATCCTCCTCCTCCAGCTGCTACCCCCCCAATCTTCTCCTTGACATCCCTCTGAGGAGAGCCTGTCCCTATGACCAGGATCGTGAAAGCATATAATAACCCTGGGCTGTTAGGGGAAAAGTAGTCACAGTTCCCCTCTGTCTAACATCTGGATGCCAATCGAATATTTAGGAAATAGGTACCTACTTACCCTTCAGAATATTAATAGAGATGCAAAGTGCCAAAGTTAAGGCATGCAAAAAACTAAGACAATTTTTTAAGCTTTAGGCTAGCTCAGTTAGGTGTGATGGAGACCAGCATTTTAGCTGACCTCTTTAATGAAGAATTAGAACTTTAATGAAGGAATGCCACATAAGAACGATCAGGATCCCAGGCTAGAAAAACACAACCATGGTTTCTCATGTGTGCTAGAGAATCATATCCTCCAATGTTAAAAAAATAATAATAATTTTGCTATTGAATATTATTTTGAGATCTTGGCTTCTGATATAATATGTCTGCCAATTTTGTCTGAGGCCAGGAGCTCAAAATGTGGCCTCAACCACAGAAATTTAAGACCTATCTAGTGTCTAGATGACATATATTGCCCAGTTCTGATGTTTCATCGCAGCTGTAAAAAACTCTACAAGGAATGAGAATAGAATAGAATTCTATGTAAAGAAGTGATGCAGTGGCTATCTTAACTCACTTTATAAAACATAAAATACCCAGAAGTACGCTGACATCTGAGATAGTTAGTGACTATGGCAGAAACTCTACTGCCAGATTTTGTAAAGGCCTGCATGCATTGCTAGATAAAACTTGAGCTTTAGTTTAACTGATAAGCATTTTCCAATTTAGCAAACTCTGCTTGTCTGCTTCATGGGGGTCCTTTTATGTAGATAACAAAAAAAGAGATTAAAAGAAGAATTTTACCTAAGTGATATTTGGACATAATTTAGTAAGATAAAAAGAGGAAGACAAACCATAATGCCTTTTTGTTTGGAATAAATGAGCAGAATATAAGCCGGTGAATGACATAAATTGTTACAGTGGACAACTACTGATTTCAGTGTTTACTTCTTATAAAATATCTTACAAAAAGAGGAAACCTTTTTTTTTTTTTTTTTTGACATAGAGGAACTGTTCTTCAGGATCAGGATTTAGATTTTTCTTTTGTTGTGTTTGAGAAAGATAATGATAATGTTTCTACTGGCAAATGGTCAAAAGCACTCAGCCTGGGAAACCCTCAAGAAGCCTTTCCTGGCCTTAAGAACTAGTTGGCATTTACTAATGTAACACTGTAGTAAAGTTTGACTATCGAATATGCTCTGGACAGATGGCAAAATGAAAGGACAGTACAGGTAGGACTAACTGCTATAGGATCTCCTTCTAAGCTATTTGCAATGGACTGCGGCCTGTGAATGAAATGAATGAATGAAAGCGGCCTGTGAAGCATGCGGGCTACTTCCATCTTTATTCTGCAGAACAGGATGCAGTCTGTGCATGCTACCACAGTGAAGAGGGGAGTGGAGCACACATTGTATGTACTCAGATAATTCCTTTCTTCTCAAGGCACCAAAACCCTTGAATGAAGCAATGCCCTGACTTTTCAACTTGTAGAGATGGAGGGAAGACATTAAAAGGAAATACCATTATCTTATTAAGCAATTGCTATATCCTTTCTTGAGCAACCACATTTATCCACTGGCAAAGATTGTCTCCTAGACTAATGGGACGTTTGTTTTATCCCGGTACAACCACTATTTTATTTTGTCTCCGTTCAGCAAAATATATACATTAAAAGGTTATTTTTAGCATGAGAAATCTCACCAAAAACTTTGTTGTTGACTCTCCTTTAAAATGTTAGCTATCCTAGGTTCTTTCTCTGCTCCTCTGCACCTCTGCTTCAGGCTTCACAGGCAATTTTCCAAAGACATATAGACGTGTAAGTAAGTGCAAACACATGTGGCCCTCACCAAAATATTCCCACTGTTTTACAGGAGGAGGTACAGACCTTCAAAGTATGATTGTATTACTGCTTTGTGTGGTTTAGAAACAACTTCTTATGGCTCTTTAAACTAAACATGCTGTAAGTTCTCTTCACTCATTTTTGTGTATGTCTGACAGAGATTTATAGTAAGCATATGCATTATTCAGAGTGAGAAAGGAGCTTGTAAACAGTCAAAAACATTGAACGACACATAAAACAATAGTCCTGTAGTCAAGATCTAGAGTTAATATACAACTAGCCAAAAGTTGAAGAAAAAAATAAAGCAGAGACAAAAGCATTCCCGTTATATTAATAGGAAAAAAATAAGGTCAAGATTGATGACAATTTAAGTAATAATAAATGAAGAAATGTTTTAGTTTTTTCTTCCCCTATGATGATGATGTTGAGAAGAGAGGAAAAAGCTGAATGGCTAGGTTGAATAGCTTATGAAAATTGCTATATCTGAAAAAGCATACATTGAGAAAAGATTTTTTTTTTTTCATTAGGAGAAAACAATCCTGTAATTTAAAAGATAGAATATATGARTGAAATTATGCATAAAAGCATTTAAACAGTGAATTAGAATTCACTGAATTCTTGAATTTTTCTAATCCTAAATATCAGTGTGAAACTCTGTGAAAGACTTCTAACAGGAGAGGAGGAGAAAGAAGGAGAATGAAAATTAGAGTGCATCTTGACCACAGTCTGAAAAAAAAACATTAGCATGGGAGTAGGTTGAATGTASAAGTCCTGTATTATATATTTTCTTGTATAGAGTTTTTCTTCCACAGGTGGACTTGTGAATTTGAAATCTAAGACTAAAATTACCACATCAGTTAAGATAAATTAATATGTGCAAGACTATCTAAGTAATATTTATGACTGGAGACTTATTTTCCTTTAGAAAATTGCAAGTTTAATTCTGTGGAATAAGAAAGAAACTTCAGATTGAARTATCACTTTGAAAAGATACTTTGAWTTAGTTCAATCTRAATTTTAATGAGAAAATGGAAAGAAAGATTTTATGGCATGCCTGGCCACATGACTTAACTGCATCTCTTTGGAAATCTCTTGAGCTCTGTAGTTGGGGAGGGTGTATACTAAAGCACACCTAGATTCCTTTCCTGAGTTAGCCTCTGTATCCATATTTCTTCCTATAGTGCCTAAGAATAGAGCACACCCTGCTTACGGATCAATATTATGTCTATAAAAATCTGAAGTCATAACAGCAAATGAGGATAAGACTAAAGAGCCACTAATCACATGAATTAAGATTCACTACATATCTTTATGCTTTGTCATGTCACAGCTGCCTAGGCAACTCACTGTAGTCTGATGACACTGAGAATTCAACCAGATGTAGTTTGTACTTGGAATTATCCATTCTGCAGTGATACTACTGGAAAACATAAATATTTACTTTCTTCAACTCTATGACAACAGAGTTTGCAATTGTTCTACGTCAAAAGGTAGAGCTGAAGTATTTTAARGGATACTTAATAACTGTTACTGTCATCTTCTTCATGTCTTTTGAATTTTAAACTTTTTTTATTCTCAAATCTCTGGTGAATTGTTTACGCAGTTTTTAAGTTATTAATATATATTATATATAATGTCGTAGGAAAATTTCTATTGCTTCTGTATTTCAATTATTCATATGCATTAAGTACTTGTCCATCTTTTTTTTGTTTTGTTTTGCTGCCCATTATAATTTGCGAGGTAGCYGAATTTTTAATAGTGCATTGCTCAGGGTTAATTAAGTATTGATCTCTATTGCCATCAGATGCTTGAAGACATTTTTCATGAACTGAACTTATTTTTGGGTCATCCTTTTGTCTCAGTAGGTATTCTAAAGAACTAGTGGTTGATCTTTCTTGAAAAATTTCTAAATTCTACCTTTTGGTTCTTATGAGAATCACTGAAATTGAAGATTTTCATTTGAACAAGCATTAACACTGTATAAGAAATAGTGATAAAAATATAAAGGTTGATGCTTCTAGTAATGTGATTTTCAAAATTAGAAATGAAACAAGTTAGTGTTCTATAATGTATGAAATGATACAAAAACAACAACAACAACAAAAAAAGATGCATGCACTCTATTTTTTGTCCAGCTTTCAGTAAGAAACTTGAGTGTATAAKGTTCTGATATGGTAAACAACTATTTGATTCTAAAACAAGATATTGCCGCATTATTATTTTGAGATGCACGGTGAGAGAGGTGATATAACCACATTGGGTTAAATAATTTTTCTAAAGAGGACAGCAGATTGAAAATATTCCTAAAGGTCACATGCCATCTCTTCAGACCATTTAAGGCTTCTGAAATGTCACTCTGAAGTAAAATAACTACCTCTCCAGAAGAGTCATTCTGTTAGAGAGCCAGCTAACATCAGTACCGAGGTAAATGGGAGTGCAGAAAATTGATTTTACACTTGTGCTCTAAGTATGGTCAAATGTTATAGGCCAGTACTTCAAAAAGGATTATAAGTATTGTTGTGTCTAAAAAAACAATAACACAGAAAATATAGTTAAGTACACCTTTAATATATCCTTTTTTTTGCTATATAAAAATGTGCACTTACTATTTTGATTTGCAATGTGGCACATGCTTCATTTTCTTTGTACTCTGCTTCTGTCTCTTGATAATGCTCATAAAGAAAGTGACCTACTTTTTCCTTCATCAGTCACCTTTTCTAATTCAGCAGTCTACCTCATATGCGATCCACCTGTTGAATTATGACAAGTAAATAAACACATACTTTCTTTCAAGAAAGATTGACAAAACCTTCCCTAGGAAGGGAATTTTTATGATATTTCTGTTTAATTATTTTTCTGCAGGATTRTTTTAGCATAGAGAGATTATTGAGATTCAATAAAAGAACTATTTGCAGAAATTAGACTTGACTGGACCAGATCTGTTGGTCATTTTGAGTAAGCTTCTGGCTGCCAGCCTGTTTTTTTTCCTCTTTTATATCTATTTCAGATGTTACTGATTTGAGTAAGCTTATGTCTGCTTTGGTGCTTTCCCTTAACTGTTACTGCTTAAACTACAGTAGTATCCAGCTAGGATCAGCCTTTTTTTTCATGTGGTTCAGACCTCATCATGACTGGCAAGAAGGACTTCTTTCTCCTGCCTGCAATTTTAATGGTATCATGTGTAACAGGAAGATGATGACATTTTGAGAAGACCCATTGCATTCTCAGCAAGATTACAAGAAAAAAATTGCCATTATTTTTTCCCCCTCATCAAAATTAACAGAATTCGCAACAATGCTTGCACAGTCAACATGAACTTCTAGTGTGTCCAAGAAGTCCTTTTGATAAACCAGGATAAGTAAGATAAATTGAATAGATAAGCAAGTGTGTGTATGTGAGGTATTTTATAGGACTTGGTTCTTGGTGAATATTTTATTCCAAAGATGAACAGAGAAGGTRGACAGGAAATGTTTTATTTCCTATCATCTCTTCTATAGCTCTTCTGGAATTCTACTTTTGTCCTTTCTTCTTGAGTATGAAACACATMACGACCAGAGGAGAGACTCTAGGAAAGCTGGAAATTAAAAATGAATAGACCAAAAGCCTTTTTTTTTTTTCTTCTGTCACACTGTCTTCTTCACCAGCTTGCGTGTAAGTAAATGTAAGGTATTGCTTAAGACATTGAAATAGTTTCAAGTATATCTAAACATAGACTTGATCTCACCTTTAGGCAAATGATTTCTYATCCTAATAGCGATCAAAATGAGTCCTTTCAATTGTTCTTCTGGGATATGAATAAAATGAGAGGAAATGATTATGTTAATTTTGGTTGGGCAATTCTTCAGTTTGTACTCTTCTGGAAGAGAGCTATCATTACTGCGACATTGTTTGTAAAACAAAAGAAAAAGATGATCAGTAATTTTAAAAGATGTGCATGTGGAAGTACCCTATTCCATGGAAATAAATAGAGAATATATAGGGTGTATCTAAAAAGTCTTTTTGAATGCTCTCYGTCATATGTTTTGAGCACAAGCTTAACTGCTTAATTGCTTTTGACTCTGCTTCTGTCTCTTATCACTCTTYACCTCCCTATAGAGTACTGGACAATCACTTAGCTTCATGCTTTTTTTTTTTTAACTCCTCCGCATCGTTTCATGGGATTACTTTCAAAAACAGGTATCATCTGATTCTTAAGATTACTGACTTGATCCACTATGACAGTTTGCATTTCCATAATTTTGAAATAAAATGCAATCATCTATGCTCCCTAGTGTCTTAATAGTGTCCAAAATCTGTGGGTATAACAATGTAATTTGGTAAAAACATCAACATAATAATCATACACTTGTAATATATCAGTCAATCATAGAAAAGGAAAATTATAGAAGCCTTAGATTTAACATAAGGAGTGTAATTTATTTTCTCTTTTAGAGGTCTATTGCTAATATGTTACTGTGGTTTCCCCAAAACATTGATCAATATTTTWAAAACAACAAATTACCTAAAACATAAGGATTTTTTATTTTGCCCAAAGGACATTTGGGTACATTTTTGGGTACATTTTAAAATGCACAAAAAAAAATGCACTCAGAATTTCAAAGGAAGGTACTCAAAAAGATATAATGAAAACTAGGGTTCTTTTCCAAATGTGTCCCTGCAAATATCCTATATTGTTTATCTTCAYTGAAAAATGTTTTCTGTGTTTTCCTATGAACAGATTTACTCAGTAGTTTACACCAGCCAAACACAAAATGTTGCTGAGGGTACTAGCTCATTTCTCTTTTTACTGCCTATTATAATTTTAGCAGAAGTGGACATTRCAATGCAAACTTTTAGATGAAGTGGGTTGAGAGGCTTTACAGTCTCTGGTTGTATATGATAGTGTGGTTTCTTCATGAGTGCAGATAGAATACATGACACTTTTCCAAGACAGTCTTATGTTGGGAAGAGTAGTCATAAACAGCAAAACCAAAGGAAGCAAAAATCCCAACCTAGTCTCTGAACACTAACATGGAGTAAAAATAAAAAGTAACATTTTGCTTAGAAGGAAAAAATATATATATTTCTCATGCCAATTCTTAGTTTACACCGTAATAACAGACGACTGTGAGTGGGCAGGTTAATGCATAGCAGCAGTTCTCAAGTATGCCACACAGAGAGTCATAAACTGTTCTGCAGTACTTGAAATTTGCATTTATAAAGGGCACAGGAAAAATTACAGAACTTTCTGATTAACTTAAATGCAACCTATAATGTTTTAAGTGCAAAGACTCACCCTTAGCTGAGCTCAGCTAAGGGTGAGTCCAAAAAGTCTGACAGAGTAAATGCTCTTTCACTTTGTTTGCAATAGTGATGTTTTAATCAGCACTGGATAGCAGCCAGATTTAAAAATGCAATAATAATAATAATAATAACAACGATTGATTTTAAGAAGCATTAGATCAACATAAATTGTCAGCATATAACTCTTCCTTCAGCTCTTTTCCAAGCAAAGCTGGTATATGTGGAGGAACTTAGGGAAATTGAACTGAAAATTTTCATTTTGTTAACTGATCTTTCTCTAAATATTGCCATAACTCCTTTATTTTCCTATTTTCTCAACTTGATACCATTCTTGATCAAGGTTTCCAACTTTCTCCTGTTACATCAAAAGTAAGTTTCACAGTAAACATAGCAAAAGAGATTAAAATGCTGTTGTCCTAAAACTGCTCTTCACATCCCTCTCTCAGACAGTACTACTCTTCCCCAAAAAAGGTTACAATGTTCTAACTTTGACATAAATTTTGCCTGAGCAAAATTCATCATGGACCAAATCTTACTGAATCCTGAGTCCTGCTGAAGTGTGAAGAAGAATATCTAAAATGAATGGTTCCAGGTTACATAGCCCTACTTGAGCAAAGTTGGTATAAATTCTGATGTCATTCTGTACTATTTGTTCACTTTTAATTTGAATGGTGATTCCCAATCATGTCATCCTGACATTTAGGACTATGAAGTAATTGTCCTTAGTTATAATTGCTAATTTTGGTTAACTGATGAAGAGGACACCTTAACACACACATAATTAGATTTAGAAGTATAATTAAAATTAGTTGACATGCATATTCCTAAATMTCAGTTGTCGTGTTCTTTAAGTCTTATTTATTTTATTTGGATTTGTGCTAGGATTCCAGATGATTACAATCTTTCAGATCAAATTCATATGTCATTGAACAACGTGAAAGTTAAGTAAAAGTCTCACTAATTGGCATCTTCAAATAGTGCTCAAAATGAATAATTAACCTCAGGTTAGTGTGTGTTCCAGTGGAACAATGAACAATGGTTATTTCTCAGTAAAGGAATCTTTCATTTCCTTTTAAAGCCTGCCTCACTGTATTTATTCATTTGTTGCTAATGGTTCTGTATTTTTATTTATAGTAATACTACACTAATGACACATCACAGTTAAGTCTGTTTCATTCTGAAAACACCTAAAATAAAAGCCTCAAAACATGCACGCTGGCCTGTGCAATTATTGTATTGTACCATAAGCCTGAAAAAAATTCATGAAATAATGACCTGTTAATTCAGGTCTAGAACACATACAAAGGAAAAGCTCAGGGAAAAGAGATAATCTATTAACATCCAGCTGAGGAAAAGAATAGCTATAAAAAGGTGGTACCAACTCAGCTGTTTATTTATTCATAGATGCTAACCAAATAAGCTAGAATTGTCACAGCAGGCTGTTCTTACACATTCACCATATTCTTTTTAGTAAGGTTTCTATAGTATAAAAATAAATCAGAATTATACTGGCTTGCTTATAGAATAAGAAAGATAACAGCAATGGGATTCTATCCAGATCCTGGTGCTCATGCTAAGAGAATTTATTTTAGGATTGTGGCTAAGTGTCCTATCTAATTAATTTGGAAACAGGTCCACTATAAAATCCTGAGATCAAAGGGCTGCAACCTATAAGAAAGTAAAAATAAAGCTATTGATCAAGGGTAAATTCAGCTTATGACAGCTAATGTGCTCAGTGCAAGATTGATTCAGCACAGATATTAATTTATTTTCCAAAAAGTTGTCTGTAGCAAATAATGAGCTTGCACTTATATCTTCAGTTTTGAAAATATGTAAACAAAAAGGTAAACGTCTTAATCATCTGAAAGCTGTTATTGGGAGAGTTTTTTTTATTAAACAAATGAAGATTTAAAATTTACTTTGTTGGGCTGAAATCTGTGAAAATTTGTAGCCTGCTAATTCTTTAATACATTCTCCAGTCTGTGGCAGAGATTCCCTGGTTCTTTTGATATATGCTGAAGCATGATAAGGATTTTTGAAAGGGATGAAGAGGAAATAATCTCTGTTTCTAGGAAAGCTCATTCTTTTAACTGAATGTTGATGCAGTGTGGATCTAATGATGACTATTATCTGAGGCTCATGTAGATACTTTTTAAGAGCTTTTTTTTTTTCTTATGGTACATAATAAATTACACCAAATGGCATTATTAATGTATTTGTGTATTCATTTGTGTATTTATTTGGCATAAAATGTCAGTTCTTTTTCTTTTTTTTGCATTGCAACAGCAACTGTCACAATGCAAAAAAAAAAAAAAAAAAAGCCAATATCCTCCTCCCTTTAACTTTGTTGTTGAGACATAAAGCTTAGGTCGATAATTGAGTATTTACGATTGTAAACATTTACACTGTTACCTGCAAATAGGGCCCTCTCAAGCTAGTTTGACCATTCTGCTTGTAAATAAGTAGAGCGCAGTCTATGAATCCTGAGACCTTGGGAGAATTCACTGTGGAAAGTAGCACACAAATTCACATCAAAACTACAAAATGGTATTTTCAGATGGATTTCCCATGACACCTTTTCAATTCCTAGACAAATGAAAACATTAGGAATTTGTATGACTTTGCTTTCTCACTAATGCTGTGCCTTGGAAATGTTGATATGGTTCTGAAAAACTGGAAAATGTCACATTTTCTTCAGTATAGAGAAAGAAGCTGAAAGAAAAAGAATAGCTTCCAGGAATCAGCACAGCTATAGAAAAAAAAGAAAAGAGAAGTAAAACATAAGTACTTTACATTATCTCATATCATACCAGCTGTATATTGGATCAGTTTTATCTCCATATGTCCTCAGAATATTTTTCTCGTTTACACATAGATTACTTTAATTTTCTTTATCTACTGCTTAAAGACAGTTCACTTACAAATCCTTCAGAATTCAACAGCTTAACCTCACATGTAAAGAGAGGTGCTTATGTCATTCAAAACTGATAAGAGACATTCAACTTGCTTCAGCCCTTCTATTTTAATAGTTGAAGGAAAATTAGTATTAGTAAGTAAAAGATTCACAGAGTCTCTCCTCAAAAAGCCCTTGTAATCCAATGGTAAATTGAGATCACTGCAAAGAATTCAAGATGCTGTGATAGGCTTAATTGGATATCTGAGGGAGCATTACGTCAGACCTTTATACTAATAAATTTGCAAACATTAGTTTGAATGTGCTATGAATTATTTAGTATTTTTACTGAGAAATTGCTGAACACTAAAAAAGCTTTTTTTCTCCAAAGGAAATATTGAATATGTAAACATCTGTTTCATTTTATCAGTGATCATCTTTATTAACCAAATATCTAATAAATATTTCATAAAGTTAAATAGAGCAGAAAACTAACTAAAACATATACCTAAAGGAAGACAAACTCTTTTAAAGAGTTTCATGAATAATCGTTAAGTAACCAAATTTTTCTATAACCACTCATTATCAGTTTAGTATCTTTTGATAACATCTTTATTCTTGCAAATACAATCTTCTTCACTGAAAACATTATCAAAAAGCTGCATCTTATTAAATGATGCACCTGATTTTTGCATATATTAGCATGAGATTACATTTTTTCTTGCCTTTTTCTTTTACAGTCATGATGATTAAAAAATATTGAGCAGTAGTCTGTTAATGAATCAGAACTGTGAAAATGAACTACAAGAATGGAGGAACATATCACCAAAATTAGTATTATGTGGTAATAATAATACCATGATAATGTTCTGAAAATATTGTGTTTTCTGGAGAGTAGGCATACTAATAAAAAAAAAAAAAATTGGGAGGCTAGATTATATAATAACATAGATAAGTGCATACTGTTTCAGATCCATGATCTACCTAGCCCATTACTCTAGTTGTAAGTAGAAGCTGGGGATGAATAAGAGCAGTTCAAACACAGATGATACCTTTCCTTTAATTGTTCTCAGCACAAGGGATTTCCTAAGTCTATAGTGGTTAGAGTATTAAGTTACTTTCTCCCCTTGGAACATAAAGGTTTGTGACCACAATATCCCTTGGCATGAATTTTCACAGGTTTACTATATATTATATCTATCTCAGTTGTTTGTTATGTGCTGAAGAGTCCCTTCCCAATCTGATGAATATATGTGAAAGACATTGAAGGAAATATAATAAAATAGATGGCCTTTATTTCTATGAGAACACAGGGATACTCTTAAATACTTATCTAGTGTCATCGAGTAATAGCAGATGTATTCTTAGGAGTATGTTTTTGATCTGATGCTACACCAATCAGCTTGATCTGAAACAAAAAAGTAAATATAAGCACAATAAAAGTGTCATTGGCTATATTCTCTAGATAATAATATGAACAACTAGGACAGTTGAAACGCCAAGGTGATAAATAGATTATCTATTTATCTCACAATAAATGGTTTATTTTAGCAATTTCCCAGAAGCATTACCAAATGGAAGTATCATGATTTAATCTGCTATCATTCACACTGTATTAATGCTTTGTATGATGTTTTGTTTTGCAGCAAAGCCACAGATACAACATTCTCTTAATGCTAATGCATAATAGGTGAATTGCACTTTRGCATTCTTTTCATTAGTTCTCTTTGTACTGATTACAAAAGTGCACTCTTCATCTGCACATATTTATTCCTAAAATCCCTTATTTAAGGCTTTTTGGAAAAGAATCATGGCAATAAATACTAAAACAAAAAATGTATAGGCAAGGAAATATTTTCAAGATTTAATTAGGAATTTTWAAATTCTGTTTATTTCACTTTTAAGGATAAGGCAGTGGCTATATAAGCATGAATAAACTTAGATTTGTAATCCTTCCAAGCTGACTATGGAAAGCTCCTTTAGAGTAGCTAACCTTTACTAACCCTGCCAATGTTCTTGCTTATCTTTGCAGCAACACATGGTTGTCACGGAAAGCATACAGCAACACGTTTATTACATGTACTTTCCTTCACTTTCTGAAGCTCTAAGATATCCTGTTGTCTTTGGAACAGCTCATGTCACACTCCCTCTTGGCATCAGCTACAAGAGACAACAGCTGGGAAATCAACAATGAATAGGGTAGCAAAAACTGGCAGRCAGGAAGGACAAAGTCTGTCAACAAACCTCCCCTCCTTTCCTGCTGAAGGAATAAATATTTTTTATTAGTGGAACAAGGAGCAGTTTTCAAAGATGACACCACTTATCTCCTTAGTAGGAACACTATTTTCAGCGAGAGATGTATCATTATTCTTGTGTCCTTGTTTATTCTGTGAAGGAAAAGGTTTCTTATGCTATAAGCTGTCTTTCTAGAAGGAAATATAACCCTGATGCATAGCATGAAGGAGCTGTTATGATCTTCCTGTGCTTTGTGGATGCTCACAAAAGGACTGTTTAAGAAGTCTATGAAGTTTCATTCTGACATTTTGTTGAAATTAAAGTTCTGTTTGAATACTTGATTTCAAGTAATAAACATGCTTTAATAAAATATTAATTGCAAAAGGTTTCTTGAATTCAATATATAATTTCTGGTCAAAATCAAAACCCAGGTAGCTGTTGGTGAAAACAATCAAAGTCAATAAGATGATGAATATATTAGGTACAGATCCGGGCAGTAGATGATATTGAGTCACTGTACKAGCAAGCACAAAGGCTTTTAAGATAACTCCTTGTAGTCTCCACTTTATCCTGAGGACTTCATTCTTTCTCTGCAACATCCACTCTGTAACTGATGGGTTAAAATGGGTTAAAAACAAAACAAAACAAAAACTTCCTGAACCAATAAATGAAATTGATGCATTTCTGACCGATGCCATACCTATCTACTKTATGGCTACTCCAAATGAACTTTGATCAGTCTTTGCTTGTGCGGTTGCTATAAACTGTGTAAGTAAGTAAACATTAGAAGAGATATTGACCCTAGATACAGAATTCATAAATGGGATAAAATTCATATTTTCTGTTTTTATGTTTTATATGGTAAAGCAGTTTCAATGGAAATTTAGAGAAGTGTGAGAATGGCACTAGGCTTTTGACGAGGACTCAGTTTCAAATTCCTCATTTAGTTCAGGATATGGACTAGGGTTTCCAGTTAGGGATGTTGGTGATGCGGCCACTGGACCTTTGAAGCATCAAGGATTGATTTTTGCCTTGATAAAATAAAATAAAATAAACTTCCACTACAAGGTGTGTGGAAAGGTAATTTTCTAATCATTCCACAAACAGCATCACTGCTTTATGCATTGAATATGATTCCCCAGTACTGTGTGTCAGACAATTCAGTGAAAAGGTACAGCTGAAACTCAGGTAAATTTAGAATGATTTGGTATGTTATCTCAACTTAGAGTATAGTGTTATACTGCAGAAAGACAGAATGTTTAAGATTAACAAGATTGTCAATATCATATCTTGGAAATTACATGTTAATATGGTGCAGAGTGCATATTATAGAAACATAGAATCATGAAGGTTGGAAGAGACCTCTAGAGATCATCTAGTCTAACCCCACTGTACACACAGGGTTGCCTAGAGCACGTGGCACAGGATTGAAGGAGAGAAGCACAGAGAAGGAGAAGGAGATCTCCAGAGTTCCACAATCTCTCTTGGCAACCTATTCCAGGGCTCTGTCACCCTCACTGTTAAGAAATGTTTCCTTAAGTTCCTGTGGAACTACTGGTGCCTCAATTTGTGGCCATTTCCCCTAGTCCTATCACTGGCCACCACTGAAAAGAGGCCAGCCYCATCCTTCTCGCTCCCTCCCTTGAGGTACTTATAGACACTGTCCAGGTCCCCTCTCAGCCTTCTCTTCAGCCTTTGCTCATAGGGCAGATGTTCCAGACCCCTAATCATCTTTGTAGCACTGCRCTGGACTCTCTCTAGCAGCTCCACATCTTTCTTGTACTGAGGAGCCCAGAACTGGACATGGGACTCCAGGTGCAGCCTCCCCAGGGCTGAGTTAGATCTTCTGAAAATAAAACAAATAAATTGAATTTGCATGTACTGGGTTTTTTTATACTGTAAAGAGAACTGAATGCGTGACTCAAAACAGATATTAATTATTCTTTGTTTACCTTAACATTTCAGATGAGGTCTCCAGTCTTGTGAGGGCAAAGTGCAGATGCAATTTGGAGTGTATAGCTGTGTTCTCAATGAGTGATTATTGTTATATGAGATAAAAAATGTGACGTGTTTTTGGACATGTAAGGAAAAGAAATGCCCYGTAAAACCTACCCAGATAAGTATAATTATTCCAAGTCATTGTTCCTATAACAAAAGTTTGGATTTGCAAATTTATCATGATCTATTTTTGAATGTTGTAGCATATACAATTTTGCTGTTATTCTACCCCCAATTAACCTGAGCTCCTGAGTTTCTGGATATCTGTGGAAAGGAAATAATCTCAGAATGAGTCATTTAAACATTTACAGCTTTTCACATGTCTTAAATAGTATTCTGTATGTCCAGCATGAACTAGATATGGCCTACAGTTGCTTTCATATTTTCATAAATCTTATTTGTGGTTTTCTCTGTATTTTCTTTTATTGTGATTATAAAATACAGCTGTAAGTATGCACGTTGATGCTTTCTTTTTTGCTTAGAAAGAAGAAATGGGAATGCTGAATCAGAAGTAATGTMAAGATCACATATACTGATTGTTAGAGGCCCTCCCTAAAATCATGTTGTATGCATCGGGCCCATGACTATTTGAGAAGACTGAAAATAGAGAGACTTTGTTTGTGAGCACTGTATCAGGAGAAAGAGGAGACAAATTTACTACTAAATATCTGATCTTTTCCTTTGGTTAAGGAAAATATGCTAGTGACCAATCTGTACTAAAATGCTTTCTTGATTTAGAATAACATAAATTACAGTAGAGCTGACATTTGCATATTATCCTGTGTAACCTGTGCAGAAATATCACTTCTTTTTTATTATTTTATCTTAGTTAAAAGATCTGTAATAAAAGTCTGTAAGGCTGCCATCTCTTCTCTGTGTGCTCATGAAAGTATATTAAAATTAGAATGATGAGCACTAGCTAATGTTACAGATGTATGATTTCCTAGTAAAAAGATCCTTTCAGCTGTATTTTTTTTGTAATTTAATAATTTAATAGAAACTTTCCGTACTTTTTTTTTTTTAATTTCAGCAATAAGAGTTTATTAGGACTATTTAAAATATGACCTTTACTGATATTAAATRAATAATGATGAGTCTTCCTTCTGAGAAGAACTTAGCTCACCTGTTTTTGTCGGAATCTGACATGTGACTCTCATGGCTTTATGCCAAGAATAAGCCTTTGTTTTTGCTGTGAAATTATGTTCATGTTCGACCAGGTTATAGGTCATTCAAAAATGCTAAATCTGGAACTGGTCCCAGGTTGCATGAAATTTGACAAGGCCATTTATTGTTATAAGCATGAAGTCCTCTGATTTACAAACTGATTAATTGCCCAAGAGCAGATATGAGATACTGAGGAGCTGCCAAGCCTTGGGAAGATTCTGTTCTCAGAGGTTTTAGTCAAGCCTCTCAGAACAGCTGATTATCACATGAAAAATAATAATTTTACAGTCCTGAGCTAAAAGGATTCAGTTGGACTTTCTCAGTAGTAAAGGGTGCCAGTTTCTTTGAGGTCTGATGGYCGCAGAACTGAAGCTGGCCTTTTGTATGGTCTTCAGGCCTCTGCTGCTASGGCTCAGCGTGAATAATAAAATCTTTCAAAGGAATTCAATGCACAGAGAATTAGATAACATTCTRGGAGTATGTGGTCATTTCTTTGTTATTTGCTTGCAGTGGCTGTTATGACTGGGGCAAATAGAGGATTTGGACAAGCAGAAACAGAAAATCATATTGGGAATAGAAGTTTTTGATGGAAGAAGGTGGATGAGCATTGGTATGCCCTTTCTGAGGCCTGAAATGGGTGCTAGGATATCTGATTTTTTTTTTCTTTTTTCACCTTTTGCTTCCAGAGGATATTTTTGAAACTCAATGGGAAAGTTTGGGGTTTTTTTCACACCATGTCCTACTTCTGATAGCAGATACATGGGAAAGACCATGCAAAAACGCTMGTTCTCCCAAAAGACAATGTGAAAGTGTTACCTAATGGAAGTTCTGTTTCTTTTATTTTTCATTTTAAGAGTACAGAAAATAACATAGAAACAGCTATGTAGTCCGCTTTAGAAGGCTTTGCTGTGATTTCAGAAACAAGCTTTTTAAAGTTACAAAATGAGAGATGTGGAGAGACATGTGGGCCTGAGGTCCGCCGCTTGCCGGGTCCACAATGCCAGCCCCCTCCGGTAAAAGGATGTCACKTTGCCGGAGGAGATCAGTGGGGCCGCGGTACTGAGAAGCCGAGCCGAGGATCGCAGGAGAGCGGAGGACAACCCGCCGAACAACCCCCTAGCCACACACACTCACCAGACGTATCAMAAGCACTCATCACAGACACAGAGGCTACACACAGAGGTTGGTGGCAGAAAGTCCAACTTTAATGAGGGGCGCGCGGGGTTATATAGACACTCAAAGCCACCGTGTCACCCTTGATTGGTGGAGGTGGCTTTCCAGGCGATTCTCTCCGCCGCGATTGGAGGGCACACGATCCCGGCTGTGATTGGCTTTCCCCCACAGCGGGAGAATCCTGGCTTGCCATTGGCCGGAGGCTCCTGGTCTGCCCAGTAACAGCTGGTCAGGCCCAGGAGCACCCCGGCCCCCACCCCTCCGGGGTTACTGGAGGTCAGGGTGACTGACAGCCYGGTGTCTGTCATAAACCCCAAAGCCCCAACTATTTACAATAATTAGATATGTACAGAGCAGGATACCTAGCTTGGTTTTCACCGTGCATCACAAAATAAACCGTCAGGACTGTTGTCTTGCAACAGAGCGATTATCTTGTAACTTTACTTCTCAGTTCTTTTGCGTTTTCATACATACTTCGATTCCATGGTCACTYTGTGTATCTCCAACGGGAACCCAGATTTCAATCAGGGCATTACTTGAACCAACTATGGCTATGGGCCTGGGCTGCTTTTCATGTAACCTCTTGCTTTACTACAGAAGATGGGAGCTAAATGATTCAGGGAACCAAAAAAAAAGAAAAAAAAGAAAGAAAAAAGAAAAAAGAAAAAAAAAGCTTATAAGTTTGGACTCTGCCCTGGATGACCAGAATAAGTCCCTGCCATAGAGTTCCAGGGAGTTCAACAGAAGCAGCCACTCTTCCTTTTCTGATTTTGGTTTATCTTGTTATTCTGACTGCTTTCAGATAGATACAGCTGAAGTTGATAGGAATATTGTCTTAAACATGCTAAATTACAAATTACATAGTGTAATTTGAGGATCAACCGCTCACATTCTTATATATACTACACTCTGTAAATAAGGAGGTACTTTTACTCTCAATGTCTTGCTACTTCAGCCTGATATCTGTAACATGGGGATAACAGTAACCCTCACATCACGTTGCACTTTGCAGAGATAAATTAATGCTCATGAACCAGCAAAGTGCTAAGTGCCAGAGAAAAGCCCATGAGGAAATTAATAATTCTGTTTTTGTCACAGTCTTTGAATAGTGTGCGGTATAGATAAGGCTTAAGTCCACAAAACGAACAATGAGAGTAAAACAAAACATTGAATAGCTGTTCTTTTTTAATTGATCACCATCCATTCTGTTCACTCAATGAGGTAGGAGTCCTGTGTAGAAAAAATAGAGTGTGTGATTATGTATTAAAAGTCAGTGTTATAATGCATACACTCAAGGGAGGAGAACCAAGGCTGCAATGATTGTTGATTTCTCTCATTTTCAGCTTTTAAGTATTTGACTTTTCAACTGTAGTACCTACGACCCATTTTCACGTATATACCTTTACTTTGCTGTCATCTGCTCCTTCTTACTAGCACTCTCTCACTTAGACTCTATTTCAAATAATAGCCCAATATGCGTGGAATGTTTTCCATATTTTTTTTTTTCTTCTTTCCATAGATGTATTTTCCTTATTCATTCTTTCATTTCTTCTCCCGTCAAGTTCCATTCACTCTTTTGTGCTGTTCATGCCAATAACTTTTCTGGAAGGGGACATGTTTTGGCTTCTTTAGAAGCTCAAATAACTGAAGTGCTTTTTAAAGCTCAATGGCTGGGAACTTTTAGCAGCCTACATTCTAGAATGGTGCTATGTTTTTTGTAACATTCTTTTTTTAGGAACTAAATGTCAAGATCAATCAGCTACTTTATTTAATTTAATACCTTTCAAGCTTATTCTTTTCTTCATTGGTTTGTTTCTATTTATTTCCTCTCTTCCAGAATTGTATCTTATTTTATCTTCCCTTTGTTGATAGACTTTTCATGATAGTAAACCTCAGTACCTGCTCTATATGTTCAGTAGCACTGATTATATGTTCATTATCTTTCATTAAAAGGTCCAAGTTTGTGCTGAGATGGCAAAAAGACACACAGGTTAGGTCTTGTTAATTATTTTAATATCAATTAATCTGAAGACTTCAAAACTCGAGGGTGAACAGAGTAAAATCCAGTAGTATTTCTTAAAATGAATCACTAACAGCAAAATTAAAATCTTCTTCTCCTATCTAACATGATTATCAGTGTAAGCAAGTAAAATCTGATAGATTTTACTCCATTCTTTTTTTTTCATTATATACCTACAGTAGCTTGCAGTCCCTCAGAAAAACAAACAAATAAACAAAAAAATGTAGAATGATGGAGTTTGTGGTTTGTCTGTGGCAAAAGCCAAATTTTGGTTGTCACCCATTAGATCTGCTGTGAAGGAAAATTCAAGATTTTTTCCCAAGATCTTAGAATACCCATGAGTTTACTCTAAAGGTTGTTAACTGCATGCAGAACTACTGGCCATCAACCATTTGTTGAGTTCAGGATTTGGAGATGACTCTACTCACAGATATGAATTTCAACCATGAGGCAAGTCTTGTTTTCTGTGTTGTTTTGCAACTACAACAAATGGCAATGGGAAATAAACAGTAGCTCAGAATAAATAATTTTGCAAATCTTACCCTGATGTGTACCTGTATCAGGAAGCTTCATAGATATGAAAGTATAAAAGCACTGCTATATTCACACTGAAATGCAGGAAAATTGCAAAGACAGGATACCAACTGTCTGCAAAAGCCATTCTTGTATCTGTTCCCAAAAATTATACTAATCTCCAGTCTTCAACAAATGAAGAATGTTCAGGGAATATGAATGTCTTGTGACGTTGCTGGGGCTTAGGTGTGTTTTATTATTTTTGCTTGTTTCTCCTTAACTTTTGAATACTTCTCAATTAAATTTTAAATGYTTTTTAGGATTACTGCTTATTTCTGTTTAAAATTAAGCAGAGCATCCCCAGTGGCCTCCTCTGCAGCAAGATTGTACATTTAAATGATTTACAAAGAGATATTTTAATAGTCTAAGTATTGCCAATTCCTAAACAAATCTTTTTCTCCCAAAATATTCACAATTTTAAATGCTAAATCCTAAACCCTAAACAGTTATTAAAATCRTGAATATATATAGGCAAAATATGAAAGTTGGATTTCAGTGGAGCAAAAATGGTCAGGTTTGCTTAAAGAGCTAAGTGGACATTTTTATCACAAAATTTCCCTCTACAGGTGTTTGGCTTTCATGCTCTATTTCAAGCCTCTGGACACTCATATTGAAATTGGGATTCTCACTTGAAAGCTAGCAAAGTATACATCTTGCATAATAAATAGACCCTAGACTGCAGACATCTAGCTGTGGGTGCTGATAATGTTGCTCCTTGTTGCCTGTTGGGATGAGGAAAAAAAATCAGAAAGACTTCAAGAAATTAAAAGACAAAAATTAAAAGTGTATGATGTTGTGATAAAATGATTGAGCTGATCAAAATCTAGCACTTAATGCAGAGCATATTAACTCTGAAATGAGTAGCTGAGTTTTTGACTAGGATCTGGAAACCCTGTCCAGCAGTATAGAGCCCTCATGGATTCACTATGTCTAGAAGGGCCTGCTTGTGCAGCTGTTTTTTAAGGCAGGGACCAGCTGGGTTAATAAGTCTTTAACAGGTTTTTGAAAGAAAGCTATGGATGGGGAAAATGCTCTGTTATTAAGGCAGATGTATTTGTAGTCTTAAAGATTCAACTAAAAAAATTTTGATTAAAAAAATTAAAAAAATAGTAATGCAAATAAAGGCTTTAAATAAACCACTAGGCATAGACAAAAATTATAGACATTTAGTTAGCATTGTTATTGATTGAGCAAAAGTTATAGTATGAAATACACAACCACTTTTCTAAAGATTTTATTCTTATACCTACATTCCTGATATTTTAAGGGGCAATGCAGTCCTGTGATCAAATATAATTGTGCAGAGATGTATTCTATTTCTACAACATAAAAAAAGGTAACTTTAAAAAGAGTGAAACCCTGGTGTCTAGTGGGGAATGGAAGAATAAATTTTCAAAACTGAAAGAAAAGTTGTATTTGTGCTATTCCTTGACTCCTCACTCCAAATGGAATGACTAAAAAGAATAACAGAAGAACGTCTGGGAATTTTGTAGAATATCTGGTATTTGACTCTTTGATATGCAGTAGAAAAGGATATGATAAAAAGAAAATATTCATCTATTCTATTTAATGTAATTCTGTACTGCTCAGACACCAATATGATGAGGTAAATATATCTTTATTAATATAATCCATGTTGTCTTCAGAGATAGTAGAATCATAGAATCACAAAATGCTTAAGGTTGGAAGGGACCTTTAGAGATCATCTAGTCCAACCTCCCTGTACACACAGGGTCACTAGAGCATGTGGCACAGGATTGTGTCCAACCAGTTTTTTTGAAGATCTTCAGAGAAGGAGATGCCACAACCTCTCTCGGCAACCTGTCCCAGTGCACTGTCACTCTCACTGTTGAGAAATGTTTCCTTAAGTTCCTGTGGAACTTTTGATGCTTTATTTTGTGCCCATTTCCTCTTGTCCTGTCTCTGGCCACCACTGAAAAGAGGCCAGCCTCATCTTCCTCACTCCCTCCCTTGAGGTACTTATATACACTGATAAGGTCTCCTCTCAAAAGTCATCAAAGCATTTTGAATGATGTCTTTCACTCGTGAAATACTGGTTTATGCACTGTGTGCAGAGACACTGGTTAGTTCCAAAATTTTCTTCTATAAGCTCTAATATGAAGTGATTGAAAGAATCTATTCCTGTCTATGTTCTCTGTAAATAGGGTGTGAAATAATCATGGAAGGGATTAGAAGAGATATCAAAGATAAAAACTTAGTTAAGTATAAAGGCTAGATTTGGCTAAACTACAAGACTGATGAAGTGTTTTTAAAAATAAGATCATTTTATCCGTGCATGGAATTGTTTGGGTATGCCTAATTTTTCTCAAGAAAGATGGATGGCCTTTCAAGACCTCTTTCAACCTTTTTGGTCAAGATTCATCTCATGTCTACTAATAAGCAAATTACATTTTGGTCAATATGATATTTATTCAGATTAAATGATTTATTTTGTTGATGTTGGACAAAACAATTTGTATCAGATCTTTGTGTGCAGTTATCTGGTGTCTCTGGTCTTAGCTACTTCTTAGCTGTCCTCAGCAGTATTTTTTTTTTGATGTCCACAAATGCTTGAATATCTTAAAGACCAAAATAATTACAAACTTCATTTCTATGCATGTCTAGATAAAGGCAATCTTCATTATTTCCAATAATAGATGTACTTGGAACCCAGCCTATATGTAATACAAAAGAAACACACAAAGAAAAGGAGAAATTGCTATCACTCTGCTGTTCACTGGGTAATTGTTCCAAATGTAGAATGTCTCCATTGCATAGTGAACTCAATCTCTGAGGTCTCAGGCTAACTTAGTTGATAATTTCATTCATCTCTGTTTACTACTATTTTTTGGCATATATTCATTATTGATATCATAGTAAAGTGACAGATTCTATGATATTTATTGAAAAATTGTGGAACTGGAACATTTTACACACAATTTTTTTTTACTATATCATGACTAAGTCCTCCACTGAAATTATCTTATTATCTCAAGTCACATATTATCATAACAAAGGAAAAATATCTGGTCCTTCCTTTTAGGTTTTATTTATAGTAGATTAGTGTGTTGTAGCAACCACTCTGAAAAACTTTGCCTCATTTTCCATAAGCATCTACAGTTTGTGAGGCAGAGATAAGTGGAAGGGATCAGCGGTGTCATGTGTGACCACCTGGATCCATAAGCTAATTATATAGCAGTGTGTAATAATTGTGTTTTTCAGTAGTGATTCATATAACCTGAAACTTCACATATGCATACTGTTTTATAAACAAGAGAAAAAAACTCTGCTCTTTGAACGGGTTATTAATTTAGGATCTTTTCAATGGAAGTTAATTCAGAGAATATGTTAATTCAGTGATGGGGGATGATGTCTAGCACTTAGAAAATCAGAAACAAAGCTGAAAGAATCTACAGGTGAGAATTTAAATTAAAAATACTTAAGACCCTAGGCTAACATTTAATCTCTGAAAGGGATCAAAGCTTTCATATGGGAAACTTAATACAATAGTATCCTGACTGACCTGTCTGCAAGCAACTGCAATTCAGATTAAAAAAAAATAAATATGATCCAAGTCCTTCAGATTTGGAGTAGTCCTCCAGATCAATGAAAGCAATGAGAAGGAAAGAAGGCCTGTCATATATTGTATGTGTCACAAGCAGTATAAATTGCACAAGTAGTGTCATCTRGATTCTTGCTGCTAAAGAGGTGAAACATTCAGCACATGAAGCAGCAGCTGTGGCAGCAGCACAGAAAGCTGATGAAGACATGAGTTTTAATAACTGATAATTCCATGAGCATTAGTAATAAAAGTAGCATCTTTGCCACTGATGTGTTTTCTAGGCTGACTTGATGGTTCTACCTRTGACTGCTCCTGCCAAAATACTAGGTGCTGTTGTTTTTAGTTGCCACCATCTTCAGCAGATGGGTCAATATATTTTTGTCCAGAGTGATGGAATTTAAGTGACCTGAGGTTTAGCTTCAAAAGTCATATTTAAGAAGTAAAAAGTTACATTTTTTTGTTGCTTTTTGTCTGGTCAGTTGTCTGAGACGATTTTATGTATTCTGGTGATTCTTGTGCATCCTTTGTTATCTGCCTTGATCACTGAGTAATATTCATTATGATACTCAGAGATATTCAGATTATGATATTCAGAGAATGTATCCATTGGAATCAGATGGATTCCAAGAGATTTACCAGTGAGGTCATTTGAGGAGAAAAGTAGAAGAAAAGTTCAGCTGGCTTTTTAAGCCAACTGCATATCAACAGTGTCAACAAAAGATGTACAAACCTGTACTGAAATACACAGAAAGAAGATGAATTTGCTGTCTTTTTGGCATAGCAACTTGGCTCTGTGCAAATGATTAAAGTACTTCTGATCGTATTTTTAAGAGAGGAATCCAAAAGAAGCAAAATAATGCCAGAGCATACATCTGTGTCTCTGCCAAATCAGTGACACTGAATTTTGGGAAGAGAGATTAACTACTGGGAAAACTTAAGAAAAATATTTCCCAAGACAGAGCAAGCACTTAAGGTCAGAGTGTGACTTCATTTACTCTCGTATCAATCTGGATTACTTCCATTGATTTCTTGACAGTTGTTTTTAGTGGAGATACTCCAGATTTACAACCGTGTAAGTAAGATCACCATGCAACCCTCAGGATTTTATGAAGTGATATGTAAATGGAGGCAGGCAGCACCAAATTTGGCCACAGGTTATATCATGTAGCTCTTCTGAATTTGCTAAGTACTTTCCATGTCTCCCTAATGCTTTGCAATATTTCTTGTCTCCTGTATAATACTTTTCTCTCTCTGCCACAACCTTCTGCAGTTCTCTCCAAGAAGTGGTGATGAACTAGCAGAGCAATGACCTTTCATAATGAGAAATACCACAAGACTCTCTGTTTCACCATATTTTAACTGTTTCCCTTGCAGTAAAACTGGCAACAAGGGGCTGCTTTTCATCTGCTTCTCAGTTCCACAATGGCAGCCTATGGGCTTTTCTCTCCATTCTGATTGAATTTATATTTGCATCTGAATGAAAATCAGCCTGATACTTGTTTTCACAAACATACAGTGGAAAGATATGTGCCTTCTCTGTTATGTCCCTGAAGCTGAGTGAACCTAATGGAGGTTCTGCACATAATTCTAAAAGTAGATGAATTTTAAGCCTGGTGAAACTGCAGTGGGATAGTAGGTTAGTAGGATTGTTGAAAGGGAATAAAAAGAAGAGCAGCTGTCCTATATTTGTCTTTTTCTGAGATGTACAGCATCAGAAATCTGAAATGCTGTGTGGCAGAGCATCTCTTGTATGCTATTTCTCCTAGTTCTCTAGTGCTGGCTACAGAAGGGAAGAGTATAAATGATATATGGATAATACAGCCATTAGCTAGCACTTGCCAAAATACCAAGGGCTCTAATTAATTACTTATGATGATAGTGAAATTTGTATAACTGTATAAAAGAATTTTTAGATTTTGTCCTTGAACTTCTACTTTTTTTGTAACCCATATGACAGAAGAATACCTCTAGGCCACCTAAGCATCAGAACTTCAGACACTGTCCTTAGCAATATCTTCCGTATGTTTTCTCAGCTTTTTTCCTCCGTCTTCACAAAATAATACAATCAGAGGCTGAGGGATTCAGGCACCTGGCCACTTGGGACACACCAGTCTTCAAAAAAATTCATCTTTCTAAACCAGATTTATTAAACAAACAAACCCATTTTCCCCTGTATATTTCACTTTTAAAACAAAATTTAGCTAAATATTTTTACAGTAATACTTTATTGTTTGAGARAGACTGAAAAAAGCAGATGCATAATTTTATCTTTCCAGAAACTTTCACGGTCAGTATTTGATATCTGCTCTTTCCCCTCATCAAAACATAAACTTCCCTTGACTTTTACTTCTCTGCCATGATATCCATAGTTCATTTCAAAAATTGAGACACCTTGTGTCTGGCTCTGGGATATATCTGTGAAGGAGATAGGTAKGAGGAAGAAAGGGGTGGTAAGGCTGAGGGCAGAACTGCTCAAATAGAACGAAGATAAAAATGATTTGGAATCAGAGAGCATATGGGGAGGTGAAAACAGCAGAAAACGGGATTCTGTAATGGAAAAGAGAAAAGGAACTTTGGCATTTCAGAGGAAAGAGTCAAAGCAGAGGATACAGGTAAGAGGATCAAAATGTGGAGACATGTTTTAAAATGTGAGGAAAAAAAGAAAGAAATCAAAAGAAAGGAGAAGAGAGAAATATGTACATAGAGGAAAAAAAGGAAGACCTATAAAACTGAAGTAATTGAAGCAGGGGAATGGAGGGTGAAGAAATACTTTAAAACAGACAGTGTAAGAAAAATAAAAAGAGAGATAGGGAGAAGAAAAAGTAGGGGAMAAAACCAAAATCAGCAGGGATGTCCTCTGAAAGTGGATTTTCCTAGGTAACGAGCATGTTCTGAAGTGGCAGGAAAAAACTTTATGCTGTACTATGACCCCAGGTTTTCAATATATACGTAGACTACCTCTAGCACACAGGCTTTATTTTGCTTCCCATCTTCTCTTGAATTGCTTTGGATGCTGGGCTGTTAAATTGAGGACAGCATATACACCCTTTGCATGTCTGCTTTCTTTCCACAGGTTGTCTCCAGCTTGCAGTCCAAAGTCTTATTACTTTTGTGGCCATGCAATGGTAAATTTTGAAACCTTGGTTATTCCAGTTATGTGGAGTTTCAATTGCTATTGAAATGAGAATCAGACTTTCTTCCCACCTSATCCCTGATGTTCACATCTTTAATTTGTAGATACTAGTTTATAACTTTATGTTGGAGAAGAATAGAATTTAGTAGACATTAATCAATAATASTCATTTGAAAAACCAACATTATCCTATAATATGCACGTGCAAAGCTTTATGATGAATAGATGCATGTAACAAGCCTGATGAAAGTGTGCTTCGCTCAGCCTATGTTTTTAATGAGCAAGAGTAACCAATAGAAAAATTGATTAGGTTCCAGTGAAACACTATAGTCACTGTGAAAAATGTACTTATGGGATTGCTGCATGGGAGTGCACACTCATGTGGGAAGACCTCCATTCCTGCTGTTCCCAGATGGCTGTAAGAGAATATTTTCCTGTTTTCACCTTTCTTCTTTTTTCTTTTTTTCTTCCTTCTTTTTTTTTTTCCTTTTTCCCTGAATTAACTTTTAGCATTAGAGTTGATGTATCCCAATAGATCTTACAAATGCTCATGTCTTTACATCCTTTTTGCTTCTGAACACATGCACCTGGATAGTTTAGCACCTGAATCATTAAGCTCTGCCCCTTATTTTTATTTATATATTTATTTAGTTTTTGTGACTTCATCCAAATGCAATAGAGATTGACAATCCAGATTTACTGTCAATACTACTCCAATTCATCTGCTTTGTTTATCTTAAAATGACTAAATGGTACATTCATCATTCTTTCCTTCCAATTTCATTTTCCAAAGCTATGTATCACAGTCTGAAATATTATTTATGATAATATAAAGAATGGACCTCTAAACTTAGATATTGTTTTGCAACAATTTCCATGCAAAATTGGTGAAAATATGAAATGACCGGACTATATAAGACAATAGAGGCATTTATAAAAATTGAATGAAAACAATTCAGGCACAGACTGGTATGGAATAGGCTTTCATGAAAGTTAAGGATCAAAGTAGTCTTTAGACAGCAAAGCAAAAAAGTCCCATTAAGTCATTTTCTAAATAAGAATCAATAAAGAGGTGGGAATCCTACACTACACTCAGAGTATATTTTGGAAAGAAAATCTAAAAATAGAAGGTCTATCTTCTAAAACTGCACTACCCAGTGAATGCACTGCAGAAAGGGTTACCTCAGTAGAGAATACAGTGTTATTAATGAATGAAGAAATTAGTTTAATTTATATATAAGTTATTGGGACATTGAGAGGATTTACTGAAGAGCTGCCAAGTGTTACTGAAGAGAATACTGAATTCTTTTCTTTTTGTATCTCCATATTCCTTAGGTTCCCATTAGAGACACATTAAAATAGAATAATGAAGTCATATGCCTGCAATGACATCTGTAGGTATTCATAAGTGAACATGAAAAAGAATCTTTTCTCATACATGCACATAATCTATAGAACTGACCTGTTCTTTTATTATTAATGGTCATTAATAATTTGATAAATGTACAAATATTTTAAAAGACAAGCTAAACTCTTTCTTTCACATTTAAGATTATGGACGCCAAACACCAGATCTTTTTACCTTAATTCCATCTTTATTTCTTCTGTTTATCACACAGCTTATCTATCATGTAATTCTGACCTTGTATTCTTTCAGACATTTTCAGCACAACACCTCTGTAAATAAGAATTGCATTCTTGAAGGGAGAATGTGCCTTTGCACTGGGCTTTAGGTACAGAATCATACTGCTCTGACTCTCTACAGCCCTGTGCTCATCTCCACTGATGTGCCTGAAATGGAACCTGTATATTCAAGAAAACGTATTCCAATTAATATTTCATGCCAGTAAATCCTTTTGGTAGATCTTTACTGCAGTTGGCTGGACGAAGTCAACAGTTATTTAAATAACTTGTATAATCTCTTAATCTGTGATAATGAGCGAATGAATAAATAAATAGAAATTTTTGTGTACAATTCAATTAGAGAGGCAAAGCAGCTTTCTCTGTTGCATTTGTAATCTGCTTGTGTTTAGCATCTCTTTAGTCTCCCTTGTGCCTTTTCTATTATTCAGAATAAACAAATATAAACATGACAAAGATTTCTAAGCTTGCCCTTTCCTACTGCACTATTGTATAGATTTTTATTCAATAGTCATTTGTCCTATAGTAATTGCTGAGTTTTGACTTGAATTTTGTAATTGATTGTATCCTTTTTTTTGTTTGTTTTCACCATGATTCCCAGATTAAACCCAGTGGTCCTTTTAGGGTTACTAGACTGAACAAGATTCCTGTTTACTCTGAATTTCTTCTGAGAAGACAGCACTCTGCTCTAGTAAAAATAGTAAAGAACAGGCTATTTTTAAGCAATCAGACCATTTCACCAATTGAAAATGACATAAAATAGATTAGAAGCTTGAAAAAGAAGTGATGACCTTTTAGTAGGTAAAACACCAATGCAGCTCTGTAGTGATGCATTTATTTCTTTTTTTTTTTTTCTTTTTTCTTTTCCTGGAAATGCCAAGTAGTCAATCATTATCTCTTAAGGATTTTTTGAGTGAGTCAATAAAAGAAGTAAAAAAAAAATTTGAGAAATTAACTAAAATAAGGATTCAGTTCTGTTTAATTTTTTTCTATTCTTTGAATACTGTCTTTTGTAGCTCCCCATCTCCTTTTCTAGGTGTACTTTGTAAACACATTTCTTCTTCTACCTCAAAATTGTTACAGACAGCATTTTTCTTATCAAAGGAAGCTTGTCTTCCTGGCATAGGAACTGTAGTATCTGACTTTCCCTCCTGTTCTCCCCATAGATGTTTCTTCATATGTATTCCCCACAGAATTGCAAAAATGAGGATTTTTCTTTTTCACTTACTTCACAACTGCTATATAAATTCATATGTTGTCTCATCTTTTTGGTATAGCTTGTTGGACCTTCTAACTAAATCTGATCTAGACMCTCACATATTAATAAAGACAATTTGATTGGTTTCATTTGACTGAAGTCTTTATATATTGTGTATATATATATATAGTATATATACTATATATATGTGTGTATTTATATATTGTGTGTATATATAGTAATAACATTACACAATTAGTAACTTCTTTCTTGCTCCCTTATAAAAAGAAGTTACTAATTGTGTAATGTTATTAGTCCATGAGTGTTAAAATGTGGAATAATTCTTCTATTTTAGAGGAGGTTTATTTGCTTTTGCAATCTTATTACTGTTCCATAAAATTCGGTTTTAGTAGTGAATCTCTGAATCTACTGAAGTAGTTTCAGTTTCTGAGCATGCAAGATTATAGGTGCAACAAGTGCTGACTGTATTAAAAGATTTATGATCAGAATTGGATTGGATCTGGATTCAGGAGATGGGCCAATATCTGAGAAGTGTCACAGAGAAGAAAATTGGGCAGGAATATCATRTATAAAGTAGAATCTGTAATAAATACATGTACTTAACAGAGTCTACTCATTTATCCCACAAACCATAGAGAACACTTTTATCTGAGTTCCAGTGCTATTAGGATCATAACAAATGTTATCTTTTGAAGGTGTGAGTCTATATGGAACAGTGAAAGAAAGAAAACTAAAATTGGTTGATAATTTCTTAAAAAAATACTTTGATCAAAATAATGCTAGAATGTCACCAAAAACAAACCAAACAAACCCTCCCCACCAATCTCTCTCTGTAAAGTGACAGTCTAACAAAAAAAGTTTTTTGATTGGAAATGTGTCAATTTTGACTAAAATTCATTACATTCTTTGGAACAGTCCTCTGTGCTCTGTCATGTGGAGGTTTCCCATTTAATTACAGACAAACACTTGTTGAACTACAGTATGTCCAATGGAATTAGAAACCTAATCAATTGAAAAGTTACTTCATAACAGCAGATATATGGATCAACTCTTATTTTATCGTGAAGAAATTTCAAGTGGAGAGAGAAAGGGAATCTATATGTGTTTAGAATCATGGTGTGGGAAAGGTGTTTCTGTCCATTTCTAAAATAGATTTTAAAAAAAAAATGTATCTCTATTACTTTCAAATGTGAAAGAAAGCAGATCAGTTACCTTGTGCAATTATTATTATTATTTTGGGATATGCCTTTAACCACAAAATATAGCTTATCTAATTTACAAGAAGCAGTGAAATCGGCATTTATGCTARTAGTATTGTTGACTTGGTACAATTATTTTTTCTTTGATAACTGTGAAATATTCTCCTGTTTCACAAGAAAACTTAAATGCTGGACTCTTTCCATATACTTGTTTCCTAGCAGCCTTATGTTCACAGGAATTTGCCTTGAAATTTAAAACTTTGAAGGTCTTCCTACTTGAGATAATGCTTTTTCATCATACTCTATTCTTATTTTAACAGACATTAGTGAATTTAATATTGCTCATGTAAATAGAAATCTTTAAAAATACATGTTAAAATTATTAATGTACTTAGATAGAAGTAGTCTTTAAATAATGCACCTAAAATTTCATTTTGAAAGTTAGATGAGACTGTGGAATCACAGAATCATAGAATCTTTAAGGTTGGAAGGAGCCTTTAGAGGTCATGTAATCCACTGTACTCCACCCCCCTTGCATACACAAAGTCGCCTAGAGCATGTAGTTGTGAAATCTGATGGCTTTTCTACCTTTCATTGCCTATAGTGTAAAAATATGCTTACCAATATGCCAATTCTCTAATTGATGGGAGAATGAGATGGGACATTAGAAAAAAAAATTTTTGGTGAAATGTGTGATTTTTACATTAAAGGGTAGTTTATAATTATTTGTAGTATGACGTGGACCTTTCATCATAGAAATATGGTGTAAATTTATTAATATACTTATTGTCCAAAGTTTATAAGAAGAAATTCATACTACATACTAGGATAAATAATAATAATAATAAAAAAATCTTAACATTGTGTCTGATTGATAGGACTATGGTTTTGCTGGTGTTTTTTTATGGCTGTTGATATTTTTCAGATTTCCTTCAACTCTTTGATATTGTAGGTGGATATTCCAGTTTATGAGCTATATCTGCCCTCCCTGTGGAATCTATGGTGAATGCCTCTAGCATTCTCTTTATGAGAAGAATGTTATAAGGATCAATGTCTACGTGGGTAGAGTTTGATGCCTGTTCTGCCCCTGAGATTTAGAAGGAGCATGAATTACAGCCATATTATTTTCTTAGGAAGTATGGGCATTATGAAAAGTTAGACCTTGATTCACTCAAAAAACAGACAGCTACTTTCCCTGCACAGTCAGGTGCAAGATTGTTCCTCTGGGAGAAATACACTAGAAAATCATGCTATTTGCTTTTGTTTTGAGTCCCTCTTAAAGGCATCTGCAAAAATTTAAGCCATAGTCCAAATTCTCTTGGAAATTACTCAGAAATATACAGTGGAATGAGAGCAAAAGGGCAAAAGTAAATAGTAAAAGGAAATAAAAGGAAGCTACAGTGCATGGAAGTGGAAGATGAAAAGGGAGTGGTCAAATGGTTAGACTATGAATCAAGAATAACCAAATGATTTGAGCATGAATCTAAGGTATATAACATAAGGAAAAGCGGTTCAAAATGTTTACTGTCTTAAAAGTTAAGAATTGTGCCAAGGTTTAAGGTCTGATAGGGTGATAAAATGATAGTATTACCAACTGCAACACAGAATCAAGGCAGGGAGAAGGCAGAAAAGAATAATAATGAGATTAATTTTTTGCTGTGTTGAGTTAAAAAGGTTTAAGAAGAGACTTCAGGAGATCAGTGAAAGATGACTTCAGGAGATCAGTGAAAGATGAACTACTTCATTTTTGCTAAAAAAAACAAATAAAATCAAGGAATAAATGTAAGAATTGTCAAGATAGGTTTTGACAGTGAAACATTTGGGAAAAGAAGAACTGTTCATATTATACACTATGTCTGTAAAAGGGGAGAAATAAAAATCTTCATACAGTTTTGCAGTCAGTGCAACATAAACAGTTTAAGAACTGATTATACTTTGCTGAGTGAAAATATTTGCCAAAGTGTTCAAGGAGCTATTCAATTTTTCTTAATCTCTACATCTTCCTTGCTGTATTGCACTGTGTAATGCACTGAATTTCACTGTGATTACTATGACACCCCAAAGTGTGTTTCTTTTTTATATAAGTGGATAATATATTTATATATCAAACTTCTAAGAACTTTACCTGTGCATATGGAATCATATTCATAACTAATAAACCTTAAAATCATGTTAAGTAAGGATAAATTAAAGTTGAACTTCTTAATACAGCTTGACCTCCCCTACACTATTTTTCACTTGAATTTTTGAAGTATTACCCAACCAGAAACTTAAAAAATCATGGTGTAGTTTCTCACTTTTTTATAGCGAGATCTCAAAGGTTCTAGTATGCACAGTCTTATGGTTGTACAAAATAGCTATTATTATTTTTACTTTTTKTTTTCTTGTTACCTTCATTATGACCGCTTCAAGTCTTCACTCTAAAACTGGAGAGAAAAATGTATCTACCATAAAAATGAATTTACTTGATGTTCAACTTCAGAAGTCATCTGTAGCATTGTAATTTCCTTGCCTTGTATAGGATCACTTCACCTAATTTGAATTATTTAAAAATCAAGAATCCAGTCTGATCTAGTGACCTAAGCGTAAATGGTGAGTAATAGATAAAGAGTTGGCTTTTAAGGGGTAAAAATTTGATGGTATGAATGTTACTATTCTTGTCCTTGAATAGGTCAACAAAGTCACGAGCACTAACACTTTTTTTTTTCTAGATATTCTTTATACTTATGGGTATGTTATATCAGTATCTTCCAGGCAGGCAGGATGGCCTTCAATATATTCACTTCAAATATTCTGAAAGTTTCTGGTTTTAGAACTGGGGAGGTCCATGGAGTAATGAGGATGAATATAGTAGAAAGCAGTAAGAAAAAAAAATGTCGGTTAGAGAATAGTTTGTAGAACCAGATATGGATAAGGATGAGGAGAAAAATAGTTTTCCCATTGGTACTACATGAATAATTTTAAGTATTATCATATATACCATCATATATATGATGGTATCATCTAAACACAGCCTCAGTGTATTATGAAAGTGCTGTGTGTGAAGCATCTCCTCTCAATTCAGCACTCCTGTTACTATTGATTTCATAGTGGTGTTCCTTAGTAGTGGCTGGAGAGGAGTCTCCACCTAAATTTGATGAAAATCAAATAGTTCTTACATAATATTTTCAGATTAACATGAAAAATGCTAATTTTTGAGCTTATTAGCTGACAGCTCAGTAAAGAATCTCAATAGTAAATTACCTAACACTTGACTTATAAACCATAGAGCATGTCCACAGCCAGTGTAAATCAATATAAATCAACACTGAAGCCAAAGATACTAATCTGTATCCATTTGAGACTTCAGTCAATAATGCATGGGCATATGAAAAATTTTCTTACCTTACTTTAAATTTTTAGTTTACAAGAAGTTCTCTTCAACATTTTTGTCTGAGCCATGGTAACCATGGTGTTATGCTCCATGGTTTYTGTTTTGTTTTTTTCATAACTATCTTCAACAGTCCTTTTGATGTTTCATTTGCTACATACTTACTTTTYCTTTAATAAAAAGTACCGTGGATCTTCTATCAGATGAAGATGTTATGCCTCAAAACAAGCTGCTAGCATCCATTTCCATTCAAGTAGATTACAGCTAGTTAGACAATTTTATGGACATTAGTTGTGAATTTATTTTCCCTTGTGCTTACTTGCCTCAGCCAATGTGCTACTCATAATTTCAAACAGGATTCTCACAGTCTTCATTAATATTCATTTTCAGCTATTTGATGGATTTTTTCTCCCAGAACCACCTCTAACAGTCACCTGATATTGTATTGCAAGAGGTGCTTTAATTTATTCTCTCCTCTCTCCTGTGCTCTTATTCAGTACTGTTGAAGTTACACTGTTTAATGCATTGTGTGCCATGATATTGATCTACCATTATAGGAATGAAAGGTTTAGGGCTCTATGTGCAATAGAAACAAGTAGCTTAAGTTCTTTAACCCTGTGATCTTGGTGGTTTGTATGTGAAGTAAAGTAGCATTTAAACATTAGGCAAAAGAGCCAGTCAAACAAAAATGCAAGTATATTCTAAAAAAAAAAAATTTTTGTTTCTATGAGAATATTTGAATGAAACTTTCCTATTCATTTCATTTTTTTTTCTATTTAGAAATAGTATTAGAAATAAACATTAACTCATAATTCAAATATGTAGCTCTGCTCCCTATGACTAATCGTTGCTCTTTGAAGACAAAAGATCCTTGGATGTTATACAGCAAACATGTTTCTGTTGCCTAGAAAAGACACTAGTTTGACTAAGAAGTTAATGTTGCTTTTCTAATAATATAAAGCTTCTCTAATAATTTAATGAAAATAATCCATCTTATTAATAGAAAGAGAAATCAAGGTCTGTGGCAAGAAGGGGTTCATATTTGTGATTTGATCATTCAGTATTTGAAAGTCATTGGTATATTCCACATAGTTCATATATCTTCTGTCTAACAAGAGGAAATATTTGTCTTACTCTGAGTGAAATGTCCTAAGCACCAAACTCTCACAAAATTCAAAAACAAAGGAACACAATATGCAGATGGTCATTACCTGTTAAAAGGAATTAAAGAAAACCCTAGAGCTAAGTGTTGCTGAAATTTTTGAATACTGGAAAAGATCTAAGTAAGTGTTGTGTGGGTTTAGTTCTTGATGTTCAGTGCTAAAAACACAAGGTGAAATTTCATTACTTCAGGTAAGAGAATATTTATCATCCACATGCAGTGGATTGAATGGTGGAACACATTTAGTTCAGATAGTTTTCGAAAATTATGCCTTCCAATTTTAAATTAGCATTATTCAGTCAGAGATGCTATGGTATTTGAGTATTCCTTTTTTTCTTGTAAGGAGAGAGAAAACAAGATGAAATACTAAAAGAAGAGATCAGAAAGTTGGAAATTAATAATGGAAAACTTAAGAAACAATCAATTTGAGTTGATTCTAGTGTAACATAACTCTGAAAAGGATTACAGTTGAAATATTTGTTACATTATAGAACTGCAAGATTTTTATAAGACCTCAGGCTTATAACAAGCTAGCTTTGTGTATGAAAAAATCATCATTTAAAAAAGTGTTATAAGCATTTTATGCACACCCAAAAATGTTAGGTAAGAAAAAGCTTAATAGGGAGAAAATTCCAGATAATATTGCTTTTTCATGGCATATTAAAGGTAAAGTTTTCTAGAAAATACTGAAAGCATTGTAAAACTGCATTGATTCACAGCTGTTTCTGACATGTTACTGCCTTTCTACAGGCTGAAACCTTTTAATTCCGTGTTACAGAAGCAACCAAGATAGATAAGATTGATTCATGTTTAACTATACTTTTAGGAATAAAAATGTGAAAAGATTTGCCACTTCCAGAAATCATTTTCTTTCTTACCTATTTCCCAAGTTCAGAATTTCTTAACGAATATATAAAATTCCAGTCTGGCAACACACACACACAGACACACACAGACACACACAGACACACACAGACACACACACAAAAGCTTTGTAGGGAAGTTTCCTATCTCATTACAATTTTTGACCAATAAGTTAACTACACAATTTAGCAATAATATATTAGTTCTCTCAGTATACCATCTCTTTGTTAAGAATCTACTTCACTGCTAATAATTCTTTCATTTTCGTATAAATATTTTCTCCAGAGGGTTAATTAGTGCCTGCAGAAGTTTCTGGTGGGAGAGGTGAAATGAGTGTTTTATAGCACCTCAGGGGAAAATGTACATGCTTTACATGATTACAGAAAGGCAGTCCAAAATAAACCTGACTCTGTGAATGGATGGCAGCATTGGTATTATGCTGTTCTTATTGGGAATTTCATCTTTGGAACAAAAGTTGCTGATTTATGAGCATCTTTTTTCTTCTGTTATCAATAGGCAAATGTCTACTTGTGATGCTTTGAAGTTTCTGTAGTATTTAAAATGTGGGGCTTAGGAATATAAAACCGGAGATAGAAACTTTATTTTTAAAGCAAATTTATAATTTTGCATATTGATTGAGAGTTCTGCATCTCTATCGTGTCTGTGATTGCATATGTATAGAAGAACCCAAATATAYGTGGTTGATAATTTGATTCTGTAACATCTGCTTCTGTAGTGGAAAGGTTTGAATAAATACTGCTTATTCAAACCTTCTTCTAACAAATCTCTAAAAAAAAAAAAAAAAAATGCCCAGGCAGTTAATCTTTTACCTTATTCATACTTACCTGGAGAGTCATAGGTATATTAGAATTGGTAAGATTATAAAACTAATGTGGATTCCAGTTTCAGCTGTATGAAGATAACAATCAATCAGCTTTATTTTTCCCTATCTGCAGACAGTACCCTCATCCAGAAACGTGGGCTCTTCAGCAGACAATATCTAAATGAAAAAGACCTGTCTCAAACATAATCCAGGCAAGATGGAAGTAGTTTTTGTGTGCCTATACTATCTTTTTGACAGCTATATCTGAGTGCTGTGTTCATCAAGGACACCTGAACTGAACTTCACCAAAACATTCAGGAAAAGTCTAAGACATAATAGTCAACAGTTAAGTGGCCAAGAACACATGTGGGATATTGCATAAACTTCATCCATGTTCTGCTTATATTTTAATTTAATTTAATGGCTTGGTGTCTCATATTTTGGATGAGTTGTGTGGCAAACCAGATTTTCAGACATTTTGAATTAAAATTGTCCTAATTTTTTTTTTCTTTTCCCCTGCACCTAGCAGTCATCCAGGACCTGAGAAAATCCTCCTGTTCTACCAGAGCTGGTAATGCTTGACAGATTTTCCTCCCTTTGTAAGTTATATGTGTTTTCACATGCATTTTTAAATTGTTGCCACCTCCTGTGCTCTGCATTCACATGGTAGGTTGGAAAACCTTCCTAAAAATAAAGAGAAATGCTCTGACCTGCTCCARTTAAAAAGAAAAATCCAAACCCATATGTTGATGCTCACTGGAGAGTCTAACACAGGCCCAGATTGCCTACTGGTGAAAGCATTGGTGACTGTGGACAAGATTTTTCTGCTAGGAAAGGTYCTGGAAGGCCTAAGCATTGAAGGGCTCTATAGCCATACACAGAGGATAATGCTATATGTCTTTTGTGCCAGTGTTCAGTAGTTCCAAAGCACTGGAAAAATTGAGTACATGTTAAATTGCTGATTTTAACTATTAAATATCAAATCCCAATTCCCTGTCCCTCTCATTCAAAGCAGCTTTGGTCTCATTATGACTGGCAATGTTAGTGATGTCACAGGTGAAATCATTTTGGGCTTGGAGACAGGTTTGCAACTTAGTCCAACATCAGGAAGACCACAAATTACATTTTTAGAGAAAGACAAGGCCTTTCTCTTTTTAGCAGCTTCTGGCAGTGCCTTCCAAAAAAAGATTAAAACAATTCATCATGCACACATTTCCACGGTGTAGGACAAGGCAAATTTTGAARTGGAGCTGGCTTCTATGGTTCTGTTATGTCACAGACACAGCAAATGATATAAAAGCATAGACTGATCCTGTGATAAAAACAAACATATGGGTAAGTAAATATTTGCAATGGCAGCCAGGGAAGTAATCTTCTACTTTCTGTTGTCGTTTCATGAATGTTTGATGCATTTTTCAATTAATATTTATATGCTTAATGTATTTTGTTTTTAATTTCCAGACCAGTTTTCTCCTCAGAAAAAGTCTAAGGATGTAGGCACATTTGGTACAAATTCTTTCAGGTGATATAGGTGTACGATTCAAAGCTTATTATTCCTTTTCTTTGTTTATACAAATCTTCCATTGATGTGAGAATGAAAGGAGCAAAACATTAAGCCCTAGAAGTTATATAAAAGGGTAACATAAATGTTTCTATAGTTTAAAAAGAACTGAAAAAAGTCAGTATTTTCTTTACTTCAGCATTCTTGTAGTGGCATTTTTTAATAGTATACAACACAAGGCCAAAGAACCAAAGAATCTACAACTACCTCTTATGCCTTTTGCTGAGTATAATACAAGCTGTGAATGTGACACAAAATTATATATAAAAAGATGACAGTCAAAAACAAATTACTCCAGATTTTGCTTTGTTTTTACTTTATTAGTTCGATGAGTATGGTAATTCTTAATCTACATGAGATTCACTTTAAATTGGTATACCTTTTCCATATCTCTTAACTATCTTATTCATGAAGGATATAGTTAGGGTGAACTGCTTAAGTTAATATCCAAAATTTTTCTCTTCTAATGAGAAATTCTCCACGGTCAGTTCATCTTCCCTTTACAAATTCACAGTTGTCCCTGTTAAACAATTGTTCAAATTCACCAAAACATAGAGGAAGGTTAAAAGGGAACAATTGCTCCAAGAAAGGACTGCACTCTCAACAGTCTCAAGAGACAAAAGCGTATTCCTTAGTTACTCCTCCTAATTTGGTGAATACAGTAATTTTTAATCTACATTGAATTCTTTTCTAAATCTTCTTGCCCTGGAGATGTTTTTCATACCTCTTACAGAGTCTGTATATGCTTTCCTGCTGCTTAAAAACTACTTAAATAATTTTCCTAGCAGTTCATGTAAGTTGCTTTTTTTCATCCACTTTTATTTTTTACTTCTGCAGTGTTCAAGTGTGAAAACTGGCAGACATTCCTTTTCTAAAACTTGTTTCATTGCAAAACTTTATCCTTCAAATGTTTTCAAAAAGAGTAATTAAGTTGAGATATGTACATCTTTTGGGCTATTATTTTTTATAGATTTTCATGAACCACCCACAAAAAAAGTGAATTTAGGCTTCCTGATTTCCTTAAGAGTGTACAACATGAAGGAAATAGGAATTTTTGGTAAATTACATGGTTCCTGTTACATTTCTAGTTACTTCAACTATTGTCTAGAGGGCTAAAGACTTGCTTACCATGATATGCGATTAAGTTTTCGAGGCACATAAAYGTCTCATCATCTTCCTGGAGGTCAAAGGCTACCTAGATCTAGATCCCTAAAAGTCTCTAAGTATCCAGCTCTCATTGATTTATTTGGATGTTAGACATCTGAATAACATTAAGACTATAGATACCAGAGAGCAATTAGTTTATTAAATACATGTCTGAGATACTGAGATTCACCATCTGGAGATGTTTGACTTTCCTTGATTGCAAATAACCTAGCGAGACCAAACCACTCATTTCAGAGTGCCAATATTAATCAGATGAATCCTTCCTTCATTTAAAATTTCACTCATATAGTTGTACTAATTATGTGATTTATTAAGCACTTTTCCCAGATTAATGAAAGCAGACACACACGCACACACACACTCACTCACACACAGTTACCCAGCAAAAAACCCCTAAAAGTTCTGGAAGTTCTTTCTGATTCTGGTCCTAAAAGCGACTGCCTAAATGCCTAAAAATATCTGAGACAGTAGCTTTCAATATCCATGAAATACAGGGCATGTTTATTTACTGTATAGTGGAAAGGAACACATCTGTGTTGATTTGTTTGACACAGGAATATCTTTGAAGCAAAACAGTTATAAAAAGCTATCCTATTCATACTCTCATTATCACTTGAATTTGGTGAGTCTTCAGGCTTTCTGGTCAAACTGCATTTCTCCAAACTACTATGAATACAAAGAATATTCACTTTATTTTCTTACGATATTTTAATGATATACACTGTTTTAATGATATGCTCTATTTATTAGAAAAAATGTTATACCTTAAATATTATCTTCTTTTTAAAAAATATATACCCAGAATACATTGATTAGAATAATTTAAAAATAAACATTAAAATTGATTTCTATGTTATCTGTAATTTGGTGTATAAAGTGAATTGTAAGAGGGGAGGGTTAGGGTAATTAATTACAAAGGGAAATCACTTTATATTTCTCACTGTTTACATTACAGCAATGAATATATGCATGTTAATATTTGAGTCAACAGTTGATTACAACATGAAATTAGACATTTTTTCTCACATATCAATGTTTTGTCCAGTGAACTACTAAATGAATGGTCACCTGTATAACCCCACTTATTCCTGAAGCACTCAGCAATTTGGAGATCAGGTAGGAAGTACCATGGTCCACCAGGCAACATTCTGACTCCAGAAAAAGCAATAGGAAGTTGAAATTAATGAAATATTTTCTTTGGTTATAATTCCTTTCTTTTTTTTTTTCTTTTTTTCCTCCAAGCAAGGGGAATTCAGTTCCACATAGTTTATTATGTCTCGTATTTTACAAACATGGACTCATGAGTTGCTCCTACAGAAAGCATTTTCTTTTCCACAAAGATCCATCTGTGACTTTTGTATTTCTTGTGACTAAATTACACAGATCTAATTAGATTATAGAGGTAACATGTAGACAGAAAGAGATAGTGATATCCAAATGACTTGAGTAAAGAGGAATTTTTTTTTTTAATGGGCTTTTGATGTGAATATCCACTACTGTAGAAGTTTTTTTTTCTGGGAGAATATAGTGGATGATGCTTAAAGGTTTATTTGCAGATATTGGACTCAGCTCAATTTTGCACACCTTCTCTGTGCATTACAGAGATGCTTGCACCTGTAGATATTCTGAGTAGAAGAACTGGGTGCTACACTGGAGTACATTCAGGAAAGCAAATATGTTATTTTTTCCTGAGTAAAAATCCAGAGACTTTACATCTTCTCTGAGATAAAGCATGKTATGAATATGATGTATGAGGAATTAAGTGGCTCTAGAGAAAGTAAGTGATAAATATTCATTGAAAACAATCTATGAGGATGAGGAAATGCCTTTTTAGCAAGTAAGATCCAATTTCAATATTTTATGGAGGATTATTTCAGTTACATGTTTTGAATTAATTAAGAAAAATCCTTAGAAGTGAATGAAGAAGAAGTGTTATTATGGATAGATTTAGCAAGACAATAAGAATTCATTACATTTGAACTTTTGATACTTAGAATTTGTTTTTATATCTATAAGAATGAATTTTTTTGGTATGTTTTCAGTGATACAGCAAATCACCTAGAATATGTGAAATACAAATTTATGATCACATTGGCACTTGTTCAAAGCTGAAAACTTAACCTCTGGACCTATATCTTTTGTTTTTATATATTTTGATAATTATTTCTACTCCAGATTTGAGAGAACTTCTTTGTGAAGTTTTTCATTTTCCCTTTCAAAAATGATTCACTTAAAAAATCCTCAAACAGCCACGTTTGAAATGTTGATTTCCATCATTACATCTGTCTACCTATTTCTCAGGCAAATTATTCTTCCTTTCATCACGCTTTGAAGACAGAAGAACCCCTAGAATTTTAAATCCTTGGGTAAGGTATGTTGCTATCAATAATAAAGTCACATGCCCTCTCAGCTTCTTGGAAAGACAGTTCTGTATCTTCTAAAGAAAATAAAAACTGCTGTTGAAATGCATCTGAAATCATCACCTTCCACTAAGGAAAAAGGAAGCATATATGTGAACTTAAATCTCACATATTCTATAGTTGGTAGCAGCTGTTTTGAAAAAAATCTGCTTAAAAGTTGTGGTGTCAAGCTCACATCTTACGTAGATCCAGAGCTTCTTCACTTTTTCCCTATATTGTCCCTATATCTCTTTTTCTCTGATTGTGCTCTCAACATATTTACATGTCTGATTCCTTCACCCTCATGGATTTCTAAACTAGACTGGCTTTCTGCCAGCCCTGTAAACATATGGTAGTAGCACAGAGGAAAGGTTGCAAATCCCAGGGACTGCTTTCAAAGAGAGTCAGTGGCTCCTTTCTACATGATGGTGGTTGTGCAGGAGGCTGTTATGTGTGCTGCCATCAATAATTATTTTTACATGGATGGATTATGTGACTAATCACTTTGAGTATATAAAGCTTCCAATATTTTGGTTAAAAATAGAGAAATGTGCATGTGTCCTGCTGCAAAATCTTCTCTCCTCTACCCTACCTCAAGAGTTTTGAAAATTCTTTTGTTAAATGGAAGAATTCATACAGCACTAAGGACACTAAATGTAACACTTTTGTGAGTTATCCTTGCTTCAAATACAACTGATTGCTGGCTTTTTGAATAAGCAATTTCTTTGCCTTAAATAGCTATCCCTGAAAAAATCCACAACAAGAATCACAGGCACTAGAAATAAAGCATGTATGAGAGTCTTCCCTTTGCCAATCCATATCCATAAGATATCTCTTTTTGCTCATCAAAATTGTGATAAAGTTTTCATCATAGTAGTGCATAAGTGCCATAAATCCAGTTCTTTCTCTCTGATGGAGCTATGACAATATCATTTATATTTTTTTCATCAGTGAATCAAAATACAGCAATTCTTAATTTCAGGATGCGATGCCTAGCATTAATACATAATAAACAGCTGGTTGCTTTTTCCCAGCTGTTTATTTCACTTAATATGATTTTGAGTGTTATTCTGCTTTGTGAAAACAAATACACGCTTTCTTGGCAAATGCTTGAAAACTGAAATTCAAGTTGCAAAGATCAGAGTTTTGCTTCAACTGTATTTAAAATGAGTACTTGCTAGTGATGATGGACTAGAAGATTTATCATTCCTGTAACTATAAAGACAGCACTGATGAGAMTGCAAGAATAAGGAATACTCATTTCATCAAAGAACCAGTTTTATTCACTAAGTAAGAAGAAATTACTATAAGATCTATGGGGAAGAGATAGCAAGATTATCTCGGCTGTAAAAAGAAAAGCTCAAATTAAAGTCAATAAAGACAACAGAACTGATTCTGCCTTCTAATGTGTGTAAGACACATTGCCACTGAATATGTCTTGGATAATCAAGTTCAGAACTTTGCTGTAGCAGAATTAAAACAACAATCATGCCCACTAAGTTATCTAGTTARAAGTTGAGGTATTCTGTGGCTTCAATTTATGTTTTTTTTTTCTCCCTCTGTTTCATATAGGTACTGAGCAAAATCAACCCTGATGTTTGTTTTGGACTGTAACTYTCCTGTTCTCTGTTTTCAGCCTTATTATATCATGAATAATTCTTGAGAAAATGACATAACAAAAAATTTTGGCAACTATCATCCATTATTTAAAGCTGACACAACAGCAAATTCCTAGGTGCTGTCCCGATCCACTGATGGGGAGATTTCGATATGATCCCAAGAGAGAGATTAAGACACAAAKGGGGTCAAATGCTGTGCAATCTTGTAAGCTCTATTTTCATAATTGCGATAGAATAGAGAGAAGAAGAAGAAGAGGAAAAAAGGAAAAGGAGACATACACAAGCAAGCAGGAGAGAGAAATGCAGCAAGATTGTAGTTACCACCACCACCACTCCAGCTACGTTCAAGGTGATGGTATCTGGAAGGAGAAGAGGCCGCTCTCGATGCTGGTGATGTTCTCTTTAGAGAGTTCAGAAGACGAAGAAGAAGCAGCCGCTCCCTTTTTGCGCGAGTGAAGAAATCGCTGGGTGCACGTGAAGAGGAAGAAGGCCTCTCTCCRTGGAGGAAAACATAGTCCTTTTATTGTCCTAGTTCTTAAAGAGTCCAGCCACTTGAAGATTTCTGGTACATGTTGTTAGTTTCATACCTGCTGGGCGCCCTGGTGTTCCTCTTTCCCCTGGCTTTAGTGCCTGTGCAACTTAGAAGGCACTGCTGAGCAGTGCCCCAAAAAGTCGCAGATCCTTGAGATGATATCACAGTCTTCCTGATGCCACAGTTAAGAAGTGTGAATGGTGTGGTAACAACATTGAGATTAATACATCAACCAAGAATGCCATTGTTTGGGTCTTGAGCTGATATCACAGTTTCAATGGTGTGGCAACAAGGCAACAATGTCGAGACAAACATAGCCCAAAACAGTCTCTTACAGGTGCACCAACTATTTGTGTAACATTGCCTCTTTCTAATACTAGATGCCTATACAACAAATGAGCACAGCTGGAATTTTTAGAAAGGAGTGAGGAACAATTAAGTGAAGGACCAAAAAGACAAGCATGGGATTTATCTGTCAGTGACAGGCTATAGTGACAGAGAACTTTTGTTTATGGCCTAGAGCTAGGGTTTATTTTTTTACTGAYATACAAACATTTGTCTCAGTTTTTGTGAAGCAGAAAGGAGTGGGGCCTGATGATAAGAAACTGTAGGCAGTTCATATCTGATGCTGCAAGAAGAGGAGAGAAGTCACACCTCCATGCTTCAGCAAAGGCCTCATCACTAAGGCATGCAGGGTCTCCAGCAAGGAGTCTAAATCCACCCATATCCAGTGTGATTAGAGAGGTAAAGCAAGCGGGCAGCTGCAAGAGTTGGGAAAACAATGATACCACCAGGCAATTTTTCTTCGCTGTTATTTGCTAGAGGCAATCTAAACTTAATGCTACATTAATACTAATGAGTTTTCATGAAAATATCTCAGAAGGAATCTAGAATGATTGTAGGTGTTATTTTATGACTGAAATGTTCCTATCAAAATTGCTGTGTCCTTTGTCAAGCTTGATAAATGAAGATATTGTTGTCCTGACCAGATCCATAGAAAATAGGTGTCTGAGGAGATAAGCACAAAACCCAATGAATTTAGTGTTCATAACTTTTTTCATAATCATGGCCAAGGACTGTTTTATATATACTAAGGACTATTATATATATATTCASACCTCAGAAAACTTGTTGAAAAGTTGTACATGAAAGTTGGAGTTGATTTTTATTTAATGAGCTGATTCATCTTAAAGGACAGCACAGTGCTTTCTTTGCCTGTTCTTGGCATTCTTTCTGTAGAAAATGCCACATGCCTATTACTTAACATAACRCTGGTCTAGTCAGGGAGGATGACCATTAGCGAGAGAGAGAGAGAGAGATCACAGAGCTCAGTTTAGAAGTCCATCTTCCTTTGCAATCCTCCTTTCATCTCTTCTCCTTATGTTTTTCCTCCATCCTGCTTCTACAATGAATGATGATGAAAGAACATTCTGTGCAATCCTTGGCAATTTTTCTTTTCTTTTTTTTTTCCAGATAATTTTCTCATGTACCAAACAAAAACCCAACACTTTAAGTAGATGGTGGGTAAGATTTCCCTATTACCAGTGAGCATTTTGGTATAAACATAATTACCCAAGAGAGAAAGATATTTCATTATATATATTCTAAAAGTATCTGACTCTTTTGTGTAATCATATGTGTAAATGTTTTCAGATACCTTTTACATGTCTCAGATGCTTTTCAGAAGAAAGAAAAAGAAGCTTTCATAAAAATTAATTTGCCCCAAATATGTTATTGAAGTTGAAGAAGCCASTAGGTAGCATTTGGATGTAAGTCTCACGAGTTTAAATGATAACTGTTTGGGAAGCTGAAATCTACAGATACAGCAGTAACCTAACAACTGCCTTTTAATTCTTATTGTTGTTTGGATTTGATTTCTTTCATTAAATGTGGTAATACAATTTAAGGACTGCAGAGGGCATGTGCAGTTGGAAAGGCAGTAAAAGGAATCTTAAAAAGAGGTACTAAAGAAATGACATCAAACACTCACAGAGGAAAAGAAAATCTTAAAGTATAAGCTTGAATTAATTTATAATAATTTGCATAGTGCTTTGGATAACAAGTTTTCTGGAAACCACATGTGAATGAGTACTTACAAACTTGTTTTTATTTTGCCCTTTGACAGGAAGGTGTGTTTATCAAGTATTTCAGATTGAAGGGATATAATTATAAAATCAGCCAATTTTTTGAAAGTAAAGCTGATTTTTAAAAGATAATTTCAAAAGAAATTTCTGAGCAAACACAGAGTAATTAAGATAATTTTAAAAGTCATACTCTGAAAACTATCACTAAAATAATCTAATCTAAACTCTTATATGATGCAAGCCACAAAATCRTCTTGAGCATCAAGGAATTAGAACTTACTTGGCTGAAAATAGCTTTCATTCAACACAGGGCATATAACACTTCATATTTTACAATAACTTTGATCTGATGATTATAATATTGTGTTAGATTAAACTTGCAGTGGAAATGAAGCTACTTTCCGTCATAGACTCCTTATTTCTAKCAACTCACAGTGGAAATGGGGTTGCTTATACACCATCTCAATAACAACGTTTCATAATTTTTTTTTCTTAAAGTAAAAATGAGATATATGAATTTTGAAGGTTTTTTTTTTATTTGATTTTGTTTGTTTGTTTTTTTGTTTTTCTGCTAATACTGCTGTGGGATTTAAGGACATGCCATTGAGAATGCACATCTTTCAGATTGCCTTTCTTACTATATCGCTCTTTCCTCTGAAAGGTCTAGCTTTCTTACTCAGCTCCCTTTACCAACCTCTTTTCCCTTCCAGAGGTGAGAAATGAAGAATAACACTCTCTGCACAGCAGCTAAATTCCATCTCCCKTTGAATTAAAATGCGACTCATTGAATGTTGGCATATATAGATTAGGAATTTTCTCTTAAAGTTTGCCTACGCTTTCAAAAGATAGCTGTTTTCCAAATAAGTTAGACATATTCATTTTTAAATAGAACAAGATAGAACTGTTGATCACATGAACATCCATTTGCTGCTATGAATAGATCAAGCTCTTTTTTTTTTTTCTTTTTACAAATGACATGCTGAGCACTCTTTTTTGCCTTTTTTTTGAGATATAAAGTTGTAAAGAGATTTTTATACTATCAGGCCACATGCCTTTATATAATCTTAAAGTTACAAGTTATGCACTAAATACAACAAAGGTATAACYTGCATTGCAGTTTAAATATATATCCTTTCCAAACAGCTTTCATGCTAAAAGAAGGTGAAATCTGTGGAAAAATCAGACACTTTCAGAACATTTATGCTTTTTTGGMCAGTACCTACAATATATTGCAGATTTTTTTTTTAAAGATCACTAGGAAATTTAGCAATAGTTTGTAGCAATGTGCAACATACAGTTGTTAGTAATTCAAAATTCAGCAATTSAAAGGGGAAGTCAAAGCCCATAATATCATAAGCTAAGTTTTATTGTGGATGAAGTAATTATTTGTCATTTAGGCAGTATATCATTTAGGTCTTAGGTATCAGGGTATGCTCTTCATCAATGCGGTAAAAGACAATGTAGAGATTTTGCAACTGGTGAAGAAACATATTTGCTATATATATCTCTTGTTAATTTTGCTTCACTAAAGCAGTTAACTAATACTGGAAAAAAATCTATTCTGCATCACAGTCTCATAGAAAATACAAATGAGTCTGATCAGAAAAGCATGATAGTCCCAGTAGTGGGACCCTTTATAATGGCTTACATGAATATTTCAATCATCTAAAATATCACACTGAAAACTGCATGTTAGATCAATGTCCTTTGGAAGGCTCTGGCAAGCCCTTTGTGTAAAGTCATCATCTTGTACACATATTTTATGATACTGCACTGTTGGAACTTGTCTTTTGAGATAGTATTTACAAAGTTCCTATGGGTATGGATTTTGTGTCAAACGAGAGTAGTTATAATAGTGTTKGAGTTTAATAGAACTCTATCCTGATGAAAGAAACTATAGGAAAGGACAAAGTAATTCTACAGTGTATGCTTTCTTTTTCCATATGCATCTAATGTTGGCTTTATCACTTTTCCTCACATCACGTAGACAATTTTGTGACTATATACGTGGACAAAATGGTATACAGAGAAAATTATCTTTCCCTGTTGCTCACATTAAAAGAGACATACTTCAGAATGGTCTTCAATGTAAAAGTATTCAAAAAAGAAAGTTATMTTTTAAATCATTAACAACAAGTAGTTTGAGACAGACTTAAAGGCAAAAATGTAGCTGTCAGTGTTGCTATCCTTTTTTAGTACATACAAAATCTGAAAATATATGCAATTTTCCCAACAAATGCACGCTTAGCAGATTTTCAAAAGAAAAGGAAAATGTAAAAATTGGTGAGCAGTTCACTCACAGTTACTCAAGCCAATGACAATAAATTTGTGAGTGTAGATCTGCAATTACTGTTATAAAATTATGATCCTCTATTACACCCTTAAATTTCAGAATTCTCCTTCCAGATTGAGTTCTCAGTCTATGTTGATTGGAAGAGTTGTTATCACYCCTATTAAAAAGGCACTAAGAATATTTTGTCTTGAAGTTTTCCCTGGGTTTTTTTGCCTTATTTTTTTCCTTTAGTCCAAATTAATCCAGTGCTGTGTATTTTACTTGATGGATGGAGGAATGAAATTTATTTTACAAAATAAGATAATACAGAAGAGGATTTCGGTTTCAAATTCCCAGAGCAAAAACATAATAAACAGAAAACATCAAAAGCACTTGACAKTCACTGGCAAGGGAGAGTAGAAAAAGCAGTTTGTTCCCTTTTTTCTTTTTTTTTTTTTTCCCTCTCCTTTTCCTATGTATAGAAGCTTTTTCCCAGCTTCTTTATCATAGAATATGTTCAATGCAATATTTGCTGAAGTTTGAAGGCCTTGTCTCAAAGCACAAGGCAGGAGGACGTCACTGTTTTTCTGCTTTTAAGGTTTAGTAAATCCCATCTAACTCCATTTCTCTGCAAAGGATAGGTGCAAGATTAGTTTCAATTATTCAGAATATCCCAGTTCAYTGATTATCTACTTGTGAGGTATTTTGGCGGAGATCTATACTATCAGATTCGATGGAGTGTCACTTGGGACCTATGATGGCACCTGTTATCATCTGGATTGAGTCCTTTTTTATTGTGGTAGGCTGCCTTCCCCAGCACAGGAGGCATAAAACTGAAGCCTGCTGAGAGTCCGAATTTTAATGTGGGCTGGTAATTAATGGACTTGAAATCCTCATACTCTACAGAAATGCAAACTTAACTTGCAGCAAGTTTCATAGTTGTTGCCAAGAGGTGGCTTATGAGACAAGTCTATGAAAGAATAGCTTTTAATTAAAGAAGCCTTATAAAGTTTATTTCTGTAATTCTTGTTATTATATAAATCTTTAACAATTGACTTTAGTCCACATGTTAATATACTGTACTGTCTTTTTTTCAGGGACAGATATACCCTTGCTAAAATATGATGACAGTACTATATACAGCATTCTAAGCAATGTTCAATTTATAGCATACATGGACACAATATCAACTACTTTGATTTATATTGTATATCCTCTAGCAATACAATCCAAGGTTCTCCTTGCTTTTTTTTTTTTTTTTATATTACATCAACAGTACCCTGTACATTGAAGGTTGCTCAGAATTTTCTCTGCTTACTAGCAGATCTATTCAGCAAGTTCAAAACTTAAAGATATTGTATGATGGCTAATCTGTCCTCTCCTGACTGCCATTACATTAATATTCTTCAAAGTCATCCTGAAAAAGCAGTAATCCGTGACCTATTTTTTTTAGGCTAAGCTTAATGCTCTAACTAAGCTAATGTAGGTACTTCTTTAAAATGGGATCTCTGAGAGTTCACTCCCTGAAACCCCAAGAAGTGTAACCACTATATTAAGTTATGTGCATTTTTTCTACTTTTTTTTTTTCTTCTTCATGAAGTTTTCTTCCAAGTTCATTCATACATTCACATGTAATTTATCCTCAGATGTTTCCAGAACTAACTCTTCTGAAACAATTTTGTTTCTCCAGTAGCTTAATTATATCCTTGATAAATAAAGTCCATATTTTAATAGATTCCATGAAGAAAGAAGAAAATCATTCTCAGAGGTGAGAAAATATAATCAGAGCTTTATAACCATGCAAGACTCGTACATCTTCTAGGTAAATACATTTTTATACTTTTTATGAGGCTATTAAATACTTCTCATAAAATTTATTTTGACTTCATTGGATATTTTGCATAAAGTGTTCTATTAAGTTCTACCAARTTGGCAAGCTACCAACTATTCAGCTTTTTCAAATTATTTTTTCACATTGCATTTGCTAATACTATCTCTGGGAGAACTCCAGTAGGGACATTTGAACCTCTTTAAGCTGGAAAGTCTAAAGCATTCAATATATTCAATTCTTTAAAATAAGATCTGTAACAAATCCCGGTATGGGACTTATGGAAGGATGAGTACCTTCCATTTCTCCCAGATACTTAATAACTATGCATTTTTTTTTCACATGAGAAAATTACCTCCAACGAGAAAAAAAAATCCTCTTGAAAAAGAATTTTTACATTTACCTGGAAAAGTAATATCTAATTTCTACAGATACATTKTGCATGCCAACACAGCAAACAAACACAGCTGTATACACACCACAATCAGGGGCAGCTACTGTGGCCTTACTGACACCTAACACCYGACCACAAAATGAACAGATGACACAAAGATAGATCAATATCAAAATAAACTGTAAAAGGTCATCATTTTGCTGTACCAATACCTAGACTGAGTTCAGCAATGTCCTGAAAGAGAACAGCCAAATGTGATATTTCTGCTTATTTTTTCAATATTGATTTCAGTCAAGAAGAAAGGGGAAGAAAGGAAAGAAATCTATTTTTTTATAAGTCATCAAAAGCTTTCTGAAAGTAAATATTGACACTTGGCAGAGGGATCAGTTTATTGTACTTTTCCTTTTTAATCACTATAATTCTATAAATTTTCATCTGACATATTAGTGTGAACTGTTTAGGCCAGATGTTCAAATAAAACAGAAATAAACACAAACCTCATGAAGTTTGCTGTGAAATCATGGGGTTTTTAGAGWTTATCACCGTGTTATGCTCTGTAACTTGGTAGGGTGGCAATTATCATTACCCTTGAGCTGTGGTACCACACAGACACTCCTTTCCACCTTGTTCACTGTTGTCTTCTAATTGAATCTGAATATTTTATGAGCAAGAGCTAATAGGAACATACTTTGCCTTGCTAGGACTTCTGCAGAAGATGTGTATGATGCTGGCAGAGGCATAATTTAAAATTTAGGTATACTTTCATGGCCCTTAAGAAAATGAAGGTTACTAAGATCACAAAATACACATTGCAAGAGCATGATATAACACAGTGGAAATAAGTAAGTCTCAAATAAGACTGTCCTGCATTTGCAAAACTTGTGGTTTCCAACACAATTCATTGGTGAGGAACTGATCATGTGCTAAGAGGAAATCAATTGCATATACTTTCTAACCTGCACATATAGGTCTCTCTACTGTATAGTTTAAAAGGCATTAGAACATAGAAGCTCATCATTAGAGAAATAAGATATCAATAGGAAATAATTTCACTCAGTATTCAAATTGTTCTGTTGCATCAGACTTAAAGCACAGCKGTTAAGAAAATACTCTTGAATTGTCCGTTCTTTAATTATTTCTACTATGGGTAACAGTTACTTTAATAAAGTATGTTTTGGTTTTCCAAAGATTAGTAATCCTAGAAATACAGTGTATATATTTTTACATGTATAGACTTGACATCTTATTCCAAATCCAGATATTCCTGAACAGAAAGGGAATATTCCTGTTTAAATGCAAATCTATAATATATTTGACATTTCTGAGAAGGAAGTTTTATGCCGGGTTAAGGACTATTTGTGGCAGAGTAACATGGACACAAATTAATAACTTCCAAAAAAGATTAGTTTAACAAAGATTAACAAAGATTAGTTTAACAAAGATTAACAAAGATTAGTCACTAAATCTGTGATAGAAGCAAAGTATCATTAACAATGTTTAAAATGATATTTCTTCATTTTATATTTACTTTTCTGCCTTAAAGACATGGGCTGACTTGCTGCACTAGCTGCACRACACATAAAATATTGTACGTGAAAGGAAATGAGAAATAGTGCCTTGATTCCACTGTGCACAGCAAACATTGTTGCTATTTCATAGGTGGCTTGACAGACACACCATGTTGACATCTGACTCAGAATACTGAGAGTATTYTGTTATTGGATCAGAAGATCCACATCCTAACGTATATATTGATGTTCACTGTCCACTGCTATCCTTGCTATTTTCTCCCAGAAAATTTTCTAGACCCATCTTGTGAGGCTCTGTTTCCTTGCAGTTCCATTTAAAATCACAAAATAGTTCAGAAGAAAAACAAAAGAAAGAAAGCCTATTCTTTTTGACATCAATAAGGACCAATTTCTTTCATGGGGGGAGTAATTATGTTCTATGTCTTGACTGTTTTTCCTGTTCAGTACCTTCAAAAAGTATCAGCTAATAGAATTAGAAAATGAAGTGTGTTGATGTGAACATCAACTTGATGCATGTTTGGTGATAAACTATTTAAATGTCTTAGACCGTATAGATTTTAACTATTTTTTAGTTTTTTTTTATTTTCTTTTTTTCTTTTTTCTGTTGTAACTCTATCACTTTTTTCAAATAATGGCATGCTGTTATAGCTAAGGAAGCATCTAGTTCCAATGACTGCTGATAGCATAGTGATGGACTATTGTGGTTCATCATCTTTTTTTAAATCAAGCAGTATAGGAACATGACCCAGTGTATGCCATGACTCTTAGAAGAGGCCTAAATACTATACTGCTGATCATACATGGGAAATTAAGACCTAATCAGTTTTTTTTTTTTCTTTTTTTTGTTTTGTTTTTGTTTTTCTTTCATCAGAAACCTGAAAACAAAGGTCAGCTTATGAATTTTTCACAAAATTGAAAMCCACATTTTAGGTCTAAAGCCTCAGGGCTGCCAAATCTCTCTGTAGGACCACTATATGCTTAACCACATATTTTTAATGGGTTATGAAGAAGACAAWATTGCCAAATTTATTAAAATGTTAGAAGGCACAGATCATTTTGCTTCAACCGAATTAATTTTGGATGGAAGCATGTAAAAAATGCCACTTATAYGAATTAGACTTGAAGGACAGAGTCCAGTACAGTATAATCAGAATCTTTTGCTTGTAAAACTTATACATATATATAACTATATATAGTTATTTTTCTTATAGAGAGTACTGAATTAAGTACATTTGTGAGGTTGACAAGAAAAGAAGAAATARCACTTTATCAAGAAAAATCAACAGAAATGGTTGCTTTTGAAACATTATCATARGGTAGGAAGTATCAAGGGATTTTCTAAAAGCTGAATTTAACAGCAATGTTTTAAATAGATTGGTACATGGATTTCCAGAGTCCTGTGGTACCTAATAATGTTGTTTTCTGTGGTAGGCTTTTTACTTAGTTTGTATAAGCTATGTAGGTTTGAATGAAACTCAGCAGTAGTGGGGAAACACAACAGGAARCATATAAAATCTTACAAATAAATCTTGCCTTTGCAGATATGGAGTTTAACTCAACTTTTCTTTGCTGGAGAGTGATGCTGAAGGCAAAGAACTCTGATCAGATATGTGACTTACAGATATGTGAGGGCGTTCTTCCTGCTTCACCTCTCTGAACAACAGCTCCTTCTACAGACAGAAATGCCTTGCTTTTCAGGCAGTTCTCAGATTCATCAAAATAGTTTTAGCTGCTTTTTTTGGGGTTGATGACCTTCATATGACTTCAAGGACTGTTCAGAGCTTCGTCCTCCTCTTTATCCAGAACTTCCTCATGGTTGTTCTGCATCAGTAACATGTTAACCTCTGCCTATCTCTAGCTCAGCAACATCGGTCCTTTTAATGTAGCAGACCTAGTACTCCAAGCTCATAAGCAAAAAAGCTGTGTCCCTCACCTCTTCAAACATTTATGCAAAATGGTATATGGAACACGGCTAAAGAAGCATGAAGATTACTCTCACTCAAATTTCCCCTTCTGTTTTGCCAAACTAATTATTTGAACTTTTTTTTTATCTTAAGTTTATGACTCAAATGAATTTGTGTGATAAGTTCTGCTTTCCTTTCCTCTTGATGGTATAAACAACAGTAATTACCCACTGTGGCAGTAAAACTGTAATGCCTTTACATTGAAAGGATTCAAATTTCAGTCACAAGAAGCTACTTAGGCAAGAAGCTCATTGTCCTGGGGTCACTCAGAGCTCTCCTTCATCTACTACAGTCTTTGCAGGGAAAAATACTTCTGGGTGGCTGTTGCAGGGCTGCTTGGATTCGTCTCTGTCGTGGTAGCAGATGGATTTTAGCACAAAATGTTGATATCTGCTCTGGATAATTTATTCGAGTCTTCCTTTATTTCTTGTTTCTTCTTCAGTTCTGCTTTTAGAGGACACATTTTTCCAAGTAAATGAAAGTTACAAAAGGAGTGACTCAGCAGTAATATTTGATGGCTCCCAATATGTCTTTGTTGGCACAAACTGTCAGTCTGACAACCAGGGCACTAGCAGAGCTGGCTGAACTAGCGCTTCCCAACCTAGCCTGAGAACTAGAAATAATAGAGCTTGGTATGTCTCTACACTCTGCCTATCAGCTGCCACAGCCATATTGCCACTGGGATTGGAGCTACGTCTCTGCAGTGCTGTGTCATGTAGCTGCCCCAGCTTATCTCACTTTTCTATTAACTTGGTAAAATTAGGATTCAGTTCATAACTTCACGAGGAAAATCCAGCTCTATCTTTCCTGAGCTTTTGATTTTTTCATTTCATTTCTATTTGTATAAGTGGCTGTTCAGCTATGTGAACAGACTCACAGTCTCTAAGCAGATGCTGATGTCCTTTTAAACACTGGCTTTACCAGTATTTGACCGGATGGGTTCTCAATCTAACCTATAAAATCTGTTGTAAATTGTACTGTAATCCATTACAATAAATCTTTATACCACTCTCCATAAAATATTTACAAGATAATTATTCAAGAAACTCTAAAGAGCCTAGGGTTCTTTCTCCTTTTTTTTTTTTTTTTTTTGAGTTCCATGTAAAATTGCACTTTTGAATTGCAACAAGGTGGTATCAGAAAGAATCAAAATACTGACACTTCACACAGACGCATTTTCTTGATAACTATCCCATTCTGGAAAATCGTTGTATTTAACTTGCTAAATTCTCAGCCTTTTTTTTTTTTTTCTTCCTTTTTTGATAATATATTAGAAGAATAAGAATAAGCACATGTAAAGAATGAATGCCAGGGAAAGGATAGCTAGATATCTGTGAATAAGACATTGGATGGCATGATTTTTTGCTGACTTTCCCGTTGTATTAGTGTTTCACCCTGTGCATATTGCTCTTCTTCATCATGCTTGCCTCCATTTGGTTTTCTTGTAAAGCTCTTCAGGAAAGGAAACAAAATATGCATCTGCCCTGATCCTCTAAAATGTAGTGAGAGGTTTGCTACAGAAAGAAAAACAGCTTTTTCTGATACACTGGGCCTGCTGCCTAGAAATGAATAGTGATTGTAAACATTTTGCTGGGCTACTATCTTTGATTTTATCGTGCTTTGTAGCTTACAAACTTTATAACTGTGTATGAGCTAGAAGTGCTTGTTAAAATAAATGATTACATGGTATTTGTGACAATGTAAGCATTTAGTAAAATTGCATGAATGCATGTTTTTCATASTTGTGCCTTAGTTTTCAAGGTACCTTTATACATAAAAAATACTAATGTTTTGGTTAGTATGCCTCAATTATAGACTTTTTAAGTGGTCATGGATGTTCCTGAATGTGTTTCTGATCATTAAGTTACTGAGATATTATCAGTTAAAGGATTTTCTCTAACAAGGAAAAGTACTATGACTGGATTATAAAACATTTTGCAGGCATATAAGACAATTTTCAGTGACTAATTATGTCTAGTGGTAGCTATAGAGGAAAAAAAATGAGTGGAAAAAAATCCATCAGTACAATTAATCTAGTGCTTGTGTAAGTAGTTTGAAATAAAAGACACATTTTGTAACGGTACGTTGTGGGTAGATGTTTATCAAGGATGAGTGACCAGCATTTGTTTTGGGAGGCTATAAAAAATTATTAACTATTAAAACTGACAGGATTGAGCTCCAAAACATAAATATTTCTCCAGGGGAAAAAAAAAAAAAAAAAAAGCAGCTTGGCTTTCTTGAAGTTTTCAACTAAATGGTTAGGAAAGGCCAAAGTACTAAAGTACTAAAGGAATTCTGTTGGAAAAGGACATACTTTTCCAACAACAGCTCGATCAACAGTTTTGGCCTCAGTTCTGTTTCTTTTTCCACAGTTACTGTAGGCATACCACTCTTTTAGACTCATAATAGTTACAAGCATTCTGASACCTATTTTTGTCACATGAGACTATCTTCATGAAGTGATTTAGCAGCTGCAGTGCAGAGTTTTCTAACACTTATCTTTAAGGTCTGAAGCTCTAAGTGTAACATCTTGCCCCCCATTGTTATGCTATGGGCAAATTAACACACAAGTATGAGAATTATGGCTGTACAAAGACTAAAGGAGGCAATACTGTGGAAATGGACTGATTTCAAAAGGTACATCTTCCAGGAAAAAAAAAAAAGTGGCTTGTCTAGAAAGTGGCCTTGATCTGTGCTTGAGATGCCTTGCCCTCAACATTTTTTCTTGAAYGTTTCTATCAAAAGATGAAAAGATTTCTCTTTTCTGTTAAAATATTGCTTCCTGCMCCTTTCCCCTTTTGCACAATAGCCTACTTCTTAGCAGAGTCAACATGGAGAGATACCAGTTCAGTGCCTTCATCTACTTAAGATGCTTCTACCCATATATGCCTTTCTTGTGAAAAACTATTTTATTAAACAAATAGAATTTTAAAAAGGAGAATATAGCTTTGAATGCTTTATTTGAATGCAGTCTTTGATGCTGTTGTATCAAAAAAGAAAAAAGAAAAAAAGAAAAAAGAAAAAAGAAAAAAGAAAAAAGAAAAAAGAAAAAAGAAAAAAGAAAAAAGAAAAAAGAAAGAAAAATATTCCTTGGCCTCTGCTAAGTAAGAACATGTCTATTGATTGAATCTCTAGCTAGGGAATGAGACAATTGTTTCTCATTCCCTTCTTTTAAATGGGAGACATAACCACTTGGATGAAGAGTCAATTTTATTTTATTTTATTTTATTTCATTTCACTTTTTTGTGAAAATCAGTTGTTTGAACAAATGGAGATGAGAATATCCCTTTACACTCCAAAATGATTGATATGCTGCTCAATTAGGGCTGATCTCTAAGATGAAGGGCAGTGTCTTTGAAATATCACAGTCAAAAAGAAGCAAGCTCTGGACTCTTCTATCTTGACTGACTACTTGAACCAAATACTACTATGCAAAAGTGCCTGCTTCCTCCTCCTCTCTTCAGTGTCTCCTTTCAGAACAGGTTTGTTACCCAGCAAACAGATGCTGCTGTGAAATGACATACTCAAACACACTACCAAGTGGCAAGATTTGGGACAGAGAGCACAGAATTTTTTTTTAAGATAAAGAGATGCCTATATTACTCTGTTTTTCTGTGTAAAGAAAACTAGGAATTTAGCCTAAGCTCTGCCAATGTCAGCAATTGTAGATCTTGCAGTGCCTAACTGATCTGAGTGTGGCCCAGACCTTTTCCTGGGTCAGTACCTCCACTTATGTGCAGCTTAATGTCCCTGACAATGTGGGATGATACCACCTTTCTGTCTCACAAATTGTTCTTTTAATGACAAATATACTGAAGATCGATAAGCTTTTAAAAAGGGCAATTGGGGGCCAAATAAGGACTGCAGATGGACAAATGAGTTATGCTTTGATATATCACAGGGAGAAGAATGACTTTTTTCCAAAATTTTGACAACATATGACCACAGAGGAAATTTTCATAGGTCCATCAAGAATACTGGTGCTATAGTTGATTTAATATTATTAACCTTTTGCTCCACAAACTTTCTTAGAGAAAAGAATAGCCAGGATACATTTTTGAATTTTCTTCCCATTCACAGTTAAATATAGCAAGTTTAAATATCTGGGTATTTGAGAACCATTTCAAAGGTAGGTACAAAATTTAAAATGACATATATATGTATCACTCATTTTGTATAGAAAGGAGCTTATACATTTTACACTCTGTCCTGCAGTTCTCATTTAATGCTAATGGAAGTTACAAAGAGTATGCATTATAAAGACCATATACTACTGAAATCTGAATTTTAAAACCTGTATGCTTTTAATTTTTTAAATAGAATTCATAAATCATCAGGCTACAAAAGAAATGAAGCAGTGCAAACATGAAACAGACTAAGAAGTTAAATAAGAGTGCTACAGAAATAGTAGTCTGTTCGCACTGTCATACCATGAGTGTAATGCACTGGAATTATGACTGTATGACTATCTTCACTACTTGCTTTTCTCATTTTCTATAGTCAACATTATGTTGAAATTATTGTAAGGGCAAACACTATTGTACAGTTACAAGTACTTTCAATAGGAAAAGTATACAGTATAAAGTCTCTACTGTTGCTAAGTAAATGCCATCTTCCCCAAAACCCAACAGCAAATATTGATCAATAATCTCAAGTTCCAAAGATCACTTAAGTCAGAGTGAAATAGTTCATGCAATTTCAGAATGTCTATAGCTTTGGTAAAAACATCACTCTGTGTTGTTATCATGCCTAAGGATGCTGAGTGATTTCCATAGCTTTCCGAAATTCAGAGGATGACTAACTAGACTGGCTATATGAACAAGTTTCTGAGAGACATACTTATGTTTTACATGGTGACAAATAATTTATGATAATGTGATATTGTTAATACATTAGTCTCTTAGCAGAATGCATTATGTCACACCTGTTTGCTCTCTTTGCATTCTTGGATGAAATGAAAGGGAAAACAATGATTTTGTGAAGGCATCAATGTAATTAAGCATGCAACAAAAGAAAAAAGTATTTGCTTTTCATTTGAGTTTTCAGATGAAAGAAAGGTTTTCCTTTTATTTCTTTTTATGATACTATTTGTACGTCCTATTTGTACATAAGTACATTGGTAATATGGCTTTTGAACTAGTAGCTAATCTAGAAGAATTTTCTGCAGACTCAGGTGTTTGCTTTTTTTTTTTTGTTTGCATTGTTTTTTGTAGTCTTTTAAATATAACACATCTAGAATTTACACAGTTAAAGTCTACAGAGCAGTCCTTTCCCATTAGTGAAACAAATTTATCATATACATCAAGTCTCATTTTTGTGTTTTTGACTTTGTTTCTTTCTTTATTTTGGATATATTCCTGCTTTCAGGAATAAAGTAGCCCTGTTTCTCTGAATGTCAGAGTATCACGTGTCAAGAGGTAGATTCTGTTTTTACAGGGTTCAGAGGTTTAACTGCAGTTAAACCAGTTACATAGCAAGCACTATTCCCTCTATAGTTATTTCTCCAATTGTTTTCTGTGCCTCTCTTTGCTTCCTTGCAAACAGCACAGATAGGGACAAGCAGTGTTCTAGTGACTATGTGAAACCACAATCTCTCAAGGAGCCCTTAGGTTTGTGGCTTGATGGGCCATTGGTCTACACACCATCCTTATTTACTGATTCCAACTGCTGGAGATTCCTCCACTAATTTTGTACAATCAAAAATGATTGCACCACCAACAAAGACTATGAGGAAATCATGGACTACTCCAATTGTTTCTTTATTGATACAGCTGGCAATCTGCAATAACAAAGGGGAAACATCATCACACAGCGGAGAGCCTATAGGGGATATGAGCACTCCAMACACTGATGTTTACACTGATGGCAGAAATGGAGTTCTTGCTCTGCTGGTGCTGAGTGGCTGAAGTGAGATTCATAAAGACCTCCATTTTCCACCCCAGAGTGGCTATACTCATCAAAAGTCCATCTAGTCAAGTATTAYATCACCAAGAGGCATCCAGAATGAATGTTTTAGGAAAAGGAGTAGAAATAGGGCAAACAAGAGGAGCTTTCATAGCTTTAGTGCTTAAAGCCTTTCTGAACCAGAAGTGGGGKTTTTTTGTAGTGTCCCTCAATAGAGTTTTTTGCCTGTGGACACATCCATTTTTAWTTTTTTAACATCCATATTGTCCTGCAGCAAGAGGTTTCAAAGCCAAATTAAACATTCTGTGAAATGTGTCTTCAATCTATTTTCTTTGAACCTGCCAGCTGCAGGTTTGTCTAGTCTAGTTCTTGAAACACGGAACAATTATTCCTTGTTTATTTTCTCTATTTTCTGGATATAATTTTATAGACTTTTATTATATCCATTCATTTCTTTCTTATCAGGCAGAATGCTGGTCGTCTTTACTGTTCAATGTCACTGTGTCCCAGCTGGGGGACAGMGGCAAAGCCAACCTCCCTCAGTGCAACAGAGAATCTGCTTGCCTAACCTCTTTTTTTAGATACCATCTAAACTCTGCACTTAAAGAAATCCAGGGTCTGACACATGCTGTATTACATCAGTAGGTGCCTCATCACAACTGGTGAGTAGATTGTGATCCATATCATGGTTGAAAGATAAAGTTCTGATGTATCCTTTTATCTTGAGACAAATGGTAACTGATGGTCTTTTAAAGATCATATCTAAAACTAKGTGGAAATTATTATGTGAAGGCTTTGCCCTAAGATATTGAAAACATCAGAGTCCAGTGGGAGGGAGGGGTGTTTCAACAGCTTTAACTAAAGACTGAAGTGAGTACCATAAGCAATGTTGATATAATTGTAAGACCCCAAACTCGGACTAATAGAGGAGGAAGACCCACACAGCAATGTCAAAGACATTGGTAATGCTGCTGGGAAGACAGCCAGGATGGAGGCAATAATTTCTAACAGAAACTGAGGTATGAATTCAATACAAAGGACATTCATTCATAATGCAAAAGACTTTCAAGGAGAAAAAAAGGAAGCATCAAGTTACAGCAGGAGTAAGAAAGGTGAAGCCTTTATGAATCCTTGTACCAGGTTCAATTTTAAAATATGAATAGAAGCAAGGGAACAGAAAAATCATGTTCCTATATTCAATCCTTTGGAAGTGTCAAGGCCTTTTTGCTAGATAGCATGTATTTCACAGCCAGGAAAAAGACCTTGTTTTGGATCAACAATGTCAGAATTTTGGAYATATTTCATTGGCAAAAATTCTCAGACTTCTCTTAGTCTTCTAAMACTTCTCTTGGTTTTCTCTTGGTTAGTGTTTTCAGACATTTCTTATAGTCTCTCTGATAGAGTCCCTGCAGAATTGAAGGCGTTACTGTACAAGGAAGTGTATAAAACATATTGTGGAGAAAAGTAAMAGCTATGAATTGCTTACAGATTCAGTAATAATGATGGACAGAGAGTGGAATAGGAAAATCAAGCAATAAAACAGTCTTCACATCAGTCAGGTTCAACAGGTAGTCTACTTAGAAGCAGTGCTGGAACCAAGACTGCTGGCTTTTGTAAAGCTAATAGCTTGACTGTCAAATCACTACTGATCACTGTCAAAGCCTATGAATTTGATTTTTTAAACAAACTGGTTTCTGTCATCTGTTTTCTTCTTTTGTTTTTATTTTTGGCTCATTTTACATTAACTTTTAAAGGGATGCTCATTTTCTGCAAATGTGTCTGAAAATTTTATTTGAAGCTGTTGACAATGTTCATTAGAGGTTCTTATACTTTCACCATCTTGGTGAAACTCAGCAGGATACCATTTGTCTTCCCTAAAGACCTTCAAGTAACATGGTAGTATCTAGGTGAGTATATAGGTCAAACTAGAAATCTTCCTGTTCTGAGTAAATGTCATGCAGTATCTGATAAGCTTAAAAGTCTTTAATTAAGAATACTTAACTGCATTGCCTGTATGATATAACTGTTTAGGCAAAAAAAGACAAAATCTATGGTTTTATACTTAGGAGCTGAAATTCCTCAAGATTTGCAGCTGATTCTTGAAACATGATTGTTCTGAGAAGAAATTTCAGGAATGTCTGCATATATCTGAAACACTAACCTATTGGAAATAGGGCATATCAAAAGTGGAAGAGGTGCTAAATGTGTCATTCAGAGTGATAAATAATTGAAAAACACCTTCTGCATCTATCAAACTAGTGAGGGATGTGCCATATCAGCCATTGACTCCTCAGAGACCACAGTAAGTAAATTCAGGATTAATAGCTTATCAGAATTACAATTATAGTAATTATTCAATGAAGAATGCTGTGTTTTTATTGAGCCAAGAATGATGAAAATGGATCTTTTTTTGCTTGAAAATAAGATTTTATGATGGTGAAAATGAATGCCCATCTGTTTTTTTTTTATGATGGTGAAACTGAATTCCATCTGTTTTTAATGTTAGCTGTTTAAACTGCCAAATTCAGAGACAGATACAGCTAATCCAGAGCAGGTGTGACCATATGATMCCAATTCTGTTAAACTAGCCAGAATATACAAAGCAATATTTGTACAAGCTTTATGTTCGTGGAATAAAAGTTTGGCATAAAGTTTTGCCATAAAGTGACTAATGATATTTGATCCAAATTAAAGYATACCAAGATAATGCTACTGTCATTTATGTATATATATTTTTTTCAGTATGCCTGTGGGGACTTATGTTTCAGGAATTATGGGCATAATCAAAACAATTACTCATCAGAAGTTAGAATGAATTTTCCCATGATATAGTTCACAGCTCCCACTGCCAAATTTCTTGCTGTTTCTTAAACATCTGGTACTGTTGTGGACAGACTGAAGGTCTAACCTTGGCACATATACGCTTGCATTTCTTTGGATGCTGTGGACAAGTAGAGAATGTTAGAGTTTTCTTTGTTTGAACGAAGCAGACTGCTGTATGGTGAAGGCATGCAATGGCAGCAATGGCTGCAATAACTCTTTCCCTAGATAAAGGGATTTTTCTTCTATCCACCACTCTTTTAACGGTAGATGCATGACAAAAATTATTACTGCCATTGTACTATGCTTTCTACTCCCAAAATGAGTCTAATAGAAGTCCCAAGAATGGTGCAGATGGAGGAATGTAGGAGAGGAGGAGTTCAAGAAGCATGACTGGAATCAAAATTCATGAATTTTGCACAGTGAAAGCATAGTGCTTTAGCCATAGCTGGATCATCTCTTGAAAATGCTGCTGTGCAATATCTCTGGTCCAAAGACCATGGCTTTCTATAATGAAGGAAAACAAAGCTTTCTGGAAATACATTTTTTACTGCATCACAATTGCAGGCTAGTTGTTATTTTCAGTTGCTATTTTGTTTAAGCAAATACTATATTAGTATTTTTAAATCTAGGGGCTGGGGGGATCCCCACTGGGTTAATTTTGAAAGCAAGAACAACAGATAGTTGATAATCATTACATAACAACAGAATTGTTCATTTTAAAGAACTGCCAGAACAGATTACATCAAAATTCTCCCTTACCCAGAATCTCATCTTTAGAGTCAGCCAATAGGGGATGCTAAAGAAGCAGGATGGGCATAGAAAGATTCTTTCTGTGGCCTAGACTTTGATGTCTATGCAGCTTGAGGATTTCCTGAGCCAGTAGTTGCATCCAGGTCATTGTGTTTTAATAGCTATTGATATTACCCACCCTGCATGAATTTGTCTAATTCATCTTTAAACCTTTGGCCTCTGAAACAGCCTGCAGCAATAAGTTCCACAATTTCATTATGTGTCATGTGAAAAAGAGCTTATATTTGTTCTTTTCAAATTGCTGCTAGTTTTACTGTGTGCCCCTTGTTCCTTTACCGTAATAGTGAATAAACATCATCACTTTAGGTGTGCTGTTTATATGATCATAGATATCTGTAGAGTTGCCTACTTTATTCTTACTAAATCATTTACTGATCTATGTGTGGGAAGTTGTTGCTTGTGGCAAAGGAGGCAAACAGATTTTTCCTTCATTTTGTGTAGCTCTGCCTGGAAGACAGGACAGGTGATGGTAGAGAGGAAAAGGTGCTCTTCTGTTACACAGTGAGCCCTTCAATAGCTCAAACATGGAAGAAAACACAAGGTTAAGGCTTTTTTTTTCTWTCTTTCATTTTTGCCATATGCAATATGTCATTCATATAAAAATGCTTTTAAGGATTATACAAGAAAATAAGCAAATGGAACTTGGAAATAACTGTATCAATTTAATCTGTGGTGTGGATTCTACTAACAGAACCACCTAATTTTACAACCTAGCTTAATTGTTAGTCCAGACTAGTCCCTAAAAAACAGACATAAAGTAGCTATATCACATGAGCAGCACAATAACTAAGCAGTCAAGTCCTAAAATGTGCTATATGTTTGGTAAAAACTTTTTCCAGAGCAGAAAAGTAGCATCAATTATTTGTTGGACTGAGACTTCTTAAAACAAACATAGTAAAGGTTTCCTAAATCTATATTTTTTTTTTTTTCAAACTCCAACTACTCCTGACAGGTATTATTCTTCCTCTTTCACTTTTCAAGAAGGAAGTAGAGCTGTCTCGTCCTAATGATCTCTCTTTTTCTTTTTCCTTTTTTTTTTTCTTTTTCCTTATTCTACTACTCAGCTGTCTTCCTCTGTGACACTGAGTACCACAGTTGCAGTCTGTCCTTTCATCTTGGTCTTCCCACATGTCTAAGACCTCAAAGGAATCCAGATGGGAAACACTTTACTATATACATGTAAAGYACAATTTATACGCGAAAATATAAAATGTATATAAAATGGACAAAGATATCCACAAAAAAGAGCAGTGCAATCAGAACTCCACACTAAGTAAGTTAAGTAGCACTATAAATTTGACAAGACAAATGCATGCCTCTTTTATGCAACCCTCTGCTTTGGAAGTTAATAATTATGTCATCCATGTAATTAGAGATGTGAATCAATTGCTTAAAAACTTAATAATTAGTAAAATAATTAATAAAAATAATTAATAAAAACTTAAATATAAAAACTTAAAATATAACTTAAATAAAATAAAACTTAAAATAAATATAAAAAACTTAAAAATAAAAAAATTAATAAATAAAAATAATTAATAAAAACTTAAATAATTTCTACTATTGCTTCTTTTTTTGGGGTTAGATACACTAGTTAAGGCAAATGAAATATTAAGAAATCTTCTACTCTGCTAAAAAGTACATGAGATGTGTGGAGGATGTTTACTATCTTTTCTGGTCTCATATGTTTTGATTCAGAAATAGAAATAAGGTACCTTCAAAAGTGATTTTAAATGTCCACAGTRTATGACTGTTATATGGGGTGAACCAACACAATAAACAGTGGGTAAGATTCATCCTTGGCATATGAAGCTTTGGAGACTTAGTAAAATGATTGCAGGCTATTTTAATAACAAACAGAAAATACAAGGAGAAGATGACTTTATTCTACCCTTTGGATAATACCTACAGTATGGAGGTAATATATAAAAATATTCGAGAATAAATAGTGCAAGAAAAAATGGCAAGTGCATAAGTATAGACCTTTAATTTTTGATATATTTTCAAAGTGAMATTTTTGAGGGTGATTTTGAATATTTTGACCTCAAAGGCTAGTTAAAAAAGAATTTAATGCAGAAAAATATGATTAATCTGTTTTGCCATATTTAATAACTACTGATACAGAGAAGAATAGTTTTATCAAAAGCTTGTAATAGGGAAGATGCATGTTCTCTAAAATGTAAACACACAGTATAAGTTAAAAGTTTTTTGCATTTAGTCAAGTGTGATATGAAGACAAGATTCTGCAGTAAGGCAGCAATATATTACAGTGATGTTGTAGAATGATGATTCAACATGATGTTGCARAATAAGTGAAAAAGGCCAGTAATATTCTATTTAAATTTTAACCGGAGCTAGATTTATTTATGTTTCAGAGTTGAAGGCCTGAAACTCATTTGAATCCAAGAGATATTTCTTGTTATCACTAAACAAATCAGATTTGATTTTCTTGTTACAAATACAAACTTATCTTTCTCACAGGACTGTCTGTAAATTAAAGAACGAAGATATGTTTAAAGCTCTTGGGCCAGACTGAAGTAATCTTAAGCAGACAAACACAAACTACTTTTTGAATTTTCCAGGAAACTTTATGATTTCCCCATTTTCAATATATTTTTGAACTTGTCACTGTTCTTTCTTTAAAAGATATTAACAGAATGACATTCCATTTAGTGACTTAGAACGAAAAACATAATTCATATGCAATCAGTTAAGAGAGATTTCATGAACTTATTTGAGATGGCATGTATAATGTTCTTAAAATGAATTACCAACTAAAAGTTTTCCTATTAAAATAAGCCTCTGGGAACTTAGGTTGTTGAAACTTTCTGTGTTATGATCAGTAACGCCTTGTCTACAAAGTGTACACAATTAAACTTTGAGTTCATTTAATTTTGAACGCGTCTCCCGGAAAGAGTTTCTTCCAATTATCTAAAAGACAAAAATGGCAAATAAAGTACTGAGGGAGATGTTTCGCTGAGAAGGGGTTGGCTTTGAATCATTTCTGCACTTCATTATCCTCCAATCAAGCAATCAAATTTCTTCACCTCTGGAATTCACATGCTGCTGATTATCATTTATGTACTTTAATTGGTTACACTGTAATTTCTGGCTAGACCCTTATGAACAAAAGGACTGTTACTGATGGCTCATTCACAATTTTATTCTCTTTTTTGTAGTTGGCTAACAGATTCCCTCCAGATTTCTCTATCATCACCTACACAGCTCTCCCACTGGCTATAAAATACTGCGGCAGCTTGTAGGTAATTGATCAGACAAGTGAACTGTAAAATATTCATTTTCTACTTCAACAGCTAGATAAATCTCTTGGGAAGTGGATGAAAATATTGCTTATGCACATCAGGGTCGGTGTAGTAATAGCAAGGTTGCTGATAAGCAGGGGTCTGCTACAGAGTTAATGCTTAATTCTGTTCCATGCCAGAGATGGGAAAGCGTAGAGGCTGCCTTCGCCTGCAGCTAGGACTCTCATTATACACCCAACCTGAGGCATCAACACCCGTGCACCAGCCATGGTGCTGCAGGGATGAGGCTTCCTGCTTTAATTAACCAGGTTCGTCTTCGTGTAACATGRCAAGGAACAAATTAACACTTAGTTACTGTAACCAACATGCTAAATTCCAAAATATTAATGAATAGGAAAGCACGTGAGAAAAGCTAATGACAGAAAAGAAGAAGGAGAGATGAATCCAAATCCAGCATGTTTTTTTTTTCCTGACCTGATCTTTACAATCTCACTTGCCTTTTTCTTTTCTTTTTTCTTTTTTTCTTTTTTTTTTTTTTTAATCTCTCCAAGTTTTTAAATATCTGTCAAGGTGTTTTAATTGAAGGTGTTTAAAACGAGACTGTGTACAGACTTGCAAAAGCAAAAGATAGTGAATTCTTTTCATCTTTATCTTTCTGGGTTGCCATAGTAAGAGAATCTGAAGGGAATTAACAACAGCTTTGTTTCTGATTCATGTTAAATGTGTACTAAGTAACCTTACTCAAGCACACACTGTACTAATCAGAAAATACGTGTAGTTCCTCCACCTGCTTTCTTCTCAGATAATAAGGGAAAAAAAATGAAGCCTCAAGTATTGGAATATTATTTTTTTTTCCATGAGTTTGTTTTTGAAGCCACAGAGATCATATGTTCATTTTCCGTGTCCTTGAAGTGCGGTGTCAGTCAGTTTAAAAAGATGCATTTGGAGTCAAAAATAGTCGACTACATATGCCACAGTAGTTATGACCACCTGGGGAAGATGAATGGCATACTATAGTTTTGCAGTAGAAAAGCAAAAGCATTATAGGTGCTGCAGAATTCACTACACAGATGCTGACAAGTAAAGCAGCCTTTCTTGGACCAGAAGAGTCATTTGCTTTAAGAATAAAAGTCCATCTTTCTTTCCATATCAGCTAAAATCTAATGAGTTAAATACAATGCCAAAGAAAATAAAAGCAATAAATTAGTCCATCAAAAAATGAGATTTATGGCTAACATCAAATAATATTAGGCAAARATGCTTTTCTTCCCCATTACGTTAGTAAATAGACTTGTTCACACATAATCTTTTTGTTTGTTTTTTTTTAAGAAACCCCAGGGCTGGGATCAGCTCCATTAGAAATGCATGTGTCAGCCTTCAAAGACTCTCTCAGGTTTTGGTTGGTAAGTTGACATCCCAAATTTCCTGAAGTTGGGGAAATGTATTCTAGTACCCTCTTGACAAGGAAGGCAGTGCACATTCTGAAGACAGTGAGATTCATATTTTTGTATACTTCTACATATTTTTGATGTAAACAAAACAAATTACTGCCTTAATAAAAGTTTCAAAAAAACCCCCACACCTATTCTTAGTTTCATGGTCACATGGTGTTGTATCAGATAATTGGCTGAAAAAAATTAAGATGAAAGTACCCTTTTAAAAATAAGAAACAATGAAAACCAAAGAAAAACAAATGAAAACAAATGCTAGAAACAGTACATAATACCTCTGTGTGGGCCTCAGCGCAATAAATTCTGCAATTTTAGCATGTTCTTAATTTTCACTCAGTTAAAAGGAGAATTAAAACAAAGTTCTGTTAGTGACATGGCGATAATAAAGTGCACCATGAAAACCAAGTGTCTGTTTAATAACTGTGSATAGCCTTTGTTCTTTGAATGCTGAGTGTGGTGACAGCGATGTGTTTAAATTGAAATAGATGGATCAAGACCTGTCTTTTCTAACTTGTGTTCAAGTTACATTATTTCCTCTGCTCTATTTTAAAGTAAAACAATCCTAATATTTCCTTTCCTTTCCTTATCATTTTTTAGATGTCAAAAATAGCTTTTGGCTTTATTTGATTACGAGGTGATGGGAAATGTCTTCTTTCTCTCTGAAGACAGTTATGTATTTCCATCCTTGCTTTCCTGTCCAAACTTCCTGTCCACTGAGCTGTACAATTTTTATTTTGATAAATTATGCTACATAAGTGATTTTATTACAAGATAATTTCAGAAAAAACAGAAACCTTGTTTTCAGAGACTGTCTTTCTATTATTTTATCTTGTTATTTTAATTCCTGCAGCAGCCTAGAGAAGCATGTACTGTATTTCACACATTTCATCCAGTGTTAAAGCTGAATACCTTCTATGAAGTTTATGAAGTCCTTTATGGGTCAGAGCTGCTTGGAAACATTCAAGCACTGTTGAGCCTTAATCACCTTGGGTCCTTTTTGATCATCTTTATGTCCAGCTACTCTCTCTCTTTATATTTGTATGACACAGKAAATTAATTTAGTCTTTGGATTGAAAAAAAAAAATTAAATAATCTATTGCTGGGAAGCATGAAGAGGACACTGAAATATGCCACTAGAGGAGATATGTTCATGTTGGTATTACAGTCTTCCAAACTCAGGACTTGAGGCAGGCTGTGATTGAGAGGTGGAAAATAGTTCAGCACTAAGCAAAAGATATAGGCTATGGAGGCTCTAATATAATCAGAAATACTGACAGAAGAAGCAGGAGGGAGATAAAGGCTAGGGTTAAGGAGAAGAGAATAAAAGGGAGGCAGCCTGAAGGAGAGGGAGAAATAAACGAGAGAAACGCACAGGCAAGGCAGCATCCTTTTCTTTCCTTTTCCTCTGGACTGTAGTTGCACTGTTTCATTAATCACATTCTTCCATTCAACAGGAGTGAGCGCTTTACTATAATGGTTGTAATAAAAAATACTTAAGATGCCCAAAGGGAATTCACCAGGATACTATTACTCCATATTTGCCAGCACTGGAATTGCTATATAGCTACTTCCTCTTTTAAAAAATTCTTAATGGATTTTGTGTATATTTTCCAAAACACTATTCCCCTACTCTGGGTACCTTGGTACTTACATCAGTAACATCATCTACATGGACATCATCTTACATCATGTACATCATCTTACAACCTTGAGAAAGTTCTCAAAAATAAGCAAAGCTCTTTATAAAAGTGAATTTAGTAGATATTCAGAGATGCTGCTTATCCCACAATCTGAGGTGTAACAAATCATAGAGGGACTATTTTTTCCTCCCTTAAAAATGAAGAGGAMAAAGGTGATATTGTACATGAAAGCAGCTATCCATGAAGAAGGACCTGTCTCCATACTATTCTCATTCTAGAGACTTTAAACTCAGATCCTACAGTTTCCTGAATGTGAGTTCCTAAGTCTTATTCTGTCCTGGCTGCAACAGCAGTCATGTTCTCAAAAAAAGGTTTCATGTACCTGTAGTATATCAGGTTGTGAATGGGAGAGTTGCACATCATTATCTTTGTCTCAGAGGCTTCTTTTGTATTTTACATTTAAGAGCTATTGGAGAGAAGAATGGGATGTCCTGAATAGATAACTTTGTGTGCAGGATGGGTTTTGACCTAGCAGAAGAAAAGCTGTGTCTATTGCTTAATGGAAAAGTGCACAAGCTGGTAGGCTGTTAGAGAGGATCTGCAAGTCCATATCCTGTGTGCTATAGAAGAGAGAGGAGTTATACTCCTTTCTCTAAGTGTTATATTTTCTATGTGTAAATAATGGCGAATTTAACACTGCTTTCTGTACGATATTATGTATTGTTAATGTCTAAATATTTGCAGTAATATTTCAATACTAAAAACTAAGAAATATTAGGTAAGAATTCTAGGATATGATTTTCAGTAATTTACAAGGAGATGTTTCATTACTTGCACAATCCTTTAGCCATTTTGTCAGTTTTCCCCTCAATGCTAAAATACAAGCCTCTATGCAAGATAGTACTTTTGTTCATTAAATTGTCTTACCTGCCTTTTCATAAAGGACTCTACCCCAATTTCAATAGCAATATTTCAAAAGATCTTTTAGATATTTTATATTTCTTCCAGTTCTGTTGATTATCAGAGATTTTACTGAGGTGCTATAGTCAAYGCAGTTTGCAGTCAAAAAGTTCAATTACACTAGTCACTGCTACAAATCTAGAGAATTTATGAAGATCTCACTCCCAGTTTATCTCTTGCTCTTCAGCAGAACTCTCCCAAGCCGTGTTTGCAAACAGCAGCTGTGATTTGCACATATATCAGAACTCGAGCAGGTTTGGGGAAAAAGAAGTAAGGGAACAAAGGGCAGTATATGTCCTGGATGGAAAGACTTGCACTATTTTTCACTTAATGCATGTTCCTTATTACATCTGTGCCAGTTTATTTTTACAAAGTTTGAAGAATGAAAACAGTGATTAATGTTTAATTGCACAATAAAGGCCAAGTTTGTGAATAGGCTAACATAAAGTTTTGTGTGTAAAAATGTGTGCCTGGAGTTTTACGAGATTTTTTTTTATGTACATTTAATTTATTATGTCCTCACTTTGAGACGATAAAGAAGATGATAAGAAATATGATAAAAGAATATATTTTCATATGTGGCAGAATTGCAAATTTATCAGTATAATTTCTTTAGATTAAATTATTACTCAGGACATTGTTAGGTATCTTCACTATGTGCTGAGATTACCTTAAAACTACCCTGGACAATAGTTTATTCTTTATGCCTTCAGTTTCAGCGATGAGTTTTATTGATGAAAAATTACAATTGATGAGAACCATGAAATAGTCTCTTTTGAAATTTGGCATATGTGTACTATTTCTCATGTTCAGATGAGAAGTACATACTGGACTGCTTTATTCACCGTTTTTTTTCAGCAAATGGCGAGAGAGTTGGAACATTTCATTCAGTATGCCACAGTGCAAATTGGGCAGGTGGAGACCAAAACGAATCATGGCTTGACAGGAAACAACTTGGAGTACAATGAACAAACAGGAAAAACATTCCACAGAAAAGGGGATAAGTGATTCTTCAGTATGGACAAGAAGAAGCAGTGATTCACATGCATATMAGAATTATAATTTTTCCTAGGGCTATTCTCAGCTCTAGGAATGTTCCTCTTAAGTCTGGGTCTGACTTGGCAAACTCTTTAGATGGAATTATAACAAAGGAGAGTATTTCATGTTAATTTTATTCAATAAGATATTTCAACAAAACATTTAGCTAGTCCACTCTCACTTTTACATATTCTTCCCCATTTTCTAACCCTTTCTTTCCTTTTAGAAGCAACCTCCAGATCAAACCAGACCAACCTCCAGGTTTTAGAAACATCTACCCATAGCTCAGAATGATTTACTGGTTTGAATACAGATATTGTGGAATCACAGTGGCCAAATGTTCATGTTTGGACACATTGCACACTTTCTGATGTCTAATGGAGTGACTGTATCCAAGCTCAAAGCCGTTTTCACATTCATAAACCAGCAATTGTGACAGCATCACCCTGCTGGTGTTTTGGTGCAGCATATGTAACACTAACAGCTATGAAGAATCCACATACTGATATGAGGTTGTTAAACAGTAATCCAAAGCTGATTTAGAAGTAGCTTAAGGGCATCTGAAATCCAGTGTAATTTAGACTGAAGCAGGATCCACAGCAACCTACAAACATAGCAAATGTTCCATATGTGTACATAAATTAGCACCTCTATTGCTGCTGTACTACTTTTATGATATAGAAAATCTGCAAAGAAAGAAGCAAGGGTATAATTTTTGATGGCCATTTCATCACAGTCCAAAGATTAAACAGCTATTTCAAATGAATATTTTTCCATTTGTCTGTAACACACATCTACTGATAAAAAGAACTTATTAAAATTAGCACGTTTCTGCCTACATATTTTTATTTTTTATTATGTGCTTGTGTTAGGGTAAAACCAAGAATTTTCACATATAAAAAGGAGGACGATTGTCTTGACATATATTTAGTGAGTAAACTTTTTTTTTTCTTTTTTTTGTTATTCATTTGGAATCCATTGATTGGTTCAGGGTACTGCTAGTTGTGTTTCCAGATCTATTTTTCTCTTCTGTACCAACTGTTCTGCAGTAAGCAGCTTCTGAAAGAAAAGGACAAGGAAAAGAAGAATTTGAGTGAAGAGCTAACAGTGAAATATAATACAYTGAGGTGATTAGGAAAAGGTTGCTATTGATAATAAAGTAGTGAACCAGAGTCACATGAAGTTTAATATGTTGGAGAGCCCACGGGAAACTCTAAGAATTATTTTATATGCATTTTTATATGGTTCTACTTAAACTGAAAGCAATGATATTTGCTTGTTTGTTTGTTTGAATTGTGAGTAGAGTGTGAAGAAATTTAGCTTTGGATGAAATCAAGAACTTTTCATATTTGGGGCTCAATGAACATTAAAAAAATCCAAGAGCATACTAATGTCTTTCTTAACATATTAAATGTGTTGGCTGGCAGCTTTGTTATGGGATTTACATGGGCATGCTGAGACACAAAATTTTTAGCAGTCTCAGTAAGTTCAGAGTGTGAGGCATTTATAACCCTGGAAACAAGGGATTTTAGGTCGTGTTGCCATTAGAGAGAGGAAGAACAAACGAAAAAAAACATACTTTCCATTAAAGGTATTACTCTTTAAAAGTTTCCTCATAAAAAAAAAAAAAACACCCTTTTACGTAAGCCCCACACAAGCCTACCTGAAATGTCTGTTCTAATATTAATCCTCTTTGCTCAACCCTGAGGATAACTTTAAGTGTCAATGATGGACGATAATCAGTTTAACTATTTTTTAATTTAATTAGTCCATCTGTGTAGTTAAATATCCATTTTACTTCGGAACATGAATAAAGCATGCCAAAATATATGTTGTAAAAACAATCARTCAAACAAAAAACCCACTGTTAAGAACACAGCTTCTTTTCCGTAGAGAAGAGAGGAGGAGCATGTTTTGTATTGTAATAGAACTCTGGAGCACTCAAGCCATCCAGAATAATATATTCTGTATTTTTACAGTCTGGTGTGGGGGTTTGCTCACACTGGTAATGTAAAGGGTACCCTCTTGCTCACATGTGCTCCTGGCAGCAGAAGCATTAGACCTATCTGGATACCTGTGCTSGGAAGAAAACTTGTGCTTGGCTACATCCCACTTCATGATCTTTTATAGGCCTTTTGAGTAATCATATATAAAAATCAGGGTGTAAGGCAGAGGTGAATAATCTCCACCCTTCAAAAATTCCAGTCACTGGTCCATGCTTGGAGAAAGTTTTGCCTCAAGCAAAATCCTAAAAGATAATAGGTGGAACGGCCTCTTGATCTCACTTTGATGGTTATAAATCCTTTTTTTTTTTCCCTCTTAAATTCAGCATAATCCATTTCCTTTCCATACATATTTTTTTTTAAAATCTCCTCTCATGAGTAGAGCCATTGTTGTAGTCATTAATTCATCCAGGAAATAGAGAGGCTGCGGCTATGACAATAATTCTGTGGAACTATAGGTGGGCAACACTGTAATTTAATGACCTAGACTCAGCAAAAGAAACTTTGTCTCTCTGTTCAGGGTTCCAGTGCTTGACTCATCCCTTGAGTCCTGCATCTTCATGTGGGTGTTTTGAAACTGCTTCCTTCCCAATATATACTGTTTATTTATGGAAGTGCTGAGGGGACTTAACTAAATGATGACCCGACCCCACTTTTGAACCCTGCCAGTGGTAAAAGGGCAGTTCCAACCCCAAATATGCTGTTCCTCTGGGAGATTGGGAAAAATCAAGTTGTAAAACAAACAAGCTGGAATAAGAGGGAAGGTCAGGAATGCAGAATTCCCTTTGCTCTGCTGCTCTAACATTTTTCTGTAACAAGAATTTCATCTTATTTTCAATTAAAGTRTATTGATTCTGTACTATAATGGAGCGAAATTATGACTCTGGGCTAAAATGATCTAAATAAAACTGTAACATGGAAGATATCAAAAGAAATCTACATGTCGGGAAGACCTACGGCTTTTGGGACAGACAAGATAGTACCATTATTAGTCTAGTCCTAGAGTGCTACTATTTTTAGCAGGTGCTACAAATAAGACTTGGGAAAACAAAAAGCCAGTTCTCTGTTAGTAGGTAATCTGTATATATTGCATTTCTGAGCAATCAATATGTCAGGAATTGCTGCTATTAAACATGATTATTTAGACTATGTAACAATTTATGTTTAAATTAGAAAAAATAAGGTAAATAAATCCATATTTCATACATTCAAATAGAAATCTACGGCTGTCAATTCTGCAAGAGCTTACAGTGACTCTTAAAGTCATAAAACTTCACAAATTCCAGGGAAGTCAATGGTCTTATTGAATGTTTATCAAGTATGCACAAAACTAAGCATCTGCAAAACTTGATAAATGATTAGAATCTTATCAGAAGTCTGGAAATTTCCTGTATTTAGTACTATTATGGAAAATAATTTTCTATGTTCCCATTAATTTTTACAATGAAAAAAAGTACTAATTTATAATTAATAGCTAATAAATGATGAGTGTTCTTCCTTGACAACAATATTCTTTGCAGTGAAGTATGTACCCTTTGGGATTCAGACTTCTCTGGTAATGAACAGCAACATTTCAACCTTCTCATTGTATAATCTGACTCCCATTAGAACCATTTTTTTACAGTTGCAGATTCTTCTTCTCCAATTAAACCTTCCTGTTGAGTAGACCAGATTCCATCAGGAAAGAAATGTTAAAAGTCAGTGTATTATGGAACATCATAAAGCACAGAAAARCCTAAAAATTGTTCCTAAATGATAATAAATTAAAAGACTTTCTTGTATATTGGTTATGATTTTAGTTGAATATTCTGTAAAAAAAAATACAACAATATAATCCTCCTGATCATTGTGAAAAGTTGTGACCAGCAATGAAATGCCAACAAGAATTTACAGTAGGGGAAAAAATGAAAAATAAAAATCAGCTTGGATAAATTCAGCATAATACTGAATGCTGAATAATAATCTGTGGGCATATAATCCAAACATATTCCAAATATTTAATACGTGGAAGACTCCTAGAAGGTTGAAGATTCCCAGAAGGCTGGGATAGTCTTAGAGATCATATGTATCACTATTAGATCTAGTATGAAAAGGTAAAACATACATAAATCAGTGTTTGTCTACAACAGCATTGTACTATGAAATGAAAAGTGATATGCTTGTTGGTTTGATCCTCTTTCACATGTCTTCCTGCTGATTTCATTAAAAGAAGGAAAACTCTCTAAGGGTCTAATGTGTATAAAATACCCAGAAATCAACAGGAGTGCATGCAGTGTCTGTATATACCGTGAATGAAAAGCCTGTGAGTGACTTGCCACTACTATTGATCACTTGTTAATGGAAATATATGATATGATGCACATAATTTAAGGCCATGCAGAATTACAGAAGCTCTATGATGTATGTTATATGATTAAAAAAAATCAGTCTAATAACAGGAAGCATAATAAGAGAAAAAGAATTTATTATTGCAAAGAGCAAAAATAGGATAAAGTTCTGACTGTAAAATATATCAGTAGTGCTCTTATCAATATATGAGAACTCAGACCAAACAAACTAGAAAAATTACTAGAAGAAGGGTTATTACTTCTAAACAACAGAGTGAAATACTTGAAAAAAAAGCTAATAGCTTTGTCTGTTTTCCCCTTTTAAAGAGAAATGTGTGCTAGCTGAGGTACCATCTGGATTTCTGGATAGCCTTGGGTTATAAGGGCTTTAAATATAGAGAGAAAGCTACATGGTAGGGAGTGAAAACACACAGACCCAATCTTTTTTATTTTTTTTTTGTTAATATTTACCTCATTGAAACAGCTTTGAATAACTAAAGTCTTTCTCTGTTTGCTGATATATCTCTAAGAAATAGTGTTAACTATGGTAGTGCTTTTAACCATTCAGAAGTAGGATTAATTTATTATATATAAATTCCCTTTCACTTCCTCTGCTGAGAAACAAGAGTTGTAGTAGGATAAAACTGACCCACACTGAGTCAGATTTAATAACTTCAGAATATTTGTAACTTGGATTATATTCAAACTTCTGACTTGAAGGAATAAGCTGCTATCGACACCTTTTTAACGAAGTTTTGTGGTTTTCAGGATAGGACACCCAACTGCATCAGGAGACATGGAAGTTATTTCTACCTGAGCTACTGATTTGCTATGTGATTTGGGAATTGCAGAGAAATGGTGAGAAATGCACACACTTAACAAGAAGCCCGCTCCTTTCTGTAGTTTAAATGATAAAGAAGAAAAAATAACAGAACCTCCAATATTTCTATTATTTTTGATAATACGAGACATATGCTCTCTTCTATACTTTATATTTCTTAAGACTTTAAATGAATTAGGYTATGAATCAATTTAAAATTCAAAGCAAGCAATTCAAAATAAATAAAGTTGAAAGTATTTTGGCTTCATTTTGAAGCTTTCAGACTGCTTTGAAAGATCAATTAGTCTCTTTAACAACCTTCCCAGAATAAATGGTTAGAGTGACCTCTCTGTAGGTAGGCTGTCAGCATACACTCTCACCTCCATGGTAATGCAGCTTTGCTAGATCAGCAGTGCTAGGATCAGGAGAGCCTTCTGTGAGTTGCAAAGCAAATTAAGTCTCCTTGGAGGCCCAGGCAAAACAAGGYTGGAACTCCCCACTGTGTCCTTACCATTTATCTAAGAGAAGTCTTCTTCACTGAAGAACACCAGCTGATTTTGTCCTGCCTACTCCACCCATAAGCATAATTTTGCCAGTTTACTTCTTATRGCTGGTCAGCCCAGCGTGGTAAGTAGGAACAGAAACTTTGGTTACAACTGAACAGCACTAAAAAAAAAAATCTTATTTTATTATCTATGTSTGAATTTGTACCCATCAAGTGGTAATTTTATTATGGAGTCAAGCTAAGTGTCYGGTCATGCTACATAAATGTTTCAGCAAAACATAGGAATACCAAATGYTTTAAAAATAAACTCACAGCATTTTTTTCCAGAGAAGTTTCCTTTTTCACATTCAGGATAATAGAAGTGTTAATGATTTCTCACTTTGTACACAGAATTAAACAGCTTAATAAGCTGAACAAGTTTCAGCTAAATTCCTCTGATTGCCACCTTCAATGTACTTTTTATTTGCCAGCCTCCCTGTGGAAGATAGTACACAGCACTTATAAAATCACAATAAAACACTAAAAAATATGTTCCTTTGTAGTGATTATCATGACCTTACCAATAATAGCTTCTCATTTTTTAGTGATTATAAAATATATATTACAGAAAAGTGGCAGTGAAATTATAGAGCTTATTTGTTACATACATGATCCCCAATATGCCGGCACTCTTTGTATAGAGTTTATCATCATCAGCAAGTACCTCTTGTACGGTGATTTTTCTTGAGTAAGTCTCAAGTGCTCAGTATAAGAGATCAATATCCTTGTCCTCATTTTGCAGCATGAGGAGCAGAGGACATGAATTAAGATCTTTCAGAAAGCCAATATCAGAGCTGAGAACTGAGTCATGGTCAATTTGAATCCCATTTATTAAACTAGCCTTCTGCAGAGATAGTTTCTATACAGGAGTTTCTTATTCAGTGGAGTCTCATGACAAGAAGACAAGAGTAATTAAAAAAAAAAAAAGACAATAAAAGGATCTTTTGGGAAAATGGTGGCTTTAATATCAGGTTACAATATTTGCAAAGTCTTCATAAAGCACAAGGCGTGGGAATACCTATTGGGGATTATACYTCTCCTGGTCAAGTGCAAGTCTGTAGAAGCCCATCAAATATAGATGCTCATGCATGTCAGGAAGTTAACTTGAGAAGAAACAGTATCATAAACATCAGAATCTTAAAGAAATGAACATATATCTCAAAAGAAATCTAACATATTGCAGAAAAAAATCAGAGGAGAATGTAAAACCATTATTTCTAAAATAGCTATTTCAGAAGAAAAAAACAAGGAATAGCTACAAGCAGCAGGAAAAGATTGTCCTTCAATGGTCATTTCATGTATTCATTGAATAGACAAAAGATTCCTCTATGAGTACTTTTACAAATAGYTGTAACTGAGAAATATTCCTCTCAAAGGCTGACTGATCTAGCTGTTAATAAGAAATAGATGATTCTTGGTGGCTTTTGCTGAAGTTATTTCGGCAATAAAATGAGTTACCCAAAATCAAAAGGAAGGCAGTAGAGTGTAAATCTTTTTTTAAAGAAATAACACAACAGAGATCCAACAGAAAAATCTTGACAGAGAAATTCTGAATGATTACTTTAAAATCTAGGAAGAAAGGAAAATATTCACGATACTAATTAAAGTTCTCATTAGATTTCCATTATGAGAAAAAAAAGAGGAAAACCCTCCTTATTTCTCCAGAGCCAGCTTTAGCAACACGCAGGGAAGAGAAAAAGGCTTAGTATGAAATMATTTGTGTCCCTTTCCCTTACAAACACATACAATGAATAGGATTGCATTTTATATGGTAAAATGACATTAGCTAATTCACAGAAAATACTTAACTATTTAGAGTGTCTGCTCAACAACAAGGCAGAGAGCTGGAGGGGGTGTGAGCATGCATTTCTGTGCCACTATAGAAGATTCAGTAATCTTTTTTACACTAAATGGAATATCTATATTGAAAACTTAAAAGTGAAGGTTAAAGATAAACCCTCAGATTACACTTTTAATGACTTCTGAGTCTACTTCTTTAGGTGATGCTCCATAGATCTGCTTAACACCATGATATGTGAATTGCAGACCGTGATAGAAACCTTTCTTTTTGTCTTCACAGTTGAGGAACTGAGGAATCATAAGAGCAGCAAAAGTTGATACAATATTTAGAAAACACATTATGCAAGCAGAGCAATGAGGATTTTTGGTCCAAGAGATAATGTCTACAATAAGCTCTTGATCAGATATGGATTTCCTATTTCACCAGATGTAGTTTATATATCTTTGCAGTATTTCACTATTTATCTCAGTAAGACTGGTCAACATCATCACCAAAACTTTGATTAATAATTAGTGAAATAATAAAAAAAAAGATTCAGTTTAATCATTTTGAAAAAAATCTCCTAACTAGTTACAGTTAAGCTTTACAACTTGGTCAGACCTAAGGAGCAATTTTGTGCATGAATATTTTATCAATCAAAGTAAATTCAGATTAGAACTTAATACTTCATATTTATTTTCTAGGGTTAAAGATTCTTTGACAAACAGCATTATCACACAAAAATGCAGCATTCAAAAATGTAACAGAATAACTACATGAAAAAGATTTTTTTTTCTACAAATAGGATAAGCTTCTGTCTGTGTTGATATTTGTGATACAATATTGCTGCCTTACATGACTAAAGACACTAACTTCTTTTGTGCTTTGTAAAAGGACCTTGTTTTTGACTTCCTGTGGCAGAGTTCTATGGTCTCAGTTCAGCAGTATGAAAACRATTTCTATTTCAGATTTTTTTTCACTTATAAACAGAGTGTACTTGAAGCATATTGGAGAAAACACTAGTGTTCAATTTAACATTTTTATTATGAAATACAGCTTATAACTTTTTGCTACTTTTAAAACTCTTTCTGCAATTCATCTTCTTTTGAATTTAATACTTCTACTCAGTACAGTCTATATTTAGAATTGTACTTTGCTGTACTTTAATCATGCTTTTTGCTATTCTTTAAAGATAATCTTACTCTCAAAACATACTTTTGTTATGGATCATATCCTGGGAAATACTATTGATTTAAATGAAAGTGTTGTATTGTCCACTCCATCACCATTCTCATCATTGTAGCATATTGTCTTGTAACATATTGCTTTTATCTTTCTTTCCATTAGGTGCTGTCCCATACCTACTATACTTTAGTATCTTTTTTCCTGAGAAATGAATCAAACCTAAAAATTCTAACAAAATATGATTCTTGTTTTGTTTTATTTTATTGTTTTTATTTAGTATTTTGAGATGTTCATGCTGAGAGATTGATGAGATTTTTTKCTTTTGAAATATGAAAGGTTAAGTTTTTGATATTGTGAGATTTCTTACTAATTCTTGTTATATTTTTAATAACTGACTTCAACAAAATCAAAACATGGATAAACTCAATGGTCTTGACTTCCACAATCATTTTTTTATAAAGATATTTATACTAGATATTGTTTTTCTGACCTCTGTTTCTATAGAATAATGAATACAGCTTTTTACAATTTTCATGTTTCTGAGAGGGAAAATTCATGTAAATAATCCATTTATCTTCACAGCACTTCTTCTTTTTTTTTTTTTTTTTTTCCTTTTTAAGGAGTTAGAGAACCTCTTTTTCTGTCCTGGCCTTCCTTTCCCAAATGTATTTTTATGGCTTCTAGATGTAGGTTTTAAAACTCTTCCATTTTTAGTTTCAAAAAACCAATTTGATGTTTTTAGTTTCCCTCTCACCTTTTTGTTTTTGCCACTTGCAGCATGTTTCTTGACAAAACTCCTGACATATCACTTAAAATTCAGTGAAGAATAACCTTGCCCTCAAGCCACTCAAGAGTTACCTCTCTTAAGAGATAAAATTGTAGAGTAATAAAACTTAAGTATAATTTTGTTAGATTTTTGCATCTTTTTTTCTGAATGTCAACATTGAACAATCAATTTCTTGTTGCAGTTTGGAGGGACTTCTTGTCTCTGAATTAAAATATTTACATTCAGCCGGTGTAAAGGGGTACCCCTTTAGATATCATTACCATCCTTAGAAAGCCAAGAGAAGGGAAGARAAAAAAAGGAAGGAAAACAGGGTTTGGGGACCACATTAAATTTGAATTCATATGTAAACTTTTTTTTCCAGTTCTTCATATCAATGTAAAAAGAGGTATGTTGATCAGATTAGAAAAAGTTTTATCATAGAATGAGCTAAAAATAACACGGACAAAACTAATAAAATTTCTATATATACATTTTAAAACTGTACAAGTTAGAAAGTGTTCTTCTACTTCTCTTGGTTTCACAAAATCCCCAAATTTGCGCTTATTAAAAATCCTGYAGCACTTCTGGCAATCACTGCAGATATGTAATCTTTTCTTTTTGCATTATTTTGCTTTCACCTTTTACTTCCTCATTTTCTTCTTTGTCATTGCATTCTGTATAAAACTGAATTTAATTCTTGATGCCATCATTAAAGCCCCTAGAAAAGCAGCCATTTGATATAAAGCAGTACTTAACTTTTAAGCTTCTCTGACACTATCTATAACCTGTTAATCTGCATCCAGTCAAGGGCTSCCTATTTATAGAGACCTCAGCCAGCACACTTCAGCAAGTGAGGAGAGAATTAGAGATAACTGGCTTTTTAAAAGGTGCAGCTGTGAACTACAACAATCTTGGAAAAAATATTTTATAATGGTTTCCTTAGTGAGCACTTTCTTTTTCTTTTTTGTGGGTTCTTTACTCTTTTGTTTGTTTATGTCTTTTTTTTAAGTACTAGCAATCGTTATTGTAAGAACTTGTTCATCAGATTGCAATTCCTATTCAATTCCTTAGCAATTCCTATTCAAATTATTGGTCTTATTCACCCTTCTCGTGTTAAGAGGGCTGGAAAATAAAAAAMCAGTAATCTCTGTCTTAGTATTTTCCTTATTATCATTGAAAATTAGCAGGTGAAGGAATAAGTTATGGGGAAAAAATGTCAATTTTTAGACTCAAGGGTCAGCCCTCTCTATTCAACAATCTGCACTGCAGTAGATTCCTATAGTACACTCCCTTATATGCTTTTATTTAGTAAGACCCAACTCTATGTTCAGTAGCTCCTACCTCTGAAGCACACCTGTTCTGTTACCACTCTAGTGACTGTTATTTCTGCAAGAATGATTTTATTCCCATTTCCATACTTTTTCTGTTTTTTAAAAAAAATTTTCCTGTGTTCTCAGCTCTTTTTACAGCTTCTTACCTCAATATTTATGTGATTTTGCCATTTGTCCACKGCTTTCATGCCACTTGCATTTTCTAGTACACATGCACATGCAGTTAYTGCACGTGTCATTGCAGCTAACTTGCCATTTTAGTTTCAGCTATATATCACTTTTTATATCACAGAAAATGTATGCTATACTTCACGATAATTTTATGTCTTCTCAGGCATCTTCCACACAAACATCTCAACATATTTTGTAAATGTAGTGAGTTACATTTTAATAAATATCTTCTGTGGCCACTTCTGGATCTGAAACAGAGATGTAAAAAGCCATGTGTGTAGACACAGAAAAATTCAATCTCAGAACTGGGAAAAGAACCAAAAACTGTGGCTTTAAAGTACATCTTTTAASATGAATTCTAGCTGCCTCACTTAGAAAGCATGACCACCAGATTGTTTTAACAGCRGGTGTGACCAACTTTATTTTCTTTTATATTCTTGTCACACATATGCAGTGCAGGGTCCTGCACCTGGGGAGGAATAACCCTAGACAYGCCTACAGGTTGGGGTCTGACCTCCTGGAGAGCAGCCCCGCAGAGAGGGACCTGGGCATCATGGCAGACAACAGGTTGACCATGAGGCAGCAGTGTGCCCTCGTGGCCAAGAGGGCCAATGGGATCCTGGGGTGCATTAAGCAGAGCGTCTCCAGCAGGTCGAGGAAGGTGATTCTGCCCCTCTACTCAGCCCTGGTGAGGCCGCACCTCGAGTCCTGTGTGCAGTTCTGGGCTCCCCAGTGCAGGAGGGACGTGGAGCTGCTGGAGAGAGTCCAGCGCAGGGCTATAAAGATGATTAGGGGTCTGGAACATCTGCCCTATGAGCAAAGGCTGAGAGAGCTGGGCCTCTTCAGCCTGGAGAAGGGTAGGCTGAGAGGGGACCTCATCTGTGTGTATAAGTACCTCAAGGGAGGAAGTGAGGAGGATGGTGCTGGCCTCTTCTCAGTGGTGGCCAGTGGTAGGACTAGAGGAAATGGCCGCAAATTGAGGCACCAAAAGTTCCACAGGAACTTGAGAAAGAACTTCTTAACAGTGAGGGTGACAGAGCATTGGAACAGGCTGCCCAGAGAGGTGGTGGAGTCTCCTCTGGAGATCTTCAAAACCCGTTTGGACACCACCCTGTGCCACATGCTCTAGGGGACCCTGCGTGTGCAGGGGGGGTTGGACTAGATGACCTCTAGAGGTCCCTTCCAACCTTAGGCATTCTATGATTCTATGATATAACTATTTGGCTTGCCAGTTCAGCATCAAGAAGCAGCCATTATATAAGCTAAAATACTTGTTTTTCATCTTGTACACCTAAATATAAATACTTCCTTAAAAGGGCTAAAGTACTAATCTGTGAATTGCTTTAGTGCTGAGAATGTCGAGCAGCAAGCAATGCTGGTGACTGCCAAGGGTACATGAAACAGATGTCTGCCACACATCACCTGAAAATGTTCCTTAAATCAGTTTGAGATCACTTTGTTGCTACTGTGCTGGAATAGTAGCTGTAGTAGTCATGACTGAATCCTTATAACCTTCAGAGAGCCTACGATATTAATTAATCTGTGGAATATTCACTTGAGTTAGACTGCAGCCTTCTTTTACCAGGAAAAAAAAAAAAAAAAAAAAAAAAAAGTTGCAGGAGCTCAGAAAGGTTAACAGCCAAATCTCACTGACTTTAGAAATGTGGCTTGCAGTGCTAATTTCCAAATGCCTGGATCCTGCTTTTCAATTTTTACTAATGACCTGTAACTCAGATCAAAGTCAGTGGGAAGTCAGTTAGAAGGTGTGAAAATGAGGACATAGGAATATAAAGCTGAGCATGGAAAGGCTCCCAGATGGCAGGAAAGGCAGCACTCAGCTCATAAAATGACAGAACCAAACCAAAAGGCAGTTTCAGAGRCACATAAAACATTCAAGAACTGAGGATATTCTGTTCATAATTTTAGCTATTAGCCTGTACTGCTCTACAACTAATTCTAAAACTTAAAAAACATTATAAGATCTTMGGTAGACCTTACAGGGTTTTCTAGTTGTGAGACCTTTCCATTATCTCTAGCTTGAGCTTGCAAGAAGTTGAAACCACTGGAAGTCTGAAAATGCTCAAAGCAATTTGACACAGATATCCACTCGTAATGTGCTTGAATGATAAAATCTTATAGACCAATTCTGCTACCGACTGGTTCACAAAAATTAATAGAAACCCTTGGTGGAGGAAGGTACAAATACATATAAAAGAGTACCTGAATCTTGCAAATTCCTTCAACATCTGCTTTTTTTTTTAATAATAAAAGGATGATTATCATAAATAAGTATTTTAAAAGACAAGGGAAGACAAAACTACTCTACTAAATTCAGGTTTTATGCATAATACTTCCTGTGCAAACCATAATAAATGCAGCAGTTTAATAAAATGGGCATGCTAACTTACTTTTAAATGTAATGACAGTAGACACTGTTCACGGGAGCTATACCATACCTGCTGGGGAATTCAGTTGGTTTAATTTATAGTGACAAAAACATCCTCTGGGTTTCAAGGAGAGAAATACCAAATGAGCTGCCTGGAATTAAGAATGGCAGTAAACATGTCTGCTCACTGATTTGAGAAAAGGGCTGCCTGCTGCATAGAAATTTTTAAACTGTGAGGCAAGGGTTGCAGGAGTGAAAGAGAGCACTAGAAATATGTAGCAAATACTTTTAAAAGAACAAAGAATGAAAGTAGGACAAGTCTTTTGATTCTAAATATTTGAATTGGCTACTGAAATCTCTCACTGAAGTGCAGGACCCAAAGTGAGTGAAAATTTTSGTTCTTACTTTTATAAGGTTCCTGACCCCACTGAACAATAGGATATGTAGACAGTGGAGCTGATAAAAGCCCGAGGACAAATCAGAGCTCAGAAGAACTTTAAGATAACAGAGGTAAAGGTATTTGTTTAAAGTTCTTCTGCTAAGAAATTAGAAGTATTTCCCACAGGACTATCGTCTATTAGATTTCTATTACAGACTGGCTTTGAAAACAACGGAATCCCATTATAACTTCCGACTGATTTATCTCTAGATGTCACTATGTATGAATGCTCCCAACAACGGATGCAGAAATAATGGATTTGCAAAAACAGTGCAAATATAAGCAAAGAATTAGATTCCCTTTCTTGCCTTAGGCTGTATTTATGCAGCTGTAGGACTGCTGGCTCTGGTGCAGTGTCTCCTGATCTACATCAGTGTCACTGGGATCAGAATTGTTCATCAAATCTCCAAGCTKTAAAGACAGAATAAAGTCTGCTAAGCGTTTTAATGGTGTGACAGGTCACTGAGGTTATAATTATGTCTAATTGACACCTATACAAGCTGTAACATTCTTTCCACACAGCTGAGTGGCAGCTCAGGAGAGTGTGAATGTCTTTTCTTTCAAGTAGCACAGTGAAATGAAAAAAACTTAAAGAACATATTTTCATCCATGTCCTTTGAAATGATCATTCACACTGCTCAGTATGAATGGGAACAAGTGTACCAACACCTATGGGAAATGGCTCTTGCAAAGTAATTTTTTTTTATCTGTATAAGTGATCGCTCTATTCTCTTTCAGTCTAACATGAAAAGCTACTCTAGTTACTAGTATACCCCAACAGATTATCTCTTAACATAAAAACTGATGTTTTCCTTTCTTTCTGTGATGAACTATCAGGTGGTAAATAATACTGTATCTCTGTGCCAACACAAGAATGGCTATGACAACATTTACATAAAAAGGTGTTATTCTGTAAAAGTGTATTTTTTTCTGTTGCTGCTTCCAAACTGGTTAAATGGATTGTATTGTTTCTTTGGCACATGAAMAATGCCAGATCAGACTTGCACATCCTAGTTCCTCTTCTGAAAAATCAGAAAAGCTGATTTTCTTTTCATCAAGCATAGTTTGGAGGTATTTCTATGTGCAAAATATTTGCTTTTCKTGTGTACTTCCAGTGTAAAAAAAAAATTWAAAAATTGTAAATAGCTGTAAGTGAAAAAAARATCAGTTATGTGTAGATGATGAATCGTTAATTCAAAATAACTATTAAAGGCTATTTTCTCATGATTTTATGATAAACACATTCACAATACTAAGGCTCAATTCTTCAATGTTCAAATGTTAGTTACTTAACTCCCATTGAAAGTTAATGGAAGGAGTCCTTCATTTCATGAGGACAACATATATCACAGTTTAGCTGGAAAAAAAACTATCAGCATTTTATTATTTAAATAATATCACTGCAAGAACATCCCTACTTGTGATTTTAAAAATAATTCTTCATATTTTTTATTTTTCAATAATACATGATTTCCATAGAATATTTGATGTCTTTATAGGCAGCAAAGAATCTATTAATAAAAATAATTGAATGTAGAGTATGTCATGGAACATTTTCCAGCATACTTTAGCTCTGATATTATGAATAAAAATGGTCTATATGTATAACTATGCTTACCTCTGTCATAATTTAAAATAGACTTGTTTAAAAGGCTAGGATATTTATTGTATTGGTAAACTGGATTCTGTCTAGCTTCCAGGTTTGAGTGTTTACCTTTACTCACAAATAATATATCCTTTTTTTTTCTAAAGCATCCTTGTGTGAAGAGGACTTGTGTTCTAGCATATGGAAGTTATATATTCTGGATTATTTCATATTTTGTTTTGAATGAATTGGRAGTATAATTCTGTAATGCCTCTTCTCAAATATCATTTGAAAGACTTAATGTATTCTTAATTTTATTATAATTTTACACTTTTCCTCATATTTTAATTATTTTTTATTGATTTTTTCATAATTTGGGTTAATTTTAGACATTTCAACTTTTGATATGTGTTAAACACAAATTCTTTTTCATGCATGTATTTATTAAAACATTCAATTATAATAGTTAAACAAGGAACATATCAAATTTTGTGAATGTCCAACGGAAACTTTATGAGGATTTTCTGTTTCTAGAACATTATTAAAAGGATTTTCTTCTTGGAAATATTTTATTAATTTTTATATTAGAGAGAGTCCTAGGGTGACAGCTCTGCATCTGGCCACAAGGTTAGTGCATATCGGCCAAAGGCTTGCTCTTACATACCACCCTTACATCCAACAGTGCTCTGAGCTGTCAAAGGTATGTAGCCATACAACATAACTGAARCCCAATATGTGTATGTATATGTGTATGTGTATGTATATATGTATGTGTATGTGTATGTTTATAACACACACACATATTTGCAGAACTAAAGRGTTTGTATGAAATCTTGTTGAACTCAACAAATGGTTCAGAACTAAATCAGTTCTGGTCGAATCTAAGAAGATTATCCTGAACTATCCAGACTATATCCTAGAAAATTTTGGAAACTTACTCTGGACTTGTAGAATGGCCAAGAGAGCGGGGTCATGATTCTGAATGAAAATTCTGTAACAAAATAATATATTACAGAAAACTTATAAATCAACTAGACAGGATTTMTTTCTTTGTCCCTTCTAGCACATATATCCTTTATATATTTGTTTCAGTTATAACAAAGAGCAAACTAACCATTTCACAAGCTAACTGAATTGTTAGTGAAGAACAGTATCTATTAGAAAGCTGAGACTTCCAATTTTGTAGAGCATGAGCAAACTTTATTAAAAATGAGGATGTGATAGGAATACTCATTGTAAGTAGTTGTGCGCTGTATACAACTCCTGTCTCGTTTCACAGCACTGCTGGTGATTAGGTATTCAGTGCCGGTAATCACTCAAAGACTTGTGTTGTACTAGGTAATTCTGAAATTAAGCTGGAAGTCTGCATCCTTCCCCTCGTTAGCAATCACAGGGAGTATTCTTTTCCTCTCCTGCTGGAGCAAGTGAGAAAGCAATTTTTCTCTCTAGTTAACATCCTTCCTTAGTCTGCTTTCAGAGGGTCTTTACATTTCATACTGAGGCCACCATAATTCAGGGTTAAAAGAATGTATRCAAGAGAGATGCGACATGTTTAAATCCATTCTTTAGGAACATAGAACTAGACTAGCAGCCTGGTCTGGCAGGCACTGGAGACAAGACTATGAGGGCATTCACTTCTAGGAAACTACCGTGATGTTTTAACTGTAAATATGATGTAAGCRGGTTGTGAACAGGTAAGATCATTCTGGATAAAGATTTCTCGGATGGMCATGGGAAACTGTACTATACAGAGAAGATAGTAAAAATGGAAATATGGTTTAAAGTATAGCTTGATAAAAAATGACAGATATATTACACATTTTTACTCATATTTTCAAGTCTCAAGAACCAAACTTGAAAATGAGATTGGAAAAAAGTATTTTTAAAAGCCAAAGACTATTGATATTTAAACAAAATGGATTTTTTTTTTGATGGAACAAATTACCATGTGAAAATATTCTTTAACAAACCAGAAGATACCTAACAAAAAAAAAAAAAATTAAAAGTAGCTTTTTGTGAAGAAGGCATTGTTAAATAACATGCAGATCYGAGTAATGAAAAGTATTACAGTACTCTGTACATTCTGACCTGATTTTCATATGAGGTAAGGCTGAATGTTTTGCATACTTTTAGAAGCTATCAAGAGTTGTCAGGCATTACTATGACTRTCAGAAAGACACACTGATGCTGAGACTGTAGTTTCTCCATGRAGAAGCTGCCCTGGAAGTCCTGCTTAGGCTGAATATATGACAAGTAACTTCAGGACTGGCAGTCTGTCCCTGTCATTGATACTTTCCCCAGTAATACAGTGATTTCCCCACAGCTGCTTTCAATAACTCTCAATAATAAAGTTGTAGTGGGTCCAGTGGAGGCTTATAGTATTTTCATTAAGAGCAGAAGGAAGCAGCTGGACTACAGATGTGTTCCCTGTRTGTGCCCAAGAGCTGAGACAGGAGAAGGAAGAAGGGAGGGTGGAGAGGGGACTGATGCATAGCTGAATGAAGTGTGGCTGCATGAAGCAATTTTCATTGCCTGCACTTCTTATTTACACTGTCCAATGAGCACCTGAATGTTCTCCCCTGGTTATTTACAGACACCAGATTAATTACAAGATAGAGATATTTTTTCAAAKGAGTTAATATTTATGCAAAAATCATTCTGAAACAATGGTGATTCCAACAAGACTGTCCTCAAATACAGGAAAATAAGAACTCTCTACTAAGATTCTCAAAAAAAAAAAAAAAAAAAAAAAAAAAAAAAAGCTACAAAAGTATTCATGAAGCTAGGAAAAGTCAGGGAAAGACTGGGGTGAGCTGTCTGCTGCCTACAAAAAGAAAAGAAGAAGAAGAAGAAGGGGAAAAAAAAGCCCTAAATCCCTACTAAACTTTCTTTGCACCAAAATCTGCACTTTATCACTGCAGCCATGGCAATCCCTACTATTCTGAATTATGGACCTGGGGATCAGAGTACACAGACAGCCTGTGAGAGCTGTTTTAATTTAAGGTAGTTAAATGTTGTCTTAAAAAGTGCATTGAAATATCTCTACACAGACTAGTATCATCATAGGAATGCAAAGGCTACATTTCTTAGGCTACATTATGTGTGATTTAGAGTGGATTCTGTGTAATGTCTGCCTTCTCTGCACTTTTTTTTTTCCCCATCTATATCTTCGCAAATGAATCAAGGATGCATGTTTGCCTAAACTATAACCCTTAGCTCACACAAAGGTTTTGGCAATGGATATATGAATGAATTAAATTGTATGGTTTGTGGTTAAGCAGAAGACCGGATTATCTATTCTTCTTTTAAATCTACATACATAGCCAGTGGCTGAAAAGGATCTTAGTGGATCAAAACATGTGGGATGGTATATATTTAAATTTCTGCTTAATTCCTATTTTTATTCACATTTCTATCAAGAAGACCATATGGTAGAGCGGTCTACTCAACTCCCTCACTGTAGACACAGTCACAAACTTCAAGTAAGACTTTGTAGCTTGAATTTGGGAAATGCATCTTCRTTGTACAGATCATTTGGAACAAAATTTCAAATGATTAGGAATCTAAAACTCTAAAGTGATCCAGGTAGCATTGCTGTCTCTTTCTAATTCTGCTTGATTTGGCAGAGGAGACTTCTGAAATTCTATTAGACTAGACCAATCTTCAACCCTAAACTTCAAAATACTCCTTAAGGTCTCACTCTTAMAAGAGCAGCAATATGAATGAAACGATATCCACTTGCATTTAAAAGTGGACTTGTGGTTCTCAACTTCCTGTTTTCTAAATGGAATATTCTGTTACTTAATGAAGTGTGAGAAATATAAATTTGTATTTATTAAACACAGAGATATATTATTAACACCAGTGTTGCATAAAGGAATTAATTAYGAAATAACAGGTTAACTTCCTGAGAAAATAACCATAAGTGAGAACGTCAAAGCCCTCAGAGTACTTGATTACCTTAGCGTGTATGCARAGAAACAAGGTCTGCTAGCCTAAAGGTGCAGTGGGAAAGAATGGTAAGATTTTCACCCAATATGCTAGTTTAAATACTTATTAGAATCATCGTAATTTAATCATGCATATATTAGAACACAAGTTCTGCCCCTCTTGCTTCTCCAAAACATCTTTTACCTGCTATGATTTGGAGATGATTTTTCTTCCATGAATAAGCTGCCTTTTCCCTCTGTTAGGAATCTTATCAGAGCATGCACAGAGATGATCCACCCCACTGCTCCCAAACAGGGCAGGAAGTGAAAACTGACTGCAAAGATGTGACTGTGGAACCCTACTCAACACTTTGGGCATGTTAGGAGAGTCCCAAAAATGAGGAAGGTAGTTTAAGATCAGAGAGCAGGCATAATGAATGCTGCCATATTAGAAGGTTCTCTCCTTCTACCTGCTATGAATAGTTCAGGATAGTGCACTGCTAGGAGGCAATGGTTTATTAAAAGTGAACAACAAAATGAACAGATCTAACCAGTATAATGTTGGAAATAAATATAATGCATTCTCTCAAAGATCAGACACAGATTCTTTGAAGCAAATGTGCTCACAATAGGAAAATAAATATTTCATTAAATATATATATTTCTTATCTTTGGTKTCTTCTCAGCCAGCCCAGGCCCTTGCAGTTACTACTAAACATGTCTAGAGGCATCACCGGCTTAGCTGTTCTGACTGCTTTTCAAGAACATCCATACCATTCACAGTGCAATTTAATACAGATTGCTTCATAAGACTATCTTTGGATTGATCTATAGGGTGCACACTGAGGATATTTGTTCTCTAATAATCTGAACATGGAAATTATGTTCCCAAGTTTAGTTTTTCACCCACATCACGGAATATAATAAATGCATGCAGGATTTCATGCAGCCGTAGTCTAACGGAGGTTCACRCTTGAGCTGCAAGCATTTAAATTCTTCCTTCAGCTCAGTTAGATGAACTGATAGTGGCTACTTTCTCTGGCATATATACACCTTTACAGAGATATTCATATACCATAAATTGTAAAGGCTCCTGTCTCYGTTCAGCTTTTCTTTTGCAGAAAATACACCATGGCCAAGTCTTCTCTAGCTCATTCCCCCTAAGGGCACCCTAATARCCCAGAGTCATTCAGATAATTAAAAAAAAAAAAAGAAAAGAAAAAAAAAAGGTCTTCTTTCTTGGTCTTGAAGTGCTGACAGTCTGAAACATGCTGAAACACATCTCCAAAAAATCTCCAGTCCTTTGTCTTGGAGYCGAGTCAGCCTACACTGCCTTTTGGTTGCTCTGTCTCCAGAGGGGTGAACTGAGGAGGGAAAAGGGAAGCAGACAACACGGAGAGTGGATGAGTACGGTTTTGCTGAACAGTCAGTTGAAGAACCAGTTGCTGCTTTTCYGGTGAGACAAATGAGGAGAAAAGGACAAAATGAATGGGATCTGTAGTGGCTTAAAGAGTTGTTTATTGTAAAGGAAATTGATTGCAATCAATTCATGCTAATTACCGATTAGCTCTTATTCAAAATATTAGAATTGGCAGGTTTGCAGTACCATATTTTCTTAMGCTGTTCAACTTTCCACTAAAAATTATTTCAGTCATAAAATAAAATGAAACTAAGATCATGCTTCCAAATGCTACTTTTGATTTATTATAAAACAGATCTTCAAGAGTGTTTTTAGAGCAAGCAGCAGTTATCACTGATTTCCTTTAAAATGAAAAAAAGAAAGGCAAAATGCTGGGTGGGAACTTTGGTTTTTTATGGATATGCTCTGAAAATGAAAAAGAACTATGTTTGAATGGCAAAAACTGGAAGTTTGTACAAATAAACAGAAAAAGAGTGTTGATACTCGATTCTTATACAATCATTACAARCATTTAATCCTGCTAGTTCTCAAGTGGCATTGTATTAGTCAGATGATAGTTAATGAAGTTGTCTGAGAGAAAAAAGAAGAGTGGAGAAAAAAAAATCACCTTTCTCAGTGATAAAGCTTAATTTTCATTCTGACTTTATAAAACTTTTCCCCCTTCCACAACAAGTCGAATTATCTTGTTTTGTTTCCTAGCCTGTGAAAGATGGTACTAAGAGAGATGGAAAATGAAATTTAATAAAAATAGACTGGTTTACTTTGTCACAGAATATGCAAATGTTTCAGAAATACAAACAACAACACTCATGGAGTTTTCTGTAAAACCACAGTTTTCATGAAAGATCCTACATATTTGATTTTTTACAAAATAGACATTTTCTTGTGTCATGGTTGAATTAGCCAAATTTACAATTTTGTCCTGAAATTCTTCTTTTACTAGGGAATTTTATTTGACCAGTACTGTTATTTGCCTTTTCCAACTTACTTAGATAGCCTTGTTAATTGTCAAAATAGRACAGTAGCTGTATTTTTTAGTTAATTTTGTATTCTCAGATCATAGCTGATTTGGATTCCACACAAATATACCTGTACCTAATTAAAAGCCATACATCCTAGATACATGAAAAATACCTTTGACAAGAAGCTCCATAAAAATGCATTTTAAATTATAAAGATAGCAGTAGTTAGTATTTTTTCACTAGCAGCATCTGCTACAAATTTATAACTTATCCCCATAACACCCATTAAGGAAATACAATGGATAAGCAGCACATTTTTAGGACTTTGAGTTTTCCAAAGGCTGCTAATATTTAGAATCTTTTTGTTATACCCCTAAATATCACACTTTGAGTTTTCCAAAGGCTGTTAATATTTAGAATCTTTTTGTTATACCCCTAAATATCACAGTGGTGGGTACTGAAATTTATCCCAAACGGGTTCCATGACATTAGCAGGGGGGACTTGAACCTATATATTTATCAAGAAAATGGATAAGAACCACAAAAGACACATGATAGGGCCAGAACTCTAGAATTTGTTATAGGAAGACAGAAAGATTAACAAAGTAAACAAAGGGATTCAATCAAATAGAAGCAACTTAATTACCAGGTCAAGCTTATTTCTTTTGTCTCCACTTAATAAAATTTCATCTAAGAGCATGTGAAGTGCTTTYGTCTTCTCCTAGAAACATGGGTGAGCATAAACTTTTAATATTTCTGTGTGTTTTTTCCTTACAAAAATCCTTAAACAAGGGCTGTAGTTCTCCAAAGGTTACATAGAATTTCAACAATAGGTTTAGTAGATTTGAATAGCCTTTTGGCATGTTGATTTATGTTATAAGAGTGGCCAAGGGTTTTAACAGTTTAAACAGGGTAATGGGAGGGAGAGCACATGCTGGGCAAAATGCATTCCAAGATTTAAGGACTTAAAATGTCTACATTAAACTAAACTGACATGCATTCATTGTTAGCAAATTTGCTGTTAATTATATCTGGAAATTCTGAAACAAGGCTGAGATCACCTGCTAGTCGATCGGAGGGGATATTGGTTCCCACTATAAGAACTACATTTCAAGCTGTTGGCCACATACCTAGACATTAAGTAAATGGTGCAAAATCTCAATAAATAGAAAGTATTTCAGTAGAAATMGAAAGTATTTCAAGGTCATTTTGGCTTTTTACCAGTCTTTACTGAAGATACAGATGAATACTAARGAGGTGCATGAAAACACTAAAACAAAGTATAAAGCAAGTGGATAGCAGAAAAATATATTACCAAATTAATCTATAATGAGTGTAATAAGATCTATTATATCTTATTGCACTTATAAAAAATGTAAGCACAATACAAATTGAGGTATGTTTTTATAAAGGTGCCCATCACTTAAGCATCCGCGAAGCTTTCAGTTTTCATAAGATGCAAATCAGTGCTTGGCAAGCTACAAATCATTCTCTCAGAACCTCTCASTATTAATAAGAATATAAAATACAGATGTTCTAACAGAGGAAAGAATTGTTTAAGCGATAAATGTAAATGTCTATAAAATCAAATTATKTTAGCTAAAAAAGTATTTCCTTGCACTCCAACTTAAACGATCTGTAAGATTTAGGAAAGTTCAATTAAAGCTGGGTTATCCAGAGGTGTAATTTCCATTCTGGTCTCATCTGGTACTCTGTGAACATTTTTTCAYGATCTCTGTGGTTTTCCTTTTCAGAGGTGCTCGGTCATCTCCAGAATTATTTTATCTGCAGTATATTTTAAGCAAGCATCTCCTAAGGATCTTGGAACTGGTAATAGCAATCTGGATCACTACTCCATTTAGGTGCACTGGACCTTACTGACATTAATAATTCATGGGATAATCCAAGATAATGGGACTGCAACCTCTTCAGCACATGGGATGAAATTTCTGAGATGTCTCAGCATGACCCACTTTTACTTTTATTCTTGTGTTTTATGGAAYTTACAGATGAGGTAAAGCTATAGGAGTTGTAAAATAACCTGTAACATGCTACCTATGTGTGGATGGTTTCTCTAGTCTCTAATCTTCTTTGTATGATCCCAGGCTATTTCGGTGSGAGCAGGGATCTTGATTTATTCTTTTGTAATGCTTACCGTTCTACTACTAAATKGCTCCACTTTTTTGAGCATGGGAGCTGCAAAATGCTAAGGGTTTGTATATGATGTAGTACTTATTAGCAAGGTCACAGAAAAAGATTCAGATGTTTGMCATTTCCAATTCTAGGCTCCTATATTCTCAGTTCGACTCTGAAGTATATGGAAGTTTGTTCAGCAGCTGTTTATAGCTGGCATCAATTGACACTACTGATGAGAAAGAATTTGAAGTATTGGTATCTCTAAAAATAATGGGATAAAAGTAAAGTATATGAAGGTGCATTTTAACTAGTAAAAAATACTGTGGTTATGACTGGTCATGTATCATAGGATGGCATGCCATATGGGGGAATCATAGAATGCTTAAGGTTGGAAGGGACCTCTAGAGGTCATCTAGTCCAACCCCCCCTGCACCCGCAGGGTCTTCTAGGGCATGTGGCACAGGGTGGTGTCCAAACGGGTTTGGAAGATCTCCAGAGAAGGAGACTCCACCACCTCTCTGGGCAGCCTGTTCCAGGGCTCTGTCACCCTCACTGTTAAGAAATTCTTTCTCAAGTTCCTGTAGAACTTTTGGTGCTTCAATTTGTGGCCATTTCCTCTAGTCCTACCACTGGCCACCACTGAGAAGAGGCCAGCACCATCCTCCTCACTTCCTCCCTTGAGGTASTTATACACACAGATGAGGTCCCCTCTCAGCCTTCTCTTCTCCAGGCTAAAGAGGCCCAGCTCTCTCAGCCTTTGCTCATAGGGCAGATGTTCCAGGCCCTTAATCATCTTTCTAGCCCTGTGCTGGACTCTCTCTAGCAGCAACACATCCCTCYTGCACTGGGGAGCCCAGAACTGCACACAATGGTTAGGTACTGTGCCTCAAGCAGGTGAGATAAAGTTTTATTACTAGATAGGAAAAACAGCTGAAGCTCTGCCACTTACCTCATGAKCCTTGACATGGCTAAAAACAGCTGAACTGAAACATCTCAGAGATGAAATTTCTAAAAGACCACTATGGGATCTCCTAGAGAATTCTTTTATTCTCATAACCTATCCCCTTCCTGCTTTTTTTCCTCTGTGTTAGATATCCCTCACAGTGCCTGTAACCTTGCCTTTAAAATAGCTATTGACTTCTTAATCTGCAAGGACATCATGCTTCATTTGGAGCCTTTTTTGGGGCTTGAGTGCAGCCCTGCTCGCGATACTAGCMCCACGGCTCAGTAGAGCTCCATTTCCCAAAAGGTGTTTCAACAACTCCAACAAGTGTGAAACAAGAACCCTGCAGCTTGGGAAAGCTCTGGTCTGAGGATGAAGTGTTTTCTTTTATTTATCTGTGCATGCAGACCAGCACTGTGGCTCAGGACAAGCCTGCATCACAGGTCTCTGAGTGTTGAGAAAGCATTCATCTGATTCTTACACACATTCCTGGGCATCTGCTGTTGTCCAGTGGCATGGACTAGCTGGGCATACTGGGATAGATGGACTGCTGTGGCTCCCTCTTATGCTCCTGGCTGGTGAAGTGTCTGAGGAGGACTTGTACAAATCCATTACAAGATGCATGAACGTCTCTGCAAGACAGAACAAACCTAACGAGTTTTTCCTGCCATCTGTGTTACAAGCTCATTTACATGGATAAGAAGCTGCAGTTTATATCATTGCCTTTTTGTCAGATATTTAGGCACCTAACTTGATGTATTCAAGTTAGATTGCAACAGCTCCCTTCAGAGCTTTCAGAGTACTGCAAATACTGCTCCAGAGAAATCCAGCCGAGCTGAACTGGCAGGATATTGCTGTTCATACTTGGAATGCAGCCCTAGCCATGCATTTGTTACTGCTAATTCCTTTAGCATTAAATATATCTCCTAACTTTGTTATTAACATAAATATATTTCCTAATACCCTTGATGTTTAGAAGTATATCTACTTATATATCTGCATATACTGATTGTTTTTTGCAAAGATTGAATGTGTCTTATTTAAAGATTTTTTTTCTTGTTTTGTCCTTTACCGATCATCACAAATATATAYCACTTTTCTACTTTATGTTTGGTGTTCCTGCATAGCAAATAGAGCTGGAAAGGACTTCACACTGTGATGCACTTTCAAAACAATTTAGCTACTTTGAATGTAAATTTGATAAGTGAAAGCAGCACTGACATAGCTGCTGTACAGCTTGCAAAGCCTTAAGCAGGTGCATATAAATTCACTTTGTATGAAGAACTTACACCTGGTGGAGAGCTCTTCTTTCAAACAGCCTGAGTGAGATGGAGCAGCTTATTTCCAAACTGAGACAAATGCTGATAATTTAAAAAAAAAAAAAATTATTACAGGACCCACTTAACTCTGGTGGAAAATGGAAACATGGAAATATAAACTGGTTCTTTGGGGGGAATCTAATTCTGATAAGCATGTGTCTTTTAAGTCTTGGAAAATTTGTTTTCTGATCCCTTCTTTTTGGATTATGAAAGCTAAATGCATGTGTAGGTCAGGAACTTCTTTTTAGTAAAGTGAAAAAATCTTGTGCTAGTTACTTAAAGTGAACATTTTTCAAATTAAAAAGGGCTGCGTGCATGTCTGTGATATAGGTGTTAGAAATATGAATATTTTCATGATGTTGTTAGACCTACTAATACTGATGAATGTGAAAAAAGAACATGTTCCAAATGGGAAAAATAAATAGCCTGAATTTAAAAAGTTCTTAYTTCTAGATACAACTTAGTTATAACTCTGATTGTTCAAAATGCAGTTTTTGGTTTTTTTTCCTGCTGATAGGTCCCAAACTCCCTTCCTATTTCTACTCCTGTTTTCCATTTTCTTCATCACACTTCTGTTTGCTATTCCCTATTTACTATATTCTTCCCTTTAATATCTCCCTTATTATTCTTTTTGGTTGTTATCTCTCATTCTTCCTCTTAAATAGATGTGACTTTTTTTTATGCTTTGAAAGGAAAGACAGTGAATAGCTCTGCTTCCCTTAACACATACACACACATGCACACACTCAAATTCACTGGGGAGCGAAGCTTGCAGCAACTTCTCCGCTGCTGCTCTTCTTTGTCTAATAGAATATTGGATTTTTTTCTTTTTTTCCTACTAAGCTCCCTGTACAGAAATCAATGCCTGCTAGACCGAGTGGAGTGACAGCAGTGTAGGAGCCAGCAGCCCAACAACCTSAGGTACAATAAACTGTTCTCCACAAACCCTGTTCTGCTAAAAAACAAGGAAGAGGAAGTCACACTTTGTTTCATCTGCAGAGAAAAAGTAGCAATTATACGTATATATATGTATGTGTGTGTATTTAAGGGATACTAGTTCAAATAAAGGGTTTAACAACTCTTCCTTACTTACTATATCATAATCTGATACAAAGGCCCTAAAAATAAATACTGTTGGTCTCTTAAAGGCAAAAAGAGTGACCATCAAAATATTCTGGGGGAATTAGTGCAGTATTCCTCAGATGAGAAGACATTAAGGAAAAAAAACCCCACATTTAGRTTTTTGACAACCATAATTCCCTGAGTTAAATCCCCTTCAGAGGTTGTTGGGATTTGCTGGTTATACTATGCAGTGGTCTATGACATACTGTCCATGCCAGTGTCACCAGAAGAGGTGGGTGACAGTGCATTTCATACTTAGATGAACAGAACTGAGCAATGACATACAGAGGTTTTCAGAATAACATATTGCTCGTCACAAAAAATCCATTGGCAACTTTTGATTTTTTGTGGGGGGAGTGAGGAGAGGTGTGAGAGAGGGGCTCATTTTATTCTTTATTCCAAACTGTGGTTCCCCCTCCAATTCTATAATTATACAACTAAACATGATACCTGAATAAAATTTCTGAACTGTTTGTATGGGTTGTAGGTATTGAAAGCCTGAGTCATTTTCATGGGAAGCAGCTCACACAGCATTGCTTTTGCTTCCTGCACAATGAGTGTACAGAGGGGGTTCACACTCGCTGCCAGGGCAAAGAGCTGGAATACCACCAAGGAGAACAGAAGGGAGCCTGCTTAAGCAATCATGGACCTCTGGAATCAGATTAATCAGAGCCTACTGGATTTCCAAATGTTTTCTTTTTGGTGAGAAAACTGGATGAATATTATYGGAGGATGGATACATAGTGATTTTGTTGTGTTTACTGAAGTAGTTCCAGCTCACCCTCTGCTAGGCTAGTGCGTCACACTTGACTCTTCACTCCTGGCTTTGCCACAGGTATATTTGCTTTGAGAAAGTGAAATTACTTCCTTGAGGAAATGCAGAAACCTGGGAGCTGTTAGAGGCTTCCTGGAAAATTTAAAGCAAAGGATATATTTTATGACTAAGATTGTATCACAGACATATTTTTATATGCAAGACTTTCAGCTTCCTTGTTCAAGTGAGCCACTAGTCTTGCTTGAAGGGAGAAGGTACCTGGCACTGTTGTACTGTACTGTACAGCACAAGTGTGCCAAATATCAGATTCCAGTCAGAAGCAGACCTGTCTAAAACCAAGATGAGAAACATCTTTTTCTGCTCRGATTCTGGACTCAGCTCTAACCTGAACATGCAGCTAGTAGCAAGCTTGGAAGCAAGTGGCCTGTGGCCTGTATTTCTGGCAGCTGGTTCAGGGGCTATGGCAGCATACAGTAAAAGTAGCCTGTGGCAGTAGGAATATTTGGAAATTTTCATGTATAAATGGTACCACAGATACTTGAGCTACCACATCAGGTTGTGACAATCTTGCTTGCTAGGAATTACCAATCTGTAGCAGGGGTCAGGGACTTGTGTTTGGACCTTAGGCCTGATTTTAATACCTAAGGCTGAACTGTATCCAAAGTTACTGTTTAGCAATTGCAGGGGGACCMCAGAGGGAAGCAGAAACTGCTGTCAGATGCTTCTGAGTGGCTGCTTACCYGCTCCCCATCCAGCACATCTCTCACCAAAGAGACAGCACGTCTGAGCAGTGCCTATATATTTGGAGGGATCTGCTAATTATTGTTGTTAAAATTATTTTATTATTATTATTTTTCCTTAATCTAATCAATATCACTGAGGCTATTCCTAATTGAGGACGYTTTCAGTACTCCAGTTATGAACTTCACAGCCTGAAGTATGTCTATATAAGTCTCTGCACCATTTTTTTTCTGGAATTAGAAATGTACAATTTTTAACTATCCAGACACTTTATCAGCCTTCTCTTCTCTGTCTTTGCAAGATGAAATATATTTTTAAATATATTTTTTTACTGAGCTTTCATGATACTGAAGTAGCTGATGAAGATGAAGCTGGACTAGTCATGTATACTAGTCTGGTAGAACGGGGTAGCTGTATTTGCTGGAATATAATTTTATGATCTACTATAAAAYACTCTATAGCCTATTTGATAGAGTGGAAAAATAAATGTTCTTCAGCGTCTCCTTTATGATGCTGGAATGCGTGTTTTGTACATCACTGGACTCCTTTACGCTTCCCATTTGGTGAGAAATTACTCCTTTTGCATAGCTCTTTCTTGACTCATCTTTATTGACACAACAGGTTGCAAATCATAAACTATTGCTTTTAGGAATAAAGTTCGCTTAGAAAATCACCCAGAAAGCTAGGTATCTTGGTATCTTACACGGAGTCCCTATGTTTGTCTTCAGCATGATAACCATGAAGAAGACTGCGTATGTGACAAAAGTGTTATTCTTAGAGATGGGTAAATCAGCTTTTGCCTGGACCTCTGAGTCTGAAAAAAAAAAAAAAAAAAAGCTTTAAAAGAAGGCTCAAGGCAGTAGAAGCAAAGGCTTGACATAGGCAGCTCTTCCACAGTGGATTCAGAGAAAGCAAATTCGGCCTTTCTGCTGAAGCTTGCATTAGGGTATTCAGCTGTGCCCTTAATGAGGCTGGGTAGTGTGGAGGCATGCTGAGGGAGAAGCACTGTCTTTTGTTTCTTTCTTTTGTCTCGAGCCAAATCTCCTTTATAAAGCAGACATATTAGCTGATGCAAAAAATAGAACTAGGGTACAAGTACCAGAACCCCCAATCCAGTGTCATTCTAGTGTTTTTATTTTAGCAGGCCTAATGAGTACTGGGAAATATGCTTCCAAATGGAGTAGTTCCAAGAAATGCAGAAAACTTGCTTGATAACCTCTTGCTTTGGGCATTTCCTTAGGAAACAGGTGATCTGAGTACAAATCCAGTTGCAGAGAAGCTTGAATTTACTTTTCTGATATCCTTAGAGAGACTGTTAAACATCAGACTATTGTAAAGGGCAGGCCAGGCCCCTTACTTTTTGCTGAGTTTGGCTAAACTCCCAAACTTTTTTGATTTTTTTTTCCAACTAATTCCTAGATTAGACTCTGTTTCACAGAACTTTGAGGCAATCATGTATTGCCAAGGGATAGACAATATTCAAATATTCTACAGAAAATCACTGGCATGTTGAAGATTTTGGCCTACAGTTCCCCATTCTTATACTTTGGGACTGGTATGAATGGTAATTAAAACCAGGAGGCTGAAAATTTACTCCCAACTGTGTCCCTTGGCCTAATACATGGCCTTAAATTGTTAATATTCTCTGAGTCTCATTTTTTTTTTTCTTCTGGCAAAGTGCAACTAATGCTTCTGACCCCCTTTTAATTACTTTAACTTCTAATAAATAAATGAAGAGAGCATTCACTTCTACTATATGTCATCACGGGTTATTTAGCAGTTTCTGGAATGGGGATAACTTCTACCAGAATGAAGGAAAATCTTTACCTTTTCCCTTAATGAATAGAAATACTCAGTACAATAGGGGAAGGAGATGCAGAAATTAGTTTTTTTTTTCCCTGCCCCACACCCCATTATTATAAATCCAAACACATTAATGACCTTGACCTAGCATATCTTGTTGAGAATTAGTGACAAGATGAAAACACTTTCCCAAAAGAGACAGTGATTAATTCCCAGGAAAAATCACTAGACATCAATCAGTGTAGCAAGATCGCTCAATAATGTTGTGAAAGAGTGAGAAAATATATTATTTATGAATATAAAAGGTTTAAAAAGTAGCACCCTTATAAAACCAAAATCTGTTCACTAACATATACTATTTAATTAGATAATACACAAATATAGATCTCAAAGGACATTGAAATTATCAGCTGGTCTGTGTGTAATATATCACATCCAGGCTGCATCAGATATAGAGAATACATCCATGTCTGCCTGGTGAGGTATGAAGGAAAGCAGTGTGCTTTATGGTATAACTCAGAGTATAATTGTGGAAAGGTATAAACCATATTTTACCTTTATGAATTAGAAGAGTGCTTTCCTAAGTGGTTATGCATTTCTGTTGCAAAATGATCTGGCCTCAATATCCCCAAGTTAAACCTCCACTTSAATGACAATGAAATACTCTTTGTGGAGTAAGCCTTATGCCACTAAGAGACTTTCCATTCTCCTTGGGGTTCTGGAGTTTCACAATACCCTAAAGAGTGGATCTTCAGAATTAACCAAGAGGCTGACAAGGGCCATTTTTGTACCAAGTAACAGTTTTAAATGTTATATCTGGACAAATATGAATACATACATACATAGAATACATTCCATATGAGTTGTTTAGTGCAAATTTATCTTGCACAGTCTATTCACAGGATCAAATTTGCATTATTAAATACTTAAGTAGAAAAGTGAAAAGTGATTTTGAAATGGGAAAGTAAAAGAAGTGACATCACTTTAATAGTGGATAACATATCTTTTTTTTAAATGTATGACTTTGAAACACTGAGAACTGTGGGTGCTGCCAGCTTTATTGCGGGTCAGTATGTACTAGAACGGTGTGGAAYGACGCATCGCATTGTTATCTATGTTATGAATTTGCAAGAGATATCTACATACACCTATTAGCCTTCTGGCAACCCTTTTAGATGTAGGACTTCCTTTAAAATAAAACCAGCTTTGGTTACACTGGAAGAATAGCATTAATTTTTTAGCTATATTTACCCCAAGAAGTAAGGATTAGTTCCCCAAAAAGGTTTATTGCATGAGACTAGCATCATGACTGGCAAAGAGATCCTAGAATCCACGATATTTAAATTTTTCAGAATTCAAACTTTGCAGATGCAAAGTTTATTGGATCATCATAGCATATAATAGATTTTAGAGTCCTTTCTCTCTCCAGAAGAGAGACAATGAAAATAACAATATTTGAGTATAAGCTGATGAACCATTGACTTCCAGTAAAAAAGGAAAATATAAAAATAGTGTCCCTCTAGTCTAAACACCTATTTGTCTTAAGGTGGGTCATAATCTCAGGCTTCATATAACACCTAGAAAGGTCTCAGTACAGAAAAAAATCTTTTCTCTTACCACTGTTCACAGCAGTCTATTAAAACCTATATTTTTAGCCTGCCAAATATTGCAAGGGGTTATATGGATGTATGATTTGTTCTCTGTAGCAGCAGAACTGAGCTTTTAAGAGCAGTGGCATTTGACTGGCTGCAAAGGTTGCCTTAACAGTAATTGTGCAATGAGCTAACTTGTGCTAGATTATTTAGACACTATTATTTTTAATTTGTTCCATGTATGCTCACACTGCTTCAGAGTAGAGCTACAAGCTGTGGCTGAATTTGGTGTCATCAGGTGTTGCTAATGAAGGGGAATATTCTGAGCTAGGAACTGTCAAATCTTAGCTTTAGTGRGTGTCAAGGCCATCCAAAGTTTGAGCTGGTTCAGTGTCGCTTTGCTGTGCTATGGACTTGAAAGGTAGAATAGCATCTGCTGTTACACAAAGGAGCTTTGGTTTGCCACTAAATCTTAAACGAATACCAATTTTAGTCTTTTGAGCAGCAGAATTCTTTTGAACTCCTGTTAGATACAGGGATCACAGGGATCAATCAGACGACTGCAGGCAGGATGTGTTCATTCAGTAGCAGCAGCTTTGGCACCAAAAGAGGATTGCTAGAGACTATTTTCTTTTTAGCAGCAGGAGTAAGTACTGTAAAGAAACAGGACTCAGTGAGATTGCATGATGCATAAACAGTGTGTAATCCTCTGAATGTGCAGGGATTTATATACGAATGAGGAACAAGAACAAAAATCCAGTTGTTGCTGTTGCAAATGCCTGATGCTGAATACCCACATTTGAATTGTGTGTCTGGGATGCCTTTGTCTTCAGAAGGTAACTCYGAAATTGTACAGCACTTCCTAGCTCCTCCTTTGGCATTTAATCAGAGGAGTCCAAGAAGGTAAACCGATCTGTATTCAGCTGTTTCAGCTCCACAGGTTTTTATTTTGTAAAGTAGATAAAGTGCATTCTGTTTCACATTAACAGAATAGTCTGGGGGAAAATGTATTTATTGGATAGGTTTCTATAAACAATGATGGAATAAAATTCAGTGCTTTAGCAACTGGAAGCCAGAAGGGACAGAAAATGAAAAAGAAAAAACAATCTAATATATACTGTTCTGGAAGTCACACTACCGAAATCAGAATTGCATACAATCAGAAAATGATATGAAATAAAATCTGTTGCAGAGACTAAGTTATAATAAAATTCACTTTTTTTTTTTCTTCTTGCTTAGAAATGCTTGTACATACACAAAGAAAACAGGTACAGGAAAAAATAAACACATTAAGGATCTCATGCATTTATCTTTTTAGATTTTTTTGTTATCTTCACTGAGATGCTTGGCAGATTAGTGAAAGGCTATCATATAATGATTTTAAAGTTTTTGTACACATATGTGCATGCATATGCCCACATGCACACATCCCTGCTATATCTTTAGGTGCAAWTTCCTGCTAATTATTTTGAGGAAGAGAAGTAAACATAGAAACAGAAACTGAAAGATTGGTAGCAGAAGGTATTTGCCAAACATAATACCTATAGTTGCATTTTTGTTTCTGTAAGAGATTTGATTTGACATCCGCTCATGTTAGCATTTGGAAGAGAATAAGGCTTGGCATATGCTACTATGTGTTTTCCTCCTACAGAAGAAAGAAGTGGCCGACACCCTGCTATAACTCTTAAATAGTTCCCTTATTGCACAAATTGAAAGAGAAATATTTAAACACATTTCAGAGGATAATACATAACAATTAGTTTCCTCCTTTAAAAGCACATTTGTTTCCTATTGTTTAAAATCTATGAAAATAAAAAAACATATGAGGCTAGTAAACCTTTCCAATTTCCTAAAAAGGCAAACCATCCAAACAACCTATTTCACTCCCAGCCTGGAAAACGTGTGTCATAGCTCCATGATTTTTCCTTTTCTGCACAACAGAGATGGAAACCTCACAGATACACAGTAAGAGATAAACCCTGGCATGCAGATACTATTGAAAATAGATTTTTTAATTGGAATTATTAGTCCAAAATGTATAAAACGCTGATGATCCTTACTGCAGAAGCTTTTGCAGTTGTACGGACATATTGTTTATTAAACTGATGTCAGTGACATTGTCCAGCAGCAAGCAACAGAACAAGSTAAGACAACTGAAGTGAGGCAAACTCAGACTAAACAGAAAGCCCATTTTTAACAGCAAGGAGCGAGTAGGGTAGGCAGTGTTCCCTGTAAGTGAACTTTGAACCAAGCCTGCTTGTATTTTGAAATAATGCTTTCTATCTCAGCCAGAGTTGCAGGGCTTAGTACAGGATTGATGTGGAGATCTGTGTGGGCTACGGTACAGGTCGGAAGAGCTTATATAACCGTCCAGTCTGTTCTTTGGCCCTATGAATCTTTCCACCAAATAAACACAGGAGTTCATATACACATCTGACAGAGATCTCTCTCATACTTGCTTTTCAAGTCCCACATCCAAAAGGCTTCAAGGCAGAGCTGTACTGCAGTGTGTCAGGATTTGGTAATGTGAAAGAAGCACAAGTGTAATCAGGCTTTTAAGCACCATGACACTGCATATGAGAAAATATATCCTACTTTAATTTTTTTTAGTCAAACTTAGTCGTGAAAGGTTGTGTCAWTTCTGTGCCCCTAAGGCAATATATGCTGAGCTTCTGTAATGCAATAGATAATTAATCTATGTGAAATTCCCCACTAACTTAGCAGCCAGTGCTTCAGTATCACCAGACTAGCAGCTCCAGATTGGCTGTTCTGTCTGCAGAACACGTAGACTGAAMGTCCCATACCAGCTGTGAGAGCCCATTCATGTTCCTCAAGAAATAAGCGGAATCATAATGTTTTGTAATATACTCTTGAGATGTTACTTAATGAAGAATGCACTGGTTTTGTGTTATAAGTAGTACTTCATTATTTTAAAAATACATTTTCTTCAAAATGACAATGACACCGTTCAGAGCAATGAGATCAGTCTAAATACAATTCAAAAACTTGATTTAAAGGCAGTTGAGAATTCCCATATCTGCTTCAAAGAAGCACATGAATCCACATGACTCAATTTGCCAGCATTTAATTTAATTGATCTTGTAGAAGAAACCACATGTGGAATATAAGAGAAAAGAAGGTAAGAMATTTCAGAGAGCAAGCCACCAGATCTCATTACATGCTGACTAGGGGGATTAGATACCAGTTGTTGTGCAGTGATCTGTGTGCCTCCACAGAGRAGGAGAAAAAGATAACAGTGGTTGACTATATATGTAAGTTATTAAAACATAAGGAATCATGAATGATCAGCTTTTCAGTGTTGACCTCAGCTCAAAGTAAAGTGGTGGGAAAGTCTTCCTTTACCTAAGCAGAGGGGTGAAAAAAAGGAAGAGATTTAAGAGTCGTGYTACCAGATGAAATAGTCAGGTTTACTCAAGCACTCCATTATCAGATTTTTTTACACTGATTTCTTCTGTTTTTACTGATACAGTTGAATCTTTTTTAGTGTTATTTCTCTTTGACCTAGGAGATTGTCTGCAGTCTCAGCTTTCCCTCTGATTGGGCGTTAGTTTTGCTACTTTTACTTCACTGAGAATCACTGGTGACTTGTGTTTTCCTGCTCTTAATGTGACAGGTAACAAGGACAATAGAAAGTGCTCTGTGACAGATGCAACCTTGTTGGCATCSGCAGGTGCAAGCATATTTTCAGTTTAGCATGCTAAAGGGCATCAGTTCAGAGCCTTAGGTGGTTTGGAGCATATGCTGCTGGTGAAAATAATAGCAAAATAACAGTATTTTGAAGACAGTCATGCAGGTGAATACGAATGCTGCAGTCGGAACATTTAACTCTGAACACTGAGGAGAAATGTCTAGGCTATGTCAAACTAATGAAATGCCTGCAATGATAAAAACTAGGACTGATAAAAGTCCTCTTCTGAGCAAAATGCCTTAGTGCTCTTGTGTGCTGCTACAGAACTTAATGTTTTCTGTTGCAGCTTCCTTAGAAGACAATTGCCCTTGATATCACAGTGATATTTCAACACTTCTTTATGGCCTCTACCAGACCCCTATTATTAAGCATTTCTTCTTCATTAATAATTGACGCCTGTGTTTTAGGCTTCCATTTGAAAATATCTCTCAGATCTGCTTTATTAGATTTTGAGTAAATGTTCCCAAAATCTCCTCAGCATTTTGTTAAAAATGAATGTCATATATCTTTTGATAAAACCTACAGAGTTAAGTGGCTAATAAAATACTACATGACTAAAATGACTATTAATATTTTAGCATTATGCTGAAGTATGAGTGTTCTCCCGGCAAAGGTATGAATCACTGGTTTTTCATTTCTTTAATTCTTTATTAATTGGTACTTGAGGCAATAAACCATAACATATAACTTTGGCTTCAGATAAGGTTTAATGAGTGCCTGACCTTTGCTTGGATAATTCTCTTGCCAGTGAACCAATTCAGGATAACCCTTTGAAGCTTGAATTCCTGTATTGAATGCTACTTACTTTTCACTGTCCTTGACTTAAATGGCCAGTAGTGAAAGTTGACTTTTTATCTAAAAAAAGAGCTTTTATGAGACAGATTTCTTTTAAATGACTAATTTAGTGGAAATTTTGTGTGTGTGTGTGTGTGTCTGTTTCATTAATTGTTCTGAAATAGAAAAGAAGTCAGATTTTACTTGGAACTGAGAACCACTTATTCTGATGTAATTGAGTTATATAGTTTACTAAACCGCCCTAATCTGCATGATGATCCTTCACCTAAATGTACATTATACATATGGATAGAGTATAAAATCTAGCAGAGTAAGTCCCTAATCCTCTAGAGTCCCACTGAGTGTAGCTGGAGAAATCGGAAAACCATTACCTAAATGAAATTGTATTGTAGGTATGGACCTGAATAAGTTTGGTACTTTGTAGATGATTAAAAAAAATAATAAAATAAAAATTCAGATATATAGCTGGTGCAGACTTAGAACTTGACTGAAGTCTTCTAAGAACAGGCTTTTCCRGAGGGATTTCCAGTACTTCTTAGTTCTGAATGGATTTGAAATGCTATGAGAACAATCCTTCATGCTTTACAGTAGGATATATGCTTTCTGCTCCTCCCTGAGCTCCAAATTGCAAGTGGGCACGAGAAAATGCAAAACTGACCTGGCTTCTTCGGACTGTAGAAACATTCCATGCTTTCAGGGACTACTGAGACATCTCAGGAGGTACTCTGTACTGCACAATGTACTGCTGTGGGATGTTGTGACTACCATGCCCAATTGTACTATCACCTCCAAAATATATTTCCAGAAAAAAAATTGTAGAATCCAATTAAAGAAAAAAGAAAGAAAAAGATGAGAAAACAGCTTAATCTTTTAGCAGATGCAGCTCAGTTGCTAGACACTTGAGTGTACATGAGGGAGAGTAAATTAAAATCCATTCTGTGATTCTTAATATGAATTGAGGCCAGTCACCTTAGAGTAGCTGACCATAAGGGTATCCAAAGAGTACACCTTAGAGTACCTAAGCAGTGGCCCATTGACTGTGACCATTTGGCCGAATGTCTCTGCAATTTATTCTCTACCGAGAAGCTGTGTATATAAAATAATTAAATATTCACTGAAGGGCTGTCTGGAACCTGAGTGTCTCAGGCAATATTAGTAAATACTGAGMTTTTGAGCCATTTTAACCCTCACCAACAAATATCTAATTAATGAATGCAAAATATATTCACTTCACTTCAAAAAGATGTATATAAGCAGTGGTTTAAACATATCTTTGAGTTGAAATCTCAGTTTTCAATTAGAAAGCCTGAAAATAAAAGCCACGAATATGCAGATAAGTACGAGTTAATCCCTCTTCATTTTTTTTTGAAGGGCGGTAACTCTATATGCACAGACCTATGGTGTAGGCCTAGTTGAATGTTAAAATTTTTCTATTTGTCAGTGTTAGACTAACTTTTTGGTATTTCTGAACATATATTTTAAACATGATATTTAGATAAAGCTATTTGTTACAAATTTGAGGTGAATTACAGTTGCATTCCTCAGAAAACCACTCTGAAAACAGCAAGTCCTAATTACATGCTTAAATAAACATGTGGGTTGGTGCTATGCTATAATTTGTGCCACAGGCCCAGTCCTTATTATTTGCATAGGTTGATTCAAAAGATTTGAGAATCGTTACCTGCAAAATTTGCCAGTTTCTTCATGGAATCTCGTTCACTTTTGTACAAGGATTTTGACCCATTCTTTACACTGAACATGCCACTAGCAGAGACAAGATACGAGGACAAACAGGAGCAACTTAGAAAGGAAAAATAAAAATAACTGCTTACAGCTAATGACGTGAACGTATGGAAACAAACTGCCTCACCACCTCACCATGCTTAAGAGACTCCACTCCAGAGAACAGAATTAATTAAGTTCATTTCCACGCAGAACTGCCCTTGGTCCACAGAGAGCCAAAGGGCAGTTGAAGAGTATAATTACTTGTGTTAAAGAGAAAATGGCAATGGGAGTCAGCCCAGGCGCACATTGTGATTTAAAAGAACAGCATGCCTTTATTGTATTTTTAGTTTGCTGTGGGTGAATTACAAAGCAGGGGGAAAAAAAGCTCTCTGGGAAACAGTACTTACCAGATATAAATGGAAACACTCATTCAAATTCTTCATTCAAAAGAGGGGAGAGGGAGAAAGAAATAAAGAAAGATAAGAAAAAAAGCCAACATTTTCAATGGCATGTCCAGGGGTACGAAGGAATGCTGTCAATTGTAGCTTGCATGAGGTTGTCATAACAATAATAATAACGAGAAAAACACGTGTCAAGGAAGGATTGCTAATTTTCAACCTCATTAGAAAATATAAGATGCTGTGTCCAGTCATTTCCCTTGATCCTTTACATGCTAAGATTTTTTTTTGATTTTCGCCTCCTCTGCACTTCAATGTTCACTGAAGTGTTATAGGTTTCTAACATCCTCACTAACTTTTGCTACTAACTCCATATCCCTCCAGGCCTTTTTCAGAGCTTGCACAGGAATATATATTTTTTCTTGTTCCAGAAGATTACCAGGTTTCTACAGCACCTATTTATTTCCCTACTCACTTGGTTTTTGGAATCATTTAATGCAATTTGGGATTACATTTTTGCCTTAACCAAGTGGTATAATTTCAGTCAGAGCGTGGGACCAGGTATTCTCCGTTTCTGTTATTGGCATTAGTCAATTACAAAGGGATATGGGATGGAAGCAGATGTAGCTACAGAACCCATCTTTTTTTCCCTCTTGGATTGAGAGGATTCAAATGGGAGTTTGTCAGAGAGGGGCACATTTCCACTGTTCCCTTTTTTGATATATCAATTATAGGATATGTTCTCTTCTAAGCCTAATAGTATTTAGCTGCAAGCAGCTCTAAGAAACACTAGCTGTTCATATAAACTTTCATTCTGGCTTGAGCAAATCTCAGTGTTTTGAAACATTATTCAGAAAACTGATGTTGGAGGAAAAGAAGTCTAGAAGGGACTGCCCCTCCATATCACAACAGTGGCAAAGCTACAATATCCCACCAAGCTTGGAGGAAAGAAAATTTAAGTGGTAAACCTCATCCCATATCTAAAAAGGAATGACTATATAAGGATTTCTTTTTCTAGTTGCAGGAGAAGCACTTTCTATTTCCCATATGGAAAAAAAAGCCTCTGAAAGTTTTCTGATATATAGACAACAAAAGTGTTATTTTCACCCTATTTCTATGCGATGTCTGATTTTTTTTTTTTTCTTTAATTAAATAATATCCATCTGCAACTGCAAGTGCCTCAGGGGATGCAGTCCAGCTTGAAAATAGACATGGAGAAGCTACGGGAATCACAGATTTAAACGTAAACTTCATCCCATTTCCACAAAGAAACGACTATACAAGGCTTTTCTTTCCAGGTGCAGGAGAAACACTTTCTGATTTACATTTCTAAGACATAATTGAGGCTATCCATGGAGTTTGCTTTCGGGTTTGAAGGTTGCTGCCCTCTGCTAACATTTGCAAGTCCTCTCTGAGGAAGAGGCATTTTAGCAGCTGTCCAAAGGGGTTGCCCGGATCACTGCTAACTTGTTACTATGGTTTCTATTGTTTATCACCTGCAAAACTGTTCTTCCCACAAAGGAAAATAAAAAACCTGAAGTACAAGCTGCATGAAAGCATGGCTCTTAGTGGTCCTGTTGTGATGGACGGACAGTTATCATGGGTCAGGAATATGGCTTAACCTGTTGACACAGGGTAAATATAATAGTATGAAAGGACAAAAATTCACCTCATTCAAGGTCAGGCAGCTACACTGCACAGGCAGTAGGATGAAATAGCACTGTCTCTGGCTTACAATTTTACCACTGTAATACAGACATTTGATGTTAGAGATGTGTCCTAACTCTGAATGGAAATTCAGGACCTTACAGTATGAATAAGTCTTATGTAAGTTAGTTTCTCTATTAATTTAAGGAAAGATGGTGTAATTACATCAAGAATTCCCTAAAGTGCCTTCCTTCTTCCCCTATGTTTCATAAGATACATTTCTGTTAGATGTTGCTCTGTGAAAATGTATTAGCAAAGTTAATAGTATAAAATTAGAAATGACATAAACAAACAAGTCTGCAGCAGGTTTTTTAAAATTCAAAACTTAATTCCAGTTTGTTGAGCTACAGTTGCTAAAAGGAAAAACAGCACAGTGACCCACAAAAAAATCTGTGTCAAGCTAGAGTTTTAAGACTGAGTTAAAAAAATAATAATAATAAAAAAAACATTTTGGCTTTGTGTATAAGCTACTATACTGATTGACTTGGACTGAACTTCTAATACAATTTCACTTGCAAATGGCTTAATGCAAAAGCTAAAACAGAGAAGATAGACAGAAATCAATGTTAAATACTGAGTCAGCAGTGCAGAAAAATATAGAGAACTCAAGGCAGCCTTCAAAAAATACACAGTGATTTAAACATATTGAAAGAAGATAGAGAAATAAAAGAAACATGAAACTTACACTCTGAAATGCACAGCTGCATAAGAAAAAGGGTAGCAGCTCTATAATAAGTAATTATGTAACTATATTTAGAGACTAGAGCAGTATAAAAAAATCAATGAGACAATTCACTGACAACACTACTCTTCTGTTTATTTAGATCAGGACTTATCTGTGAAGAAGGAGGAACTTATTTGAAGAGGTTTTCATGACTGGTAACAGACAGGGTTGTTTATCTAGCTGCTTACGCAGCACTACATAAAGGCTAAAGTGCCTGTGTGATTTAGTGTATTTGGATAGCAGATGCTAAGAAACATGATTAAAAGAACACAGAGGTGCCATGTCCAGGAAAGACTTAGAGTCTTAAGAGACAGTCTGGCAGTTTAAATAGGTTTGGGCATTAAATCGCATTTCATCTGGTGTGGCAGTGGACAGTTCACTAGTAATGCAAATAAGCTGAGTAAAACTTGCAATACTTCAGCCCAGTTTCTTGTTCTCCACAGTGAGCCTGAATATGTTTATTATGGTAACAGTGAAGATGAAGCTGCCATAATAGTCCTGGATTCATCTTAGCTAACCAAGATTTGTCAGCTAGAAACGTAATTAACATTGATACCTGATGGCATCAATAGTGAAAACACTGGAGAAAACCCSAGACAATTAGGATTTTCATTCAGGCCAGGCAATCTGCTGTCTATTTTCATTGTCTATGGAGGGAATCCATAGATTCCCAGGTTTCTAACTTCTGTGATGCAAGATGGATGAGATGAGTTTCCCCTCTACAGGGTAAATATAGTATAGCATACAGCTACCTGTAGTGAAAGAAAGCTTCAAAGTAATGAAAAACCTGTTTAAAATGTTTGATAATGCAGTTGTATGTGCAAGGATTTTCCTTGTATAATACTTTCCATGCAGCCTGACCATTGCATTTCTGCTAATCACTTTTGGACATGTCCTGGCATCACTTGCCCATGTGAACTGCCCTATTGTCCCACTTGAAGTATGGGGAACACCTGTTATCCAAGTCCTGGCACGGTGGGAAGCTGGGCAGAGACCCAGCCAGCCTCAAGATTAACTGTTGGATACTCCTGTCCGTAGCAGAGCACAGCAGAGTTGTGTGAGCTCCATTCTCACGTGTCCTTGCCACTCTTCTCCTACCCATGAGGACAGTTTCCCCACAGTAGAATGGACTTCTAGGGGGTGCTTATATTGCCCAAGCAACATATCTATGTGGTGCCTTTCCACTAGCACTGTGTACATATGATAAGAAAAGCCTTCAGAGAGAGATTCAGAGCAGGACGCCAGAATAAATGCTGAAATTTCCTCCTAAAGACTATAGAAAAACCGTAGTTCTCTATTTTAGGGCCTGAAGATTTTCTATTTAAGGAACTGAGAGAGCATAATCATCTTCTAAAACAGTTAACTAAAGTACGTAAATACTCTCATAAAAAGAAAAAAAATATTTGTTGCCTTTAGCCCCTTAGTGATGCCAATATGCATCTAATGATAAAGCATTAGCAAATAAAAGCCACTTGAATTTGGTAAAATATAAAACTAAACAGAGAATTATGTAAATACTCAAGCAGTTAGCACCATCATGCATTTCAACCCGCTCAGGTGATTCCCCTGCTGTAAATCCCGGGAGCAGAGCTCCAGGAACTAGCTACTGTGCTCCTACCTGGAGCTGAGACCACTGCAGCACACATCAGCCTGCTTGCCAGTATTTCACTTTGCTGATATTTGCACCCCCTCAGGGCAACCATACTTTGCTGAATTGCTAGATACCGGTTCAGCTGACTCATTCCTGTCAGAATCTGTTTACCTACTCTGTTTTCAGGGTGCACTGACTACAGAATCAAAGCAATATTCAGGGAGACTGACTTGAGAAAGCAATCCGCATGCTTGGCTGCGTTAATGAGCTGCTGCCACAGAGCACATGTGCACCCAGAACTGCTAAAACAGCCTGCACTGGGAAAGCTCACATTGGCAGCCTCTCTCAACTGCTTCTTTACATTCCTCAGTAGGGATAACAGGGTGTTTTCTTATTGTTAGTAGTATTTCTTTCATGATAGCAGAAGAAATGAGAAGAACTTTTTCTAATCCTCTACCTTTGGGATGTGCCCACTGTAATGAACTATTAAGGTAGTTCCCAAGAGGTCAGCTAAATGTAGGAACCCTTCAAAGCCCTGTGTAAAATTCACATAGCAAAGGTGTGGGTTATCTCTGTGTTAGGAAAAAAAAAATCCTGCCTTCCTGACCTCCAGATATCTTTCTATATTAGCCTCAACTTTTGTCTTTCAGCACCAAGCATACTTGGAATGTTTTCCAAACTTATTGATTTTCAGATTTTCATAAACTACAAAGGTGAATGAACAGTACATGTAAGTTGTCAAAATTCCTTTTTCTTTTCTTCTAAAGGCTCTAGAAAAAAAAATGTAAACATTAGCTCCTATAGCAAATTGTAATATTAGAAGAAGAAATACTGAGCCATTCATTATATTCTAATGGATTTCATTGTTTAGAGGGAGAATCCTGGAGAGAAATACTGGCTTTTGACACAGAAATAGATATCCAAAGAAAGGATTTGTATTGATCTCATGAGTTTTTTATCTAGCTATTACAAGATGAGCTTTGCTATAGATTTCTAGTTTCTCCTTTGACAGTAGCAATATCAACTATTTCCATCTGAGAGTTTCTTCAGGATCAAGTCTGTGGTGGGAAATAGCACAATGTATTATCACTCACTATATGAACAAGATGTCTTTTCAACCTGTTTCCTGATCTTAGAGATACCAGGCGTCTCAGATCCATTCTACATCTCAAAACCCCTAACCTCTTACATCACATATATGAAGTTCAGAACTGAAACTAAAATAGGAGACATTTTGCCTGGCAGGTATTGCAGCTTGGTGCAAGTTTTCACATACCTGATTTGTCTTTGTCTCAGAAAATGTTTCAGATTCATCCTCCTTGAGGTTGATGAGCTATTCACTGTTATTTCCATCAGGATTTCAGACTACATCCTGAAATGTCTTAAAAAGAAATCCTTAGTGATTACAACTCATTTTTGGAAATTGGGTCACTCTATCTTCCCATGCCTGGGGATAACCAGTAAAGAGAGACAAGCTAAAGAACCGGAAGAAATCCCCAAAACTCTGAGATCTCAGGCCTAACATCAGTCTTCAATAGCATCAATTTAGTGTTTTGTGGTGAAAACTCGCTATCTTGGGACCCTTTAGTCTTGACACAGACTTTTAAAATCAACAACTCCAGGTATTMAAAATGAATTCAGTAGCCATTGCTGCCTGAAGGCTATAGGGCAACTGTAAAAAAAAAATGCAGTGCTCTGAATAAAGATGTACTTTCTATAACGAAAACTATGGTATCATATAACTGTGAATTTCATATTTTATTCCTGGATTTCTTAAAGAATGGTACCAGAAATACATCTCATTCTGATTAAACCATTTTCCAGGGAGAATACTCTTTTTATAATGTTCATTCATTCATAAATTTTTAATCACTTTTCCAAAACTTAAGTTTCATTTAAAATAATAAATATTACTTTACAGGGAATGTAACGATATTCCATTTTAACTATTTCCTCTCCAAAAAGATACTTTGTTATTTCAGAATGATGACTTCATATCTCAGATTTCAAAATACATTATTTTTGTTAACACAGTGCGTCAATATAAAAGATGTGAACTGAAATGCTTTGTTTTCACTAAAATGAAAAGTTTGTATCAGTACCTGTAGACATTACCCAGAAGTGGTGAAAGAATTAGTTTAAAAGGCATTAACTAGTTGGAAGATCATGTGTATTAATTTTCAGTCATCTTTTTTCAACTCCAGAAGGCTGAGAGCATTTTGCCATAGGGAGTGCCAATATACAAAAGAATGAGCAGGATTATTTGAATATAAGTCATGGGCAAAATAATGGAGAAAGTGACATGGGATTCAGTTGTTAAAGGACTGCAGGATAGATATACAATTAATGCTTGTCAACATTTTCTAGTAATCATATTTGGACGCCGTGATGGGAATGGATGGCATTGTTTCTTTCACAGAATCTGATATAAAATTGCATGCCTTGTGTGGAGGAAGAAAGCAAGCATGAATATTGGACACGGTGCATAAGCAAATATTATATATACTCAGGCTGTCAAACTGGCCTTTACTGGGCAAGTGCAATTAACTTCAGGCTCAATTTAGCTAATTTAAACATCTAAGTAGCAATTGTGTACTCTTATCCATCCCCTTGACATCTTAGTGGCTTAAATCAGAGTGGAAATAATAGTAGAAAAAAACCATGGTGCCTATGATTTGCAAAAATTATACCTATAACAATATATGTAGCCTCCAACAAGCTTTAATATATAGATATCTTATTTTTATATAAAGATAGGATTTTTTTTTTCACAAATCTTTGCCTTATTCACATACTATTCCTATTTCTTGCACTGTTGATCTGAAAGTAATTCTCCTCTTCCCTTTGAAAGGTGAGTTAGCTTTCAAACATGCACCATCAACAAAATACAAGCACCTTTAGCTCTTTTACTCTGTCTGCATTAGCAGCTATTTAACCAAAATGTCGGTTTCATTGGCTAGGCACAGAAACACTAACCATTATCAGTGCCTTAATTCCTATTCTAAATTGTTTTTAACCAGCTTCAAGATGAAATGAAGAAAAAAAAAAATCAGAAACAGACAGAAAAACAAACAAAAAAACCAATCTGCTCCTTTTGCCAACAGTCTAAGAYTGCATGTTCTATTTGCAATAAATTCTCTGTTGTGTAAGCTGGTTCTTATAAGGTCTGTGTGACAGAGAATGCAGAGTACAAAAATAAATCCCTATAAGTTTTTGACATTTAAGAATACTTATGAACTGTCTTTGCCATCCAGGACACAGGACGACACATTTTATCCTTTTCTCTCTATGAACTCCTTGACAATTCTCACAGCAAATAAGACACAAAGAACACGTCATCCCAGTCACCCAAGTATCTCACAATTTCTCTGTAAATTTTTTTCTTGTCTACCTTTCCCTTTGCATGACCTCTTCTCTGTTGCTAATTTGTATATTGAAATTTTCAGGGGGAAAAAAAAAGGGGTTTTTATTTTTTTTATAAAAATATTTTTTTTTTTTATTTTCAGGGGGAAAAAAAAAGGGGTTTTTATGTATTTTTTCTTTTTTTTTTCCTTTTCTTTCTTTTTAACATCATTTAATGGACATTTTGCCATTCTTTGGTCAGTGGCCAGAGAATAGAAAAATTCCTCTCTATGTTTCTGGAGAGAGCAGCTCTAGAAATCTGCTCCTATGCAAATGAATAATAATATGCTTTGTATTTGAAATTGTGGCAAGTTAAGTTTAAACCATATCAAGATAAAAGCAGTTTGATTAATTAACCAGCAATTAGTGATCCATGCACTCACAGAGATTATCAGCAGTGCAAGAGATCAACTGCAATACTACAGGCTTACCAAATGTTGGTATACAACTACAGATTTCTGAACCGCTTGCTGTGACTAACCCCTCAAAGATCTGGTCACTTCCACACCCTCATAGGGATTGTTAACCCCAACCTTGGGGGAATGTGGGTCACAAGCACCCACCCCTTTAACATGATGCATTTTGGGCAAAGGCCTCTAGAGCAACTTTGAGTGTCCCATTCAGAAGTGTGATGTCCACTCAGGGTCTTGTCTCAGCAGCTATGGCAGTCCAGAACTGTACGCCAAGGGTGCATGAAGCCAGAGAGAATATCCCACAGGACCTGGAGCAATATGGCTTTCTCATCAGGTCAGGTGCAGAGTCAGGACCTTAAAAGAAAAGAAAGAAAAATAAACTGATTGAGGAAGCATATGAAAAAGGCTTCCAAGTGTTAAAATGCTATTAGATGATTTGTTACTTAGTCGCTGACTGTTTTTCCATACTACTTCTCCAAAATAGGTCTTGAAAAGTCATTGTCAGGCACTGTTCTAAAGCCATCATTTTTTTTCTACCTGCAATTCTGTGAATGCATTCTTACAATTGCCCTTCACCAAAAACCTCTTGCTATCACAAGTCAGTTCATCACTCCTGAATAAACTGTAGTCTCACTGACCGTGTTAATTCCTAGTGCTAATTATAATCCTCTATGGAAGGATATATCTCTGARAAATCTTTATTTAAATTTGAAAATGTTCTTTGAAGACCCTAAATCCTTTGGAGACTTGTAAACCGAGAYGCAAATATTAGGACCCTAATATATATAAGTCGTTAGTTTCTCTGTCTACAGAAACTCTCCAGCAAACCAATACATCTCCTGGCTAAATTGGTGTGACTGTGGACATCAGATTTTCTTACAAAAAGATTTTCTTTTCAAATTCTTTTCAAAGATTTTCTTACAAAATGATCATCCTTGTTGCTATTCCTAGCATATAAGGAGAATGGAGAAGGAGGTTTTTGCATTATCATGATTTGACTCTCCCAGTAAGTAGTTGGGTTATGAATATAAAGGAAAAATGAATAACAAATTAAAAGAAAGGAGGATGTTTACAAGCTTTAATGACATATTTAGGAATTCATTTTATACCTGAACCACAGGCTAAATTCTAGCTGTGTACATTCTGTTACAATAGTTGGAGATATAGATCTTTTTCACTTTGCAGGAGCTGGAACTAAAGCTTTGAGGAAACATGACTAAGTTGTGGATGGCTAGGCTCAATGATTAAGGCAAGGCTTGAGTGAAGTGTGGAGAAGAAAGATAGTAACTGGGATCAGAGAAAGCCAAAACCAAGAATTAGAGTTATATCTGGTGCACAATGAAGGATTAAAAATTGACAGGGCTAAAGGACAAACAAAACTGAGGGGCTGAAGAAGAGCACAGTCAGATCCTAGGTCAAAACTCCTAAGGATTTATGTTAAGGATTCAATGTTAAAAAGTATGATTCTAAATGAGGAATAAGTTTTGAACTATCCTAAAAAAATGGCTTATATTAGTTAAATTAAAAATAGAAATCAAAGAAAAATTTTAAGTCAAATACAACATTCCATAGAGAATGAAATATTTTGGGGGCATTTGATGTTCTTCCTTTATCTAAGAAAAGTCCAARGTTTAGTAAATCCATCTGAAATTAAAGTATCTACATGGTTTCTTTTCTCATTCAAAAGCATTTGAAACCATATAGCAATGGTCATAAATCATATAGCTTAGTCACAATATATTATGAGAGAACAGAAGCTACTTCTTGTTGATTGAGATATTACCATGTTGTATAAGTGAACATGAAGACACCGTAAGCTAGACAAGCTCAAAGTTTTTTTCCCATTTGATGAAAACATTATGTTTACCTCAGATATTGTTTCATTTTCTTAGATTATTTATAGATCAAATAGGAAATGAGGGAATATCACACACCAGTGATTAAATTCTAAGACAGGTAACTAGAACATGCATGTGRTCCAAGTTTTCCAACAAAATTTAATTATTTATGCAAAATAGGATTTATGTGAAGTAGGCACTGGTAGGATAGACCTGAGCACCACARCAAAGATAGTCTGAGAAAGTGATAATTAGTATTGTGCAGTGGAGAAAGGGTTTGCCCTCCCTCAAGTGAAAGCTTGACCTTGGCTGCTGCCTTCTGTGGAGCAAAGTAACCTCTTGGCTGCTGGACRAAGGGCAATGACTCTTACTCCTAAGTCTGGAGAGGCAGTCAAACCGTGAAACACTGCTTGAGATCTGCCATACCCAGCCAAAATTTACAACTCATTTTTCAGTGATTAAAATCAGATTTAAGGTAAACAAAATATTTGCAAAAAAATAGTCTCGCTTGAATTCCAGTATCTGTAGTAGAGCAGAAACTGCATATATGTGCATGTATGTATGAAGCTGTATGAAAATTTCCTGGTAAGAGCATCTGGAAGGAGGATTTTGTCTATAATCTTTAACAACATTGATATGAAAATTCTCTTCTTAATTAAGGATATATTACATTGTATATTATGAATGAAATATATCAACTGTTCCTTGTTAAAGCATAAGATATATTACAAAACAATTCTATAGGAAAGCTTCAGGGCTTTGCTAATTAGAACAATGACAGCTCTAGTACCACAGAAAGTTATGTTTTAGGAAACACCAGGCAAGGAACAATTTTGTTTTAAATTAGCACTTGAAACAATCGAAGAAAACATGTTAAGTATCACAAAAAGTGATATTAAAGTAAGAACAGTAAACAGTGTTAGAAAATAATTAGATTGAGTCCATCTGATTTATTACAGTATTCCCACAAGTGGAAACAGTAGAATGTTTTTACGTTATAGCAGTAGGTGCTTAAAAAACTATTTCTACAAGAAACCAACTTTGGGCTTCAGATTTTTACTCTGTATCTGGTCAAAACCAGCACAGCTTGTGCATAAAACAAGCATCTGATCTTAATCGATCAAAGGATACAGCATAAAGAAAAAAAGATCTAATACTAAGTAACAAGGATAAGATGCAGAGGGAAACTGCATTGACAAGTTGATTGTTTATCTGGTTGTCAGAATTGGCAAGTTTAGCAAAAGGATTATACCAAGATGAGATCTAGAAAAGGCTGCAAATGAGAGAGATTTTTCTTTGGTGCTTACTTGTTGCTAAATTGGTCATTAATGATTATAGGAATAGGGAATTTCATTTGGATCTCCTTAAAATGAAATATTTAGTTCCTTGACTCGGTCACCCAAGCTATTTATTTCATTCTTTTGAAACAAACCTGCTCCTTTTTTAATGTAGATTAACTTTTAAATGGAAATATGCTTTGCAATGGAAAACTTGGCATTTCTGAAAGCAATCTGCTGTGTAAAAATACTGTATTGAAATTGCTGATTATTCAAAAAATCTCTAGCCATTTCTTTTCCTTTTCTCATTTTGCTCCCAAGAATCCTTATGAATTTTTTCGTACAATGATTGATTACAGTAGCAAATGGAAGAATTGCTTGCAAGCATTCCTAGAAAAAAAGAGGGATATGGGGACAAGAGATGCTTGGTGCAGAAAAATATATGCAGAAGGGGAGTAGGTAGTGGAGAAGAGAAAGTAGGTTCTTGAATATATGGAGGAAAAGGTACATCCTAAGTAGAGAGGAAATATCCAGAGTAGAACAAGCCAAACAGTCAAAAAAGTGATGAGATACTCAGGAAATAGATGAAAAGTGATGAAAGTATTTATCAGGTGTCAGTTGAATACATTTATTTTTCTCCTCTCTGTCGATCAGATCTGGCCTGTTTGGACACAGGACACTGTTACTTATCCTTGTATTTAACATGAATCAAATTAGGCTTTGATTTGTCTCTATGTTCACTGACATAAGAGTAATTCTGCCATGCTGATGTTAAATATAAATGTATCTAATCTAATAACTACTGTAAAATGCAGAAAAATCATAGTAAGTATTCTAAATAACGGGAACTTTGGAGAGGAAAGAATATTTCATTACYTTGATATAATTCAGTATCTTATAGAAAAACAAGCTGGATTCAAAAAAAGATTAGATTATTGTAACAAATGCTTCTTGTCCATGTGCATGTTTGAGAAGAAGATTTTTAAAGAATTTTTAAATTAAAAATATAGATGTTATAGGAACAAAGGAGCACTACTACTTGAATGGTCTTGGAAAAGCCAACACATTCACTAGTTGATGTTTGCATATGCAAATAAGCTAGCTACACTCTAAATTCTTTAGCAAGTTGTTCATTTGGAAACTGCTGAGATATTCTCTGATGCTGTGCACTCTGATGTTTACTAACTCRGTCTTTAAGGAAGACACTGAGGCAAAAGTGCAAAGAATTTTCTTAAGACCTGGATGAGATATAGCTTCAGTCTGCAGGTTGTCTTCAATATGTTAACTAATGCCTTTTATATGACAAATGCATTTAAAAACATTTAAAATAAGCACTCCAATTAAGACAGGAAAAAAAAAAAAAAAAGGAAGAAAAGAAAATGATTGCTACATGAATTTCTAATTATTTCTCTTCCAATCCATTTGTCTGTTAGGTTTGTAAACACTTTGACTTGGTTGACAGTTCCAAAATCTACTGCAACTGATAAACCTGAAATGGTATTTTAGAAACATATTTGCAAATAATGCTATCCAAATGCATAAGAGATGGAGAGAAAAAAAGGAAAGAAAAATGCAACACAACAAGAGATGATTGAGTTAAATGGTTTGAAGAGGTACCTTTTAAAAAAAAGTTTTCCTGTTGGACCAGAACTTTGTGAAGCAGYCAGGGCTGTATATGAAAACTCAACCTGTAAAATATGTCTTTAAAAAGAAATTTTATTCAGTTAAAGCCTAATCTTTCATCCAAACTTTGAGCTGCAACGCTATTCGGAGTTGAGTCACTGTGTAGTAAACCATAAAAAAAAGTGATAAGCATCTGTCCGTGSAACATGAACAGATGAACCTAAGAAACCATTTCCCTGGGTGCATGTCTCACTGWGCCTGTGASTGGAATTTTTGCATTATGTTGGTTCCAACTTTGTGCTTTACTTCCTGTTACTATCCGTCAGCTATTTCTGAGCTGTGACTTTAGTGAGGACGCTGGGACAGTGCCTGTGGACTAATCAGTGACTTGCAAGCTTCTGATATGGAAATTCCCCAAGATGGAGAGTCTCCATCTGTCTCTGATGCACGTCAGACACAGCTGATGGTGATGATGTAGGCGAGAACATGGGCACCTTTTTTCAGGGTTCACAGGCATCTTGCATGGGTGGTTGCTGAGACAATGGCTCCCCTGGAGCTACTGTCTGTCCACATGGTGCCACCAGGACTGCCGGAGCTSGAGCTGGGCTTCCTCCTCTTGCCTAGGGCATCACTGATGTCAGCTCCACTCACTCTGTCACTGTACAGGGYTCAGAAAACTGCAGGGCCTCAAAGAAAGAGATGGCTAGCAGCTTTGGTAGGAAGCACCAGCTAATCTTTTCAYAACTGTATAGCAGTTTCTTAAAAGACAAAGGATAGTAGACAGGGAAATGAATCTTCCTGCTTGCTTTTATTTTCCCCTCTCCAGATTGTTTTTCTCTTTAGACCTCTCTCCCTCTTTTTTTTTTCTTTTTAATGTGCAGGTACTTTCACCTTACAATCTGATGCTAATTTTGACCACCTAAAAGCTTTGAGTAAGTGCATTTATAAAACCTATTGAAAATATTTGCAGAAGGTGCCAGTACAACAGTGTCTCAAATACCTGTACCAGCCTAGATGAAAACAGCTTTGTGGTCTAAAAGATCTTGTGTGCACACAAATTTCATATTTTTTGAAGCACTTCAATATTCCTTTGGAACTCGGGCTTTTATCCATTTTTCCTAGGCTCAGTTTTTTTCAGCATCTCAGCAGGAGCAGCTCAAAAAAGTAGTCTGCGGAAATTGCCGTTGCTCCCATGTGTTTTCTTTTGGTGAGCACTGCAAAAGAATTAGCAGTACCCTACTCCTGTCTTTTAAAACAACTTTGCTTTCCTTTTTCTCTAAGAGTAGACAAGTCTAGTATTTTGCAGAAACCTTTCCCTCCCCCAAAGGACTAGCCCTATTCCCAAAACATGTTACACTATCTTAACCTCTCAGATATATATATATATATATATATATATATATATAATGGCAGTGCATAAGGCTGTCTGAGAAAACAAGGAAACTACAGGTTTACCGTGAGATTATATCCACAGACACTGTCTCTTTGTCTCTCCTCTTCATCACCACATGCTCTAGTATCTGGGAAATCTGCATGGTTTGAAAATAACCAGCATATTTGACTCCTTGCTTATGGTGAAGAATCACAGTTTGAGAGGGCTCTGTAATGCAAGATTATCCTGGAAAAAAAAAAAAAGTATTTTTTTCATCATTTTTGTTGAGGCGTCCCAGTGTAGCCCAGATTTTCTTCCCTCATTGGCAGCAGTGCAGGTGAGTCAGACRTAATCAAATGCCCCAGCTTCATCCTCAAAGTTGAAGAGTTTGCTCTAGGAATAAGATAGGATAAGCGGATATATGTTTAAACTGTCTTGAGAGAATATCAGATTTCACGGCATCCTAGAGACAAAACGTGCCTGCTGCATTGCTGAAATGATTGATCTTGACTTGTAGTTTGTTTTATTTTAATAAAAATGATTTTAACCTGGGAATGTTATGGCTAGTCTTGTGTACAATGTGTATTTGTGCGTAAGTAGGTKATGTGCTGGGTGGGAACAAGGTCAGAGGTTTGTGATTTTGATTGAGCTGCCATGAAATATAATGTTAATACAGAAATCCTTCCCTGTAGGAAGCGAAAGGGAACGGACACAATTCCAGCCCTGATGTATGTTACCCATATCTTCTGGATAACTCACTGAAATAACCTCTCAGKGAGTGATTGTGAAGCTGTAAAACACCCAGAGCTATCATGTCTTCCCCCGTAATACACACTGATAAAGCCCCCAAGACTGATAGTTTTACAGATTGGCAATTTTAACCTCAAACTTGTTAAATTTCTACTGATCTCAAAACTATTCCTTTCTTCTCATGAAAATCTGTAGAGCATCTCTTATGCAGAAAGATTATGCATTTATACACAGGGTTTTATAACTCTTCTCTCCCATCTGGCTCTTTTGACTTGGATTCTTGAATGCCATGGAGCTGCTAGAAACTTGTAAGAAGAAAATAACAGATGACTCTAAAGRGCCACAGGGCTCTGTGTTTTTGTTCTTGAGACAGATCTGGGCCTAATTTAAGAAGAAGTAAGTCTCAAAGTCACAAAGAAATGAAAAATAAAGAGAAACAGATGAATGTATCAGCAGTAAGAAAATCTTTGAATTGACTAGCTGTATATATAATTTGCATGCTTCAAGTAAAAAATTATATATGTGTGTGTATATGCACATATACTCACAAAATCTRGTGAATAAATAAATGCATAGTTGTAATAGTCTTCTTTGGCAATTTATCAAACCTTATCAACACTCTCTAAGGAAAATGAACATAAATTAAGGTTTAGGAATTTCATTGTATAAAGAAAAAAATAAATAAACTGCTGTGATTTCATTTCTTTCCTCCTCAATCTGATTTAATTCCTTCTGGTTATTTTGCAAAATTGTCTCTCTTTCTATGTTAGGCCTTTTTGGTTCCCATTAGCTAGCTTTACTCAGGTACGGATTTTGAGATTAGATCATCGGAGAACATAGTTACTTTTACTTAGATAGCCATAGAAATATTATATTATACTAATTAAGTTATTATATTACATTATGTATTATTATTATTGTATTACAACATTGCCTCCTACAAATTCTTCTTATCTATGCACCTTTTCAGTCATTTGCACCAATGGAACATATAAAACACTATTATTTTAATTTGATCACACTTCATATAGATGAGATATTGGTGTGATCATCTGTAGCCTTATGAGATAATGGTGAATGCGGCCTTTAGAATTTAGCTTTACACTTCAAGAAACACCGGAAGAGACTAAAGGAGAGAGACATTAAATATGTGGCATATTAGTTTTCTCTCAGATATTAAAAACACTAAATGAAAATAGGATGATTTACCAAACGTGAGATGAAGTTCTATAGAAGATAAAGCAGCTAGCTCATCATTTTGACATAAGGTAGTAAGGTGAGTTCCAGATTAGAAGAGGGGGTGAGATATGGTTTGTGATGTAAAATGTATCAGAGGTGTCCCAATAATCTCATTTTTCTGTTTACACTTGTGTTCCTCTTTACCTGAATTCCTCTTTAGTGAAATGTGTATTTTCCCTATAGATTTTAAAATAAACAGGTCTATAAAGAAGAAGTCATTGTAACTTAATTACAACTTTGCACCTCAGTTGTGCTTATGCAGACATATATTGAGTGTTTTCTTACCCAGATGTTTATATGCTTAACCCTGATCTAGACCCTGTCCCTATTCCTATTTATGTTTTTTTTTTTCCAAAAAGTAGATTACAGAGAAAACTTGAATATTCCTCCCCCTCCAACTTAATTTCAGAAACTACAAAAGGGAGCTTAATATGAAAAGATTATGCTTTAAGCATAGAAATTGCAATGGACAAAGTGTGTTATTGTTATTGTGCTGTAATCCAAAATTTCAATCTAAAATCATCCTTGGTATAACATTGTCAAGGCTGGTATTATAAAAGGATTTGGTAAATATTGAATAGAGAAGCAATAAAACATTTCATTACAAAATAGTATCTTAAATGGAGCTTTCTTCTAAAACACAGGATTTTTTATTTAGGTTTTTTTTTCCTAAATTTTTTGTTGTTGTTTTGATGAACTACAGGCATTATTTAAATATCATTGTGTTAAACAGAGAAGAAATACTTCAACTTTGAGTCTTCATCTAGAAGTTAAATTGTATTTGTAAATGCTTCATTGAACAAAATTTTTCAAATTTAATTCAATATAGTAATCGTGCTTAAAATATAATTTTTCATAGTTACGTCCTATCTGCTCAATACTGATAAGACATTAAAAAAACCCCAAGCTATAAAGCTCAATGCCACTAAATGTTTATTAATTATATAGACTCTTGCTTAACTTACTGASCATGTTTAATGTCACCAATGTGTATTTCAAGGCATAAATACAAATTTTGAAGATACATTTTAAGTAGAGTCAGACTTCACTATGGGTATAAGCATTATACTTATTATTTTATTTAATCTAATCTTACACTGCAATGATAATTTCATTGACAGTAAAACCAATAATTKCCAAAGAAAAAAAGTCAGTGTTGAAAGCCAGCAGAGCATAATGGATAAAGTCACACACAAACTGTCTTTCATAGTTTGGCAAAAATTATCAGTATTTAAAATTTATGTCTAATTTTCTTAACAGGAGTTAAAAGCAATGGCTAAAATGAATTGATCATGAACTGATTTAATCGCCCAGTGGTGCATGAAGTGTTCAGATCAATTAGATTGGCGCAGGAATGGTCCATGGCTTTTCTCTGGTTCAGACTCACAAAAGACCTCGGRGACAGATAAACTACATTAATGATAATTTTTTTGACACTTTGTTTTTTGGATAAGCATGGCTGCGGGAAGAGTCATCAACCAAAACAAAGCTTACAATATTAAAACAGCAAACTGTAGACTAGTAAAAGTGGCAGAGTACAAATGACTTAATTAGTGGCCTCAGGAGCACCTTATTGGGYGGTAAGTGTGTAGCTTTTATTACTGTGAATCTTGTTCTGGCAGCAGCAGGCACACTTGAGAATAAATGCATGTCAGTGCCTCAGACAATTCAAAATGATAGGTCATAAATTAATTTCTAACTCCAAAAGCATAGCCAGAACTCAGTTCTGTGGATACAGACTCACCACGATTTTGTTGAAATTTCTTTATTTTCCAGACTAGTTTTGTAGGAGGCATAGTCAATGTTCTGCCTCCTTTTTTTCATTTTGCTACCTCCAGTACATTATAAACAAATATGTGTGAGAGAGGCAATTGGGCACATGGAGATTGTAAGGATGCAAATGCATTTGCAATGAAGATCGGTGAACCTTGACTGCAGGCACTGTCTGCAAACATGCAGGCCAGGTATCCTACAGATATCCTATGCAGCCTGACACCAAGCAGTACATGCTTAGCAAAACTAAGACAGAAAGTTATCACTTTTTTTGAAAAGAAAATTGAATATACAGCTGGATTTATCCCTCTTTATGCTAGATTCCATTTATGCTGATTAAAAAGTGATGTAGTTTGTTTTTATTTTTAAATTATCAAGAATATTTTTAACTACATAAAATATTTTTTATGAGATATCCTGTAATCTTCGACAAAGCTTTTTTTCTATGCCTATTCTTCATGGAAGAAATCTTACATCTCGCAAACAGTAATGAAAACAAATAGGCTTGATTAAGAGCAATACACCATGACCACTATATTCCACTATCTATACTGCAACAATAGAGATTAACATTGTTTTATAAATGACAAAAGAAGTCTTTATGAAAATGAGAAACTTGAAAAATAACAAAATAATGCAAGCTTAAAAAGCAAATTAGGTCACTGAAAAAGAACAATATCTGTGGCCCACGATAGAGATTTGCTGATTGTTCATAAGACACACAGAATACARGAAACTACCACCCTTTATGTAAGGTTCTAAAGTCACATAACATTAGAATAAGAACACCTGGCCAATTGAATGTCTGGTCTTCCCTTTACGCATCTTTGGGAGGTACGAAAACAAAGCCTGATTTCTTTTATCAGCAAAGTTTTTACTGTTGTATAAGTTTAAAAATAAAATCAATCTTGATTTGCAAGTTGCCAATGATATGAGATATAACCATAGATAAATGATTCAACTGACTATCTGTGCTTGTTTAGGATTACACAATTCACAACTAACCTAAATTCCAAAGTCAAGTCTTTTGATCTTAATGCTTCCTACACTTGTCTCTCCACACTACTTATTTCCAAATTCAAGAATTTTGTTCCTTTTTAAAATATTTGTGAATATGCTCCTACAATCATTATTAGTGATTAACAAGAGCTCCTTGAAAGAAAATATTTTTGAGTATTTTACATTATTTTCTTAGCAAGGCTGTCAATATATTGATAACGTGAACCTCCTAGACAAGTCATATTACTATCATTATTTCCCTGAATTCAAATCTTAGTTGCTAGAATGCCAAGARTTGTTATATTTAAGACCTTTTATTGAGTAAGTGGTGAGTTGAGCAGATTGCTAGTTGAAGAGCAGACTAAYACAGCCACAGACAAATCCCATATGTTAGGAAGATATTTGGGTTCCAGAATAAAATGCTAATTTGAGGGAATATACCCCCAAAATAAAACTCCTGAAATGAATTTTTCATTTTCTATTCACAAACCTAGCCTGTCAATTCATTGTTAATTGAAAGACAAATAGAAAACCTGTTCTAGGTTTAGTTTGTTAGGTCAGGCTTACTCAATTTCAGGCAAACTTGTGAGGTTATTTTCAGACTAACACAGGCTAGAAGGGAATCCAGAAGGTCTCTAGCCCAAGCCCTTACTGAAAGCAGGAGTCAGGCTGGGTGGCTCAGTTGCTTGAGACAACAAATAGGCGTTGAAAACCTCCAAAAACACAGGATTCACAAATATCTCTGAGCAAGCTGTTCCTCTCCTGAACTGCCCTCATGGAGAAAAAGTTTTTCCTTACATCCAGTCAGAACCATTCCTGTTTCAATTTTCATCCATTGGTATCTTCTCCTCTTGCCATGCACTACTGAAAAGAGCCTAGCTCTGTAGGCCTTGGCAAGGTTAGCTTCCCCTGAAGGCATCCCTTCTGCAGAATAAATGAGCCCACTTCCCTCAGCTTCTCCACATAGGGCATTTGTTTCAGGCCCCACCATCTCAACAGACCTGCTCTGAACCCACTACAGTTTATTGATGTCTTTCTTGTACTACAGGGCCCAAAACTGGACACAGTGACCAAGTRTGATATATTGAATGCTGAGCAGAGCAGCAGTTCCTTCCATCTGCTGGCTGTGCTCCCATTCATACAGGTCAGGATGCCAGTGACTTGCTTTGCTACAAGGGCACACTGTAGCACTGTGGGCTCGTTGTCAGATCACTGTGCCAGCCATCCCTAGGCCCTCCTAGCAGAGGTGGTCCCCAGATAGGCAGTTCCCAACCTGTAAGTTTGCAAGGAGATTTTTTCTCCCTGGTGCTGGATTTGTGTTTGTCTTTGCAGAATGCCATTGAGTCTGTATCAGCCTGTTCTTCCAGCTTGTCTGGGTTCCTCTGGATGGCAGTTCTGCTCTCAAGTGTGTAGACTATTTTTCCCAATTTGTTGTCATCTTCAAATGATATGACACTGCAGTTTTGTCTATTCTGCAATTGCAGCTCTGCAGACAGAGACATCATCTTGCCAAAAGTCAAAAGCAGTCAACATTTCCCTTCCTCAAAATMTCCATTTGTCATTTAAGTGAGAACAGTCTGAGTCAAGGTGACAGGTGTGTTGTTGGGATAATTACTCCAGACCTCTTCCTTCTCCTCTTCTTCCTCCTCGTTTCCTCCCCTAACTACATTAACAACAGTGGGGGTAGAATGTGGATGATCCAAGATACATGTGTTCTGGGGATATCCCAGCTAAACTTCTTTAGCCAGACACACCTGAGAATATACTAATGTTTTCTCAGATTGAATGTTTGGTACAATTTTCAGTTAGAATGACTGAATTCCTCAGTGTTTTAACAGTTTCAACAGTGTTTTAAATCTCAGAAATGCTAGTTTTGCATTTCCAATTGAAATAGCATCAGTTGTGAAGTGCTGACAATTTATCCTATTGCATGATCTAAATTGTCTTCTCTTWACTAATTCCTATATATTCTTTTCCCTAAGCCTGCAGGACATAACCCGGCCCAGATCTGAGAGAAGTGCAGTTCTTTAAAGGCTCAGAATGGGGTCCATACCAMAGTATCATCATGAACTGTCACTACCTTCCCTTGAAGTAGAGAAGACAGAAGGGACGGGGCCAGAYGTATGCATAAGTAGGATAATATTTCATTACACTCTATAATAAAAAAGGTAAATCTACATCTGGATTTTACTAGATATATTAAAAGCCTTGTCTTTGGAAAAAAAATCAAGCAATCATTACTCACCATGTTTTCTATTTGTTCAGATTCAGTATTAGTAGATATATTTATCCTGTAAAGCTTAAACTGTTGACTCTGTGTTTTGTAGCATGATGCAGATATTATCAAGATCTTTGCTAGTTCTAAAGAAGTACAAACTCACAGGTTCTGTCGATGCTATATTTTGCTTTTATTTTTCCCATCAATTTSAGCAATTTTTAAATACCTGAAAAAGTTCATGATGTTGTATTTGATAGTGGAACAAAAATCCAAGTTAGGATTGCTTGTTTGGCTGATATAGTGTGTCTATGAAAATAAAGGTAGTTTTCGAGCTGTTTTGAACTGAAAAGGTGTTCCTTTCTGACGATGTCAGAAAGATAAAGGAGATGATGGCTGTGACAGAGAGGCCATAAGTGGAGAGAGATGAAATCAATATGTTTCTCCAAAGCCACCTAAACTTTTCTCCTGTTTACATGTTGCATTTAGTTAAAAAGCTTTCAGAAACTCCTATGACAAACTTTTCTGTTTCAGTAATATTGGCATACACTTTTTAGTTTGTTGAAAATTTGTTGGCCAAGGTGTCCAACACAGAAAGATCTAGACTTATATTTTTAAAAATAATGAAATAGTCTTAAAATTAATCTTTTTTCTTTTTTTTTTTTTTAATGTTGGCTTTCAGAGTGAAGTCTTCAGTTGTTCATGATGTGGGCTTTGTGTTATCAACCTAGCATCTTTTTTTTTTTTTTTTTTTTAAGAGACAATTGACACAAATCTGATATAATCTAAACTCACAACCTGAGAGCACTCTCTTGCTCTTTGATGGTTATCCTTCCTTCTTCTTTATTTCTTTCATGATTTTCTCACTTTTCTCTTACATAAGAAACATTAATGCTTAGGTCTTAAGAGAACTATAAAATGAAAGAGAAGTCATAATTCAAATTTTATGTGATCTAGCCACTGATTCTCTGCAAGAAGATAAGAATTTTTTATGGAGTTTTTTTTTTTTTTTTTGTCATGGTCCATCTGATTTATATTAAAATAAAATGAAATATTAAAATATTGTGGTTATCTCTACACATATGTGAATTTGACAATATGATGTTTAAACATAACAAAAAAAAAAAACAAAGCTTACAAATCAAATTTTTGTAATTTTTTTTGTAAACTTGTAAACAATGTTGGCCCTATGTTAATCCTGAAACTTAAAATAAAATTTGAATTTCTGGAATTTTCCTCTTCCCAACTACATTTACTGAAGAGCTAATTCTGCTAAGTTTTTCTGAACATGCTTGTTAGTCACTGGGAAAAAATCTCTGCTTTTGGAAGTTTTAGAAGCCTAAATTGATGCATAAATAGAATACTTAGCAGAGACTTGAATCCTTGCAGTAGACATTAGACTTTTCTTCTAGCCTCTTACCTATGACAAAAGGATTGAAAATATGAACTCTGTGGAAATTATGTGTAAATGTTGTATGAGATTTAGAAAATGACATATTTCTTTCAAAAATTATTAATATTCTGTGATGTCATTTTTGCAGGTAGAGCTGCTTCTTATCAGCTGTTTCCTTTGTAATATTCTCCAAAATTACATAAACTAAATAGGAAAAGTGTAATAAGTGTATGTTTATAAAAGGTAAGATTTAAAAATTTTGTCTACATAATTTATATTACCTACTTTCCCTTACTTATCCCCAAGATAAAAATATTTGCCTCTTCTAAGCAATTTATGTATTTTTTTCACACTCCTGAGGTGATTAGATAGATTTTCCATAGGAAAAATCATATCATTGTGGTATTTACATACTTGTAAAGTATTACAGAGTCTTACAGAGAAAAAACACAAATTCCCTACTGATTTTTTTAAAGGTTAGGGCAACATATAAGGTCAAGAAAACTTTTTGGAACTCACTTTTCCTTTTCCTTTAAAGAACAATCGCCTCATTTAGGAATAATTGGTATTCACAAAGGAAATGCACATGTTCTGAAACCTAGTAATTTCCAATTGCCAAGATACCTAATGAGTTGTCTTAACAAGATTACCAAACATATAAAAGGAGCTAATTGCATTGCATTTAATTCTGAAATCACAACTAGATGCAAAATCAGTTCTGCAGCTGGCATTTTGCTGGCAGTGCAAGAGGAAAATGAGGAGGTAGCTAGAGATCAGGGGATCATCTTACTCAGTTTTCAGGAAGAGTCACTCCTTCCTCCCCAAATAGACACTAAAATTATATGCTATTATTGCTTGAAGAGAGAAACATTTTAGCAGTCTGTGACACGACAAAAGATCAACCAAACACATCCATTCTCCAGAAACATCTTTAAATGACTGTTTTTCATTTATTTATTCACATTGTGATCTTCCATTAAAATAACACCGGACAGGTATTATTTCATGACTAAATAWGGGGGATTATATTTTTCATCTATCYTTTTATCTACAWCTAATCCATAGCAATCCTTTTGCACATTCACKTATTCAATTTTGTGTCCCCCAAGCCCTCCCCCAATATGTAATGTTTAAAATTCTTTATTATTAAAAATAATAATTTCATTATTTATTTTAAATCATTCTTTTAAATTTTGAAGAAAAAAAGGACAAGGTCCTGGAAAATAATCTAGTAGAGATTATAGAATGTGTAGAAACATATACAATTCAAGAAATACCTGACCTGAAATAATTAGAGTTCAAAGCGTATTAGGGAAAAGTATCATATGCGTTTGTTTTATTTTTACTCTTCAGGTATGGTAAAAGAGAGGAATGTTGGGATAGATTGACCTTGATCACGCCCAGCATGGCCACTTGTCTGTTCTTTTGGGAATGCTAGTGAAAACTTCAAGGTTCATGAACATTTCGAGGAATATGTCATATATCTTCAGTCTCTCAAAAATTTCAGGGCATGACCACAAAATTCACAGGAAATCTAATTCAGCTTTTTTACTCACGAACAAGACTTCTGCTATTCATCCAGCTCTAAGTGCTTCAGTTGATAAAGGCATATATCAATTTCACTTTCAATTTCTGTTTCAAATAAGTACCATGAGAAAATAATGTTGCTGAGAAATAACTAACAACAGAATTTAACCTGATGATATCTTTCTTTATCTCACATTCTTCTTATTAAATGTATTCCATAAGAATGATCTCAAATATGTTAGCTGTTATGAACTGTGACCAGTTGTGAAGTCCATACGCAATACTTCCTGAAGCAAAACAGAGTGSCTTTTTATACCTCTTGATAAAATGTGTATCATATTTTCTATAAATACACAAGACCTTTCAATTAAAAATTTCAAGAGTGAAGTGTTACTATCTTATTATTGTTCTGCACATCTGTCTGAGGCTCTGCTTTGTTCAGCTGAAAGACTTGAATAAAAGAGAAAATCTGACAGCTGCAAGGAGAAACAAAAAACAAACAGAAAAAAGAAATGATGTAACATGCAAACTGCTGTTTCCTCCTCTATCTCACCTACACACACTGTAATTCCTACACTGGATTATTCTATTTCAAAAATACTTTGCCTAATCACAGTCATCCTTCCTTCTGTACTGGATGGCTGCTTTGTACCTGAAACCTTTCCACAGAGACCATGACAGAGGGAAATAATTTAGAGGTCCTGAACCATATAAAGTTACCTATTCCTTGAAAGATTTTATCTTCTGAACCTATTAGGGCAGTTGCCAGAATCATTGGGTTCTCTTTTCCTCATCTTGCTAATTTCACTTTTATTTTCTTTTACTTTATTTTATTTTCTTTGAAACAGAGGTAAAATGATTGTCCATTTTATACAATGATCTAGGTCATTCTGGGACATAATTTTGTTAGTAATTAAATAATACATGACAAAAGAGTGAGAAAAGATGCAACCTTTCCATGCATTCCTGTGAAGGATCGTTCAGTAGTGTGAGAGTYTTAGCACAAGATATACATGTACATCCATGCATGTTGACATCCATTATGTCCACTCTTGTCTTCCAATAGTGTATTTATAGTTACAAAACTGGCAACAAATTTTATCACCTCTTTTCTGTACTGTGAAGGAAAATAAGTGCAAACATTATTAACCTAATGCAAGCATGTAAAGGAGTCACAGTATAGCACACAGCATATTAGCCCTCCTCCAGTGTATGCTATCATTTGATTTGTGGGAGGATGATGAGGAGGTGAGAGGAGTAAAGTAAAGCATATTTCTTTTTTCTTTTTCAGGCTAGATAGAAAGAACATTTTCTCCAAGACCACAAGACTGTAATTACCATGCTGAAGTATTAATAATGCCATGAAAGGTCAAATTCTTCTAAGTCATTTGATGAAAGCAAGCGTAGAAAAAAGCTTGGGCAAAAGGAAAGAAAGGGGAAAAAATATTTTTCAAATAAGCATATGCAAATCTTACCYTTTAAAAGTATATATCTATATATATTCAATATATAGATACATGCATATATATGTATGCATATAAATACTAAATCATTTAGAAGGTTTTGTTAAGACAGAATGTTCATAAAACTTGATCAAAAAGGGAATATATCCTCTCATGTATTAAGTTTCTAAATTTTTATGTGGTTAAAGGTGCAAGAATGCTCCTTTAGTATTTTCTGCAAAGCCCTTTTAACTGTAATTAGTAATGAATTGTTTTTTTCCTGATTAATATGATCATCATTTTTTTTGAATTCATAGAATTAGAATTTTCTTAGAATTAAATAAATTCTGCAGTTGCAGCTTCTCTTGCTGCCTGGATGTGCTTTGAATCTACTATACCATATAATTTAGATTATGTCCAAATACATACACTACCCATAATGTTTACATGGAAAAAGTGGTTCTTTCAATTTTTGTCTTACTTGCTTAGATTCTGTGGTTTAGTTCTGTAGTCTGTTGGAGAAACTTCTATGTTAAGGTATTGGACTTGTAGTCAAGATCATCTCCTTTCTTAAAAAATTATTTTTTTGAGATATATCCTCTCTTGTTTTTCAGTGAAAATTATGCCAATATAAATCCTCCTATTAAACTTTAATGCTATCTTCTTTAGAATTTACTTTAATTGTTCTAACACAGACAAGAGAGTTACTTATTTGGCATGATTATTTATTATCAACACTTCTGTAGAATTCATGATCTCATGTTACTGATGAACTAACATTCATCCAGAAGCAGTTATTTTGCTACTCTTTTACTTAGATGAATAACACTCTGAGAACCAAACTAGGAAGAGAGATTATCAGATGGAGTGCAAAAATACTGGTCCAAAAAAGACACATTTGAATAGCTGTGCAGATGTAAGATCAGTAAGACTGGTTCTGAATTTTAACTTGCAAGTTAAAATAGTAACAACTGCCTGAACTTGTACCAGGAAATTGCATTCAAATCTTGTACACCCAACTGTTTTATCTCGTTTATGTCAAACAGAAGTGTAACACATCTGTGTTACGTTATTTGGTCTACAGTTATCTGCAAGAACAAGAGAGATCTCCTGAAGGAGAGGAGGCATATTCTTGTACATGAACAATGCTGTTTCATCCCTGACAGCACTGCTCCTCCTAGTCTTGACAGCTGTGCATGATTACCTAGAATATGATCAAATAATCCAGCTATCATGGATCCTATGTCAAACAAGTCTCAAAAATTGTAATAGTAGAATTTGCAGTATTGAGAGGCATAAACTAGGTTTGCTATATTAAAAGATCTTCTTTTAGCTTCCTGATGGAAACAAAAACAAAGTTTCTCTGGGAAATTTCTTCACCAGATAATTGAATCTGATGTCTATTATGCCTCATTACTCTATATTGAAACTTCTTTAAAACGAATGAAAAAAGTACATTGAGCACTTGAAAAAACATTTCCAATCCTTTATATTTTATTATATTATATTTTATTTATATTTTTGTTTTATTTTTCTGTTTATAAAAATTGTATTCAGTCAGCATTATCAGAAAAAAATCAAGTTTCTCCTACCACCCTGGAGAATTACACTTACACAAAGAACAAATCTAAAAGATAAAACTCAGCATTATCCTTCCTCCAGACAGGGGAAATTCTGAAATGAATAAGAGTTAGTAATAGCCTTTTGCTTTCAGGGAGAATTTTTATTTTTAGGAGCACTTTGCCACAGAAGCATAGCTATCATTTTCAGACTTGGAGAGATGCTTTCTTCAGAAGTCAGAGCTTCTTGTAAATTAAGCAGTTTTCAATTAAATTAATTTCACTTTTCTTCCTAGAAAATGAGACTGACACAGTAGATCTTTTATGCAAAAGAGATATTAAACTCTAAATGTTAGTGTGTTATAGAAAATGAAGGCAAAAGTGCACTGAAATGCTCAATAGTGCTCACTATGAGGACTAGAAGGAGCAGGGCTAACCACTTTGTCACAAATAAAGAACACTGCTGATCATCACACTTTTTAACCCTTCTTCCAGTGACATGGGTGAAGATAGTTTACTACGGTTATTTTCTTTGGTGGAAAAACAGAAAAAATCTGCAGTGCACAACCAGTATGAAAATAGTCAGTCCTTACTTGGAAAAAATAAAAATATGAAAGAATAATGGTGCATTTTTTCTGCCTTTCTGTTAGAAGTCAGAGAAGGCCCTGAAACTTAGAGGCTATTTTGTGATTTGTTTCTGTTTAAGAAAGCAAATTTCTGCAGTKATTCCATTTGAGGGGCAGTATTCACAATATCTTCTTAAGTGAAACAGAAATCTCTTCCGTAAAATAAACTTGAAACTAAGAAGAATAAATATTTTATAAATATTTTTCATTTGTAGAGCTCTTCATTTCCCACTATGGTGACAGTARAACTGTAGGAAGTCTTTAGGAGTTTGCCATAAAACTGGTCATTCCAAAATACGGAGAACCTTTCTTTTTTTTTTTTTTAAGTGTGTTTATTATTTTGTTTTGTCAAAAAAAAAATCTGAAAATCTGTTCAGTTTTTTTTCTTTTGCATTTGGGATGTGAGAAGTTTGCTCAAAATACTGAACACCAAGCAACAAGAGAGAATCTACCTTTTTCTTTTTAGTTTCTTTTTTCTCTTTTCTTTAGTTTTTTTTTTTTTAGTTTCTTTAGTTTCTTTTTTTTTTTCAGTTTTGTTCTTAAAGTTCTTAATAAACTGGGGATTAATTCTACCATATTATGGAAAAGTACATGTCTAAATCCCCAATTTAAAATGAAATTCTAAATCTCTGAACATGCCCACCATGGCTTCTGGATATCAGAGAACAGTTATTTGGACAAATTTAATAATATGAAGCACATCCCTAACTGATTTTCCTTTCTCACTAAATGCACCACTTTTCTTGATTTAAAATTTCACTTTTAACTTTTCATTTAGCTGAAATGTGCTTTGATAGCTGACCAAATCTATCCTATTAATTTCTGTGCCACTGAAACCGATGGGGAATTTCTGTGCATAGAGAATTTGGCCCTATTCAAATATGCTGAATTATACCTTTTGAAGTAAATAGTAGAGTTACAGAGAACATACATAATTAGTGCATTTTTTCAGCATATAATATTAGATCCTTAAAATGTTCATTGTGTGAATACATTAGATTTGTAGCTTCACTCAAATGGTATTATTTTGATTCAGCCCTGTGCATTTAGCTTCCATTCTGAATTATTGGAAACCTTACAATTGATTCCTATTTTCAAAAAAAGCTACATTTCTTCTCATTCACTTGCAAAGTATATATTTGAAAACATAATCTAACAATGGTCTTCCCTGAGAGTTGACAGGGAAAAAGCAGAATTTGCAATTCAGCAAAGTTATGTTCTGTCTAACCTTAATTGAAGCTCAGTGACAATAGCTTCCAAGAGGCCTAAAGCTTTTCTTGAAATCCTATTGAAGTTGAGGGACCTGGGGACCTGGGCGCATTGGTGGAYGACAAGTTGACCATGAGGCAGCAGTGTGTTCTCATGGCCAGGAAGGCCATGGGTGGGGTGCATTAAGAAGAGCATTTCCAGCTGGTCGAGGGAGGTGATTCTGCCCCTCTCCTCAGCCCTGGTGAGGCCGCACCTCGAGTACTGTGTGCAGTTCTGGGCTCCCCAGTGCAGGAGTTATGTGGAACTGCTACAGAGAGTCCAGTGCAGGGCTACAAAGATGATTCAGGGCCTGGAACATCTGCCCTATGAGCACAGGCTGAGAGAGCTGGGCCTCTTCAGCCTGGAGAAGAGAAGGCTGAGAGGGGACCTGGTTAGTGTGTAAAAGTATCTCAAGGGACGGAGCAAGGAGGATGAGGCTGATGTCTTCTTGGTGGTGGCCAGCAATAGGACTGGAGAAAATGGCCACAAATTGAGACATCAAAAGTTCCACAGGAACTTGAGAAATAACTTCTTAACAGTGAGGGTGACAGAGCACTGAAACAGGTTGTGAAGAGAATTTGTGGATTCTCCTCTGGAGATCTTTAAAATCTGCTTGGATCTGTCTGTGCCACGTGCTTTAGGTGACCCTACATGTGCAGGGGGTTGGGCTAGATGACCTCTAGAGGTCCCTTCCAACCTTAAGCATTCTATGATTCAATACAGCATTATGCATTAAAATTGTCTACACCAGTTGCTTTACAAGATCATGAAGTTACAGTTTTAGCAAGTAGAAAATACCAAATGCAAAGTAAGAAGGCATCTTTGGAAAAGTAGCAAAAAGAAATTGAGAGTCCATTGAAATGACTTACAAGCTTCTATGCCTGACGCTCTGAGAATAGTTTGTTTGGAGAGATAGTCTTTAATACTGCAACCACTTTTAAAAAGGAAGATATATTTTAACAAGACTCAAGTCCAAGAAAATGGAACTTTTGACTTGAACTCATTCAATTTCWTACTTTCTTACATGATTTGGGTGCATGTAAATTTTTACTGGAAATTATACAATACACTGAAAAAGTGTGACAACTTAATAAAGTAAAAAAAAAAAATTAAAAAAAGAAAAAAAAAGATATATTTGCCCCAAAAGCAGACAGTAAAACTACATCTTATAGCTCRTCTCTGTTACAGTGTCAGTGAATGGTTTCAGCAGATTGCAGAGCACCGCATCTTTTCCCCGTCTCACTAAGGGGAAGTGCTAAAATGGTTAATTTCAGCAAGCGAGTACAGAAATGGTTAATTTTCTCAGTAGCCTGAGAAAAAACAGGGGAAAAAAATCTGCTTTAGTCTTGGCTATTCTCTTTGTCTTGAAAATAATTCTGCCTGTGGATTTGTTGTAATACCGTTCTGCTTGCTTCTCTGCAGAAGGTTGTAGGCAAGCCGACATACCTCACTTTTCCTGTCAGTAACTTCTTTGAAATGTGTCATTTCTCATCGCTTTTTGTGTTCTCTTGTTTCAACCCTGCTCACTCTTGCCATCCCCGAGTAATGACACAATGCTGATGATCAGCATAAGAAAGCAAACTTGTAAATGGTTCTGTGATTTTCTCAAGAAAAAATGTTTTTTTTCCACCCTACTGGTTGAACCACCACACTTATTAACAGTGTCAAGCAGCCCAGACTATTACAAATTACACTGTGTCTACTGAGTCATACAAACTAATGCTTAGAAACCCATATCTTTGTTTTATTTTTTCATAAAATACAGAATTATAAAAAAAACCAATTTGGCACACAGAACTGCCAGCCTCAGCGTACATTTCCAGCAGACTATATAGTTAAAGTAACTAGTATAAAAATATATGTCTGTAGAACAATATTTGCTTAGAAGAAGCAGTGAAGATGAAAAGGCCCCCTACTTTGAAAACAACATTAAGTATTTGGTTTTATTTTCATAGTCCTTCCCCTCTTCTTCCAAAAATTCCTCACTCTGTCAGATCTTTTATTGCTAAGTAAGACAGCTTCAACTACATGTAATAATAATTTATTTTCAGAGAATACTGTCATCTGGCAGGGGGCTATTTCCTCCTTATACAGAAGGACAGGCTGTTTTCTAGTACTATAGTAACATAAACAATACATATGAAGTTTTATGTGTCAACAGAAAAAAGAACACATGCTTCTTCATAGATTTTGCTTACAAATGCAGTTGTATTTCCTTGTCTTACAACAGAGAAACTCATAAAATTCGAATAGATTAAAAGATCTAAAGTTTATTATTCAAATGCTATTGTTGCAGTAGATAATGAAGATCATGCTATTACTGCTGTCTTGTAAACTCCCTTGATGAAGAGAAGGATAAGATGGAAGATCTGCTCCATTCTGCTCATGAAAAAGTCTTGATCAAAAGGGATAATCAGGTTTATTATCCATGTGTGAAGCTTAACAACTGTATATTCCTAGTCATGTGGTGAAAAGGCATGTTAAGCACTCATCCATCTCAGTTCTGGTGGTGTACAGGCAGGATGAACTCTTTTTAAAGCTAGTCATCTCCCTCAGGGTGGCTAGCTACTGACGTGATAGTGGCTGACATATCCTATTTATTCTTGCCTGACCTGAAACTAGTCTTACCTTTAAAAGTGTAAGGCCTAGGTGATGCCACGGAAATTATGCCAGCATAAAGCAGCAGGGAGAAAGAGTGTTGTTAAGTCTCCAAATTGATAAAGAAAAATCAGAAGAGTAGAAAGTGAAGAGTCTCTCTGTGTCCCATTTACGACCAAGATGGGTAATCATTGTTCAAAGTTCTCTATGAGTTTTCTTTATGTTTGCTATTTATACTCMCTAAAAGTCTAAATCCTGAAAATTTTCATTGTCATACAGAACTGGAAAAAAAAATTTGTATATTAATAGGAATAATATAAATGTCATGGAGCTTTGCATTTCATTGCCAGGCATTGTGTTAGAAAAGAAAGCCAGCATTGTCTAAATAAAAAATTCACTCTGCAAATATAACAGAATACACTCACCTCCAAGTGAAAACTCAGATTCAGTCCTTAGCATAATCTACATGTCTCTGTATACTAAGCAGAAAGTGAAATTATTTTGTTTTGTTTCCTCTTTCCCAGTATGCCATTGTATGCAATACAATATGTAAGGTTATCTTAAATAGTTACTCTGTCATTTAGCATGGTGACCTTTACAAGACTCCCTTGGCTTTTTGTGAGAAGTAGATGTCAGTATCATTTGTTAACTATGCTATATGATTTTTCTTTGGAAGATATCCAAACTGTATAAAATGTTCTTCAGAGAGAATATGTCTGTAGCTTAAGATCTCATAATTTTACTTGTGTCAGATTAGCAACATATGCCAATAATGGTTAGGTTATCTTAGATGTTAAAGATTACTCTGGCCTAGAATTTATTAGAAGTTAAAAAAGTAACACCTACTTCTGCAAGATCTTCTAAGATCTGCAATAATAGGAAAGAAAAAAAAAAAAAAAAAAAGGTGAATATTTGCCCTGAAAATCACAGCAAAAAAAGGCCCATGGGACTCACAAATAAATAAAATTCTACCAACAATAAACTAATAGTAAATAATAAACTCTACTATCTTCTTTCTACAAAGCATTTAGTTTTTCAAAGCATACTTTTTATTTTAAGTACTGAGGTGTACTTATCAGTCATAAGTCTAAATAAGGGCTTTCATGAAATTTATTTAAAATATAATTATGGAAACAATAAAAGTATTACATTTTTATTGTTGTCTGGTAGCATGGTTATAATATAAAATTTAATATCTTGAATGCCGTGAGCTGTATTATTAGTTACTATGTTATTGGAAAATGTTATTTTCCACAGTTTAAGTGTGACATCATAGGGAGTTGCCACACAAGMACTGTTTCATTGCCTCCTGAATGGTGTGGCAAATAAAATTACAYAGAAATCTGCTTTTTAGCAATCCCTTTTTCTTCAGGAGGAAAACAATAGCTTTTAATTAAAATGGTTAAAACCTGTGCAATGACTAGWTAAAGAGTGTAATAAAGTTATTCCTTGGATGTGTTTAAATCAGAAGCTCTGCATGTAGATCGYCTCTCTTTCTTACAAAGTTAAAATCTTAGAGTTTAATGGAGCTTGTCGAAATCAGATGCGACACTACATGTTTATAGAGCTTACAAATCACACTTTTTTGGGGGGTGCAAGGGAGAATGGCTTTCTACATGTGCAGGGATGCACGTTATGCTGCAGGAGCATCAGGGTGCGTGGCAATTCAGGTTTCTTTCTGCCTTTGCAAAAGATTTTTTAGGTCTCCATGAGATCAGTTCTCCACATTTGTGACAGCCTGAAGGCCACTTTTGGTTTCTGAGTAACTTGCCAACAATCATTACCCATATTACCAAACAAATGGGTAACTATTATCCTAATCCAAGATCAAGATAGCTGCTTTTTCCTTTTTTATTGTTCAACGGCATGAACAGTAGCATGGAAAATTGTCTTTAAAACAAAASCAAAACAAACAAACAATTTCTGTAATGCTATTTAGTAGCTAAATCAGTCCATGACTGCTCTATCAAACTTATATTGTGGATGGAGTACTTAAGAACATGTATGTTCTTCACTTTTCCAAAGATTAAATAAATAAATAAATAAATAAATAAATAAATAAATAAATAAATAAATAAATAAATAAATAAATAAATGTTGCCACATTATGCATGTTGGGGTTTTTTAAGAGGTATTTTTCTGAAACCTAATCTGAATGTAATGATTAGTGTTCTTCAATAGTGACGATTAAATATAACAAAATCACTATTTTAGACAAGAGGATCAGTGTATTATTTTTAGATAGTGAAGACAATCCATCACCACAATGATTCAATAGCCTTCAGTATTTTAAATTCAGCTACCTACCCTTTGTGAACAGCTTTTTTGCATAATGTTCTTTCACTTTCTTTAACTATTCTAAATGACCATTTGTCTTCCAAATGTTCTGTCAGGGACATTGAAGACATTTCTTTGAATGTAGTGTTACAGACAAATCATTATATATAGATATATGTAGGGAACTTCAGTTAGATAACATTATGACACAAAGTGACAAAAGATCTGAAACTCAGAGCTGAAGCTTTAAGCTCCAATCACAGAATGATGACAATACAGGTATCTGTGTCAACCTAAAGGCTGACTACCTGTCATGCTCCAGCTGGATAACACTGGATAACAACCCAAACAGGTATTTTTTTCAGATGAGGGAATTTTCTGTGTTGCATTAAAGAAAAATAAAAGGAGGAAGGTATCTTTTTCATTTATGTCAATAAATATGGGTCACAGGAAAGTTTGATGTTAACTCTTCCATTTACTCAGTGCACTCCTGTTTATGAAAGGTTTGAGAAGGGTTTTTTGGTAATAAAAAAGCCCAAGTCACCATTTTTTTTTTTTCCCCCTAAAATTTGCCTTTTTTTTTTTTTTTTTTAAATTAGTCTTTTCAGAGCTTTGTGATTTTTACATGCAGGTGGGCTACAGGTACTGCAGCAAAGTGAACTTCAGACACAACCTTACAGGAGCAGAAGTAGGAAATAGAAGAGAAAGTTTCTGATTTCTGAAGAGAATTCATGCTTCCTACTGGCTTTGCAAGTCCGTTAGTGAACTCAACAGTTTTAGGAGAGACTCATGATATTTTTGACTGTCTTGGAATCTGCTAAGTGGGGATTTTGGTGTTGATCTGCTTGTGCATGGAGGCCCCACAGAAGAAGGTAAAAGAATGGTGCTGGCAAGAGATTATAAATATAAATATTTTATATGGAAACACATGTCCATATTCAAGCAGTAGTATTTGGAATTATATTATTTTCTTCCATATAGGACTAGGTGAAAAAAACATACAACTGTAAACAAATCATGAAATAACTGAAGGAAAAAAAGGTCAAAAACTTTGTCAGAAATCATTCAACCTTGTACTGCTACTTGGTTTGCAGAGAGAAGAGGGAAAATCAGTGAGGTTGCACTGAGGAAAAATGTCAAAATTAGTCAAGTAAATTATTCTAAATGAATAATTCATCCAACTTTGCTATAAACACATGACAGACCATTTAAAAGAAATATGTGTATTCATGTATTTGTGTTTATTCATTTGTGTTTGTGTCTATTTGTGTTTATGCTTTTCATAGGGTTTTGTAATGCTTCACGGAGCATTGAAAAGAATGAAATAATGAAAGATCCTGTCTTCTTTTGAATAGATCAGTTTCTCAATCTTGTAAATATAGTTAAAATATAAAATATTACATTTGTTTCTAAATGTCTCCAAAGGATAAAAAGTAGAAAAAAAATATAAATGGAAAGACAAGTACTGAAATATTTAGTCCTGAAATGCACAGTTCTGCGCACTGGGTAATCTAGATAAATGCTTTTTGTAGTGACAGTTGGGGTGAATATTTATAGTGTAATATCTGGTGGTTGCTGTATATGAACTTAACTGATGTACTATACTGTATACTAGCTACATGCTAATGATATTAAATTAAGATTATTATTATTAAAGTTTATTACCATACTAGAGTCAAATGTAGAATATAAAAGCTATTTTTTTCCATCCAAGATTCTTTATTTCATTCTCACATTGAACAATGGCAATAGTTACACATACACAATAGATTTYTATTTTTGCCATTGCCTTCAATAGGCACTGAATCTGGCCTAACACATCCTAAGTGCAAATTACACATGTACACTTGAGAACACTTCACATCCAAACTTGCAGCTGAGGGTGATTTTTTGTTGCTTAGTAGTAAATCTTAGGAAAATAAGGTTTATAATTAAAGTGCTGACACTGCTATAACTGTGGAAGCATAAACAGTGCTGCTATAAATATTGCAGTAAGTGCAGTGGCAGACTTTGTCAAGTGGCTCATACAGAGCAGCTAGGCTGTGGCAGCTGATGTGATAGGAGACATTATGTCGAGCTCTGCTGATCAATTCTATTTTAATGCATTTGTTAAACCCTTTTCTTCTCCAGCCAGATTTGATATTAGTTTTGTGTCCTATATAGGGGGACTTCTTGAAATGCAACTGAGATTCATATCCAATTTTTCAATAAATGAAAAATGTCTGTTTGACATACCTTGGCTTTGATRTTTAAAATTACACCACAGCTGATCATATTCAGTGTTGAAATTCATGCAATATATAGTACTTTGGAAAGGAGTCAGTTGATCCTAGTATTCATTACATTCAACATATATGATTCAACATATATGATATTCAACATATATATGTCAGAGATTGACATAGGTGGTAGGAGAGAAATATGCTGTTAACTAGAGTTAATACTTTTGAAGTTAATTTGGGATAAGAAATCTATTCTGTACACCTTACATATTTGAGTTTCTCAAGATGAAACTATAAAGTCTTTTTTAATAAACTAAAAATTCTGTTTGCAAGTAGATAAGTGCAGAAAATTCCCTTGCATACAATAGCCTGACAAAGTTAATATCTGGATTACTTTGTGGTCACTGTCAAAATGGACATAAAACTACATCTGCTGCTGCACTGGACCAAAGTAAATTCAATATGTTGACCTCTGTATTTGCCTAAGACACTTAAGATRCTATTTTGGCCACTGATTGCATGTTCATGTCATAAATTAGCTTCTTCAGTGTAGAGAGTGATCTCTTATCAGGTACAGAAAGTGATATTTTAGTGTCAGGCACCCACATAATTATGCATTGAAAAAGAGAGAAGCAGTGAAAGGAAGAGCAGAATATTTTTCTTTCAGGGCAGTGAATTTGACTGTTGTAAAAAAATATGTCAGATAAAGTATGTCATTTGGACTTTAACCTCAAAGAGTTTTAAATGCAGTGAGGACTGCAGTGAGTGCAAGACTCACTGAAGTGAGTGTTTTCAAGTAATATTTGCTATGGGTGACCCAGAAATGAAACCAATCATGGCATTGTAATTTAAAACTAAAACAGCTGGCAAAATATTTCTTCTCTAGCCTGTTGTCTTAGAATTAAATGAAAAGGTCGGGAGACTTTCCATTTACTTCTGAGACAACATGGACTGCTTGAACTAAGGAACATATTAATGTTTTCACMGCAGCTTTCTATTACATGTCAGGAACTCCATTCCAGGATATCACACTGGAGCTGATGAAAAAAGACAGATGATAGAATGAAATGGTTGAACCTAACACAAAATAATCAACCATCTTTATGTTTCCACTTTACATTATATCAGGAATCCTGATTACATTCTACAGGTGGTGGTATTTCACCTAAAAATAACAGCTGCTGCAAAGTATGTGCTGTCCACGTAGTTATAGCTTGAAATACCATAGGGGTTTTTTTTTGTGATCGTATATGCAGGTCAGAGCAAAGTGTCATTTTTTTTTTTTCTGTTGAAATAAATAATGGTAACCTCGACCAGACACATACAATTTGTGACTAAGATTTATCAATGGCTGCAGATTTAGAGAGCAGGGGGAGCTAAGAGGGTTTTAGAAATGCTTTAGAATGTGTATTCCTTGGACAGGGAGTCTGCTGACAGTAGCATCACTGTGTACAAGGAAATATTCATCAAAAAGGAGTGCCCTGTACATTCATTCCCTGCACATCCCACATTTCTGGAGGGATTGGGATGGAATATTTGCATCACATGCTTCAATAGGATCTGTGTGAATCCTAATGCTAGAATTTGCCTTCTGGTGAAAATTATATACATCCTCTGAAGATTTTGCTTAATGATTCATACGTTATTGCTATATCTTGACTCAATTAATTCATTCATTCATTAGTTAACTTGGTAGGCTAGTTGCAGTTTTCTGGGTAGCTGGCTCGTAACAACTGTAATGAGTCAGTCAAAGAGAAAAAAACGCCTTGAAAAGCTCCCATTAATAAGGTAGAAAATTCAGTGCTGCCAATTGGAAATGAAAATCTCAAGCTATGATATAAAATTTTCTAACATGAAGATCAGTAGATGGGCGATTCTCTAAAAGAGGTTTTTGCCTGCTGCTCCTTAGAGTTGCTCCCAGAGTGCTGCCTGTAACAAGGCTGTGATAAAATAGCACAAGGTCCGCAGTTAACATAGAGTAATATCATCTTTATTTTCAATCTACACTAACCCGTCACTTTTTTATTATTATTATTATTATTATTAAAAAAAAAAATCACTGATATGCACAGGTTCCTCACAATGTGTCTTCATTAAGAGTTTGATTTTGCCAAGTCCCACACAAAGAGTTTGAGACATTGAGGGAATTTGAAAACATGCAGTCAGAGACATACAAAATAGCCCAAAGTAAGCCAACTAAAGTTTTAACACAGAGAGGAACCTGAAGTTATCAGAACCGTGGAACTTGGCAATCAAACAGCAGGGAGATCCTTTACCAGTAATTATTTTAACATTAGCAACAATCAGTGAGAAAATAGCAGAAAGTGCTTTTCTTCACAGCTATGACTTCCAAGATGCACTGCTGTGTGCTCTTTCTTCCAGGCTTTAATAAGAAATACGATGATAAATGGAATCCTTTGATAACATTTTTAAGATAGCTGAGATTAGAAGACAGACTTCYTCATTAATAATTTTACATGCTGTATTAGATGCAAGAAATAAGGATATTGTCAGTGTGGACTGACAAAAAAAAAAAATTAACAAAAGAAAACCTTTCTCTTTGGGAGGTGCTTTCTAAGCCACAGGTACAGGTTTTTGTTGCCTTTGCTTCATTATAGCTATAATATAGGAGCCAAAACTATTTCCCTGCCTCTCTTATTTCCTTTCTTCTTAAACAAATTGCTGTGCATTTGCAGATTTGAGGTACCCAATGCAATAAATGAAGTTCAGAGTGCCTCCTTCTCATTCATTTATAGAAATCATGTATATTTGCTGAAGTCTTAACTAAAACTTTGTGGAAAAAGCTAAATACGAAAGAAACATATGTAAACCGTACTCCTGTTAGATGGCCACATGATATATTTAACTCATTTCATAACAGATTACTTTATCCATAGGCAATTATTTTCAACAACAGCAGGATCTCCTGGGAAGCTGTGCCTGATCTTCCAGGCGAGATAGATAGAATTCAGCTTACCACAGTACAATAGAGATGACATCTTTCCCTGGTAGTTGCCTAAGCTTAAGGAGGAAAATGAAAACAGCTAGTAAGATTACATACCTATATCTGTAGGCAGTTCACATATCTTCTGTTTCATTTTACATGAAATTCAGTGTATTTTCACAATGAAGACTTGATTTCTCAGGAGTTTATCT